>JAVJIF010029868.1:0-564333 GCA_038442645.1 Agave tequilana | reverse complement strand
GCCTCGCAGTAAGGCTACTTTCTAGATTTAAACGATTTGATTCAATCTGTTTCTATATTTTCAAGGGACAATTATACCCTTGCTCTCCTTATAAATAGCCCACCAGGGGCACAAGGAAAAAAGACCACGCATAGGCGCAAGAGAGGACGACTTCTGAAAAAGAGAGAGGACTCCATAAGCAGAGACTTCTTCATGACGCACCGTGCGCACAAGAATTCAGAGACTTTTAGAGAATTGCTTCTCTATTCAGGGTGCTGATACCCTAATACTTGAAATCACCTAGAGGGGGGTGAATAGGTGATAATGCTAATCTAATGAACTAATGCGGAATTTGAAAACTAATTGCAATTAAACGAGATGCACACTCAAACAAGCCAAGCAAATAATTATGAATGAACAATATGAATTGATGCAAGGCACAAAGTAAAGAGAGAGAGAGATAGAGTAAGAGCTAAGGGAACAAGCGCAAACAACAAGATATGGTTCGAGGTTCGAGCACCCAACTCTACATCCCGCCTTCACACAAAAGGATTTTAAGTCCACTAGCTTGTCCACAAAGGACTCCCACAAAGGGAACCTCCACCAAGGATTTGAGGCAATAACAATTACAAGGAGTACCCAACTCCTCTCCTTACAAACACAACCTCCTCCTTGAGGCACAACTTCAAGCCAACAAACAATCACCTCACAACTAGAGGGATTTGCACAAAGCAACACAAGGATCACCTCACCACTTGAGGGATACAACCCAAAGGCACAAAGCCAAGCAAAGATTGGGTTTACAACTTGGTGGTCTAACAAACAACCACAAAACAATTTCTTTCTCCCACATAAAGATCCTATAGAATAAGAAAGTAGATGTAGCTCAAGTGTGGAGAAAACCAATGGAATGGAAATCAAAATCACAAAGAAAATCCTTGGGAAAAATTGAAACCAAGATATAGAAGTTGAATCAAAACTCTTTTTCCCAAAAACCCTTTCTTTGATATTCCAAACCCTAGAAAAAACACCAAATAGATTGTTCAATTTAAGTCCAAAACTTCTTTTGATTGCTATGAAAACACCAGAGAGTAAGGAAAATTCGCATAAAAATTCTTAGAGAAAAACTCTTTCCAATGGGGTATTTATAGCCCCTAGAAAAATATAGTCGTTGGCAGCTGAAAATGCCAGAAATGGCCTACGGTCGACTGGTCGGTCGACCGTCCAACGGTCGGATTTTGATCGTTGGCAACTTACGGTCGACTGCCCGGTCGACCGAAAAGAACAGAGAGCAGCTACTGCTCTCTGGTATGTCTGCCAGACGTGCACAGGGCTGTGCACGTCGGTCGACCGCTGGGTCGACCGGCCCTTTGTTCGGTCGACCGTGCGGTCGACGACCTGGCCTGTCAGCCACTGTTCTGGGTCAGAAAAAAAGGGTAAAAATTATTCTAATAAATCCATAAAAACTTGTAAAAATACACAAAAATAGTTTTATCATTTTATTTTGAAATATAAACTTGTGATAAAAATTTCATCACAAATAACAAACATTTTCAAACATTTTTGTGTCTTATCATTTTTATCAAAATCCAAAACTTGTATATTCTAAAACTTGGATTTTTGAATAGAAAATACATTTTGTCCAAAACTCATCCAAATACAAAAACATGATATTAAACAACATTTAGGCATGATGCATATGGGTAGAAAACCAATATGCATGAAACATATATATATCCATGTTTTTGACTTTAATTCCAAAATATGTTTTGTTAAAAATACCAAAACATAAAAACATATGAAATAGACTATCAAACTAAGTTTGTCTAAGAAGATGAAGCATGCATGTATACAGACAAATCTAATATATATTAAACCATGTAAACTTGTTTTGATCTATCTATTCATGAAACCAAGATCGGTTAAACCAAAAACGGAAAAACCGAAAACCAATATTCAAAACATGAAACGTGTGTGTTGTGAACTTGAGCATATCATATTATTCTAATCTTTACAATTTGGATTTAAACACAAAACTAAACTAGGTACCGATGTCTTCTTGTAGAGCGCAATCTCCAAGCCGACTCGATCCAAAACTCTTTGATTCACCGAGCAAGTGCTACATATGATCTTTGACACTCGGGCTCTTGAATCAACATGTGGAAGCTTCTAAATCATCTTGTTGAAGCTAATCACCAACTAATATCTTGATTAATGATCTGAAACTAAATAACACAAGATTATTAGTACACATAACTACATGAGTTAATCATCATCAAAACTAGAGTGGAAGGCCTTTGGGCCAACAATCTCCCCCTTGATGATGACAAAACTCATGAATATATATGCATGGATTAAAGTTAAGCTTCAAAGAAGCTCCCCCTAACTCATGCACAGGGATAAACAACAAATATGTGCAATGAATACTAAACATGAAATATGCATAGATATGCATAAAACAATAAATGGCTCTAGATACCAATGAAAGATACCAATGAAATTTTCAAAAACAAATAAACATGCTCTAGATACCAATTAACAAAAATAAATAAACATGCTTTAGATACCAATTAACAAAAACAAATAAACATGCTCTAGATACCATTAAACTGAATATATGCAAAACAAAACTAATGATCTCTTTTACAAGCTTTTGATACCAAAACTAAACATGTTCTTTAAATAATGCCTTGATACCAATTGATCTTAATAAAAACATAAAACATGCAAAATATGCATATATAAACTCAAATTCTTCCCCCTTTTTGTCAATCATCAACAAAGGGGTTAAATACAAAAAAAAAAACTAATAAAAACATATTCTTCTCTTCTTTTATTTAAACAAAGAATCAATCAAGGGATGTTCTCCCCTTTGGTCTAAACTCAAATATGATACCAATTAAAAAATGTGTCAAGGAAGTGCATATTGATACCAATTTAAAAGTGAAACTATACCAATTGAAAAACACAAGTCTTGATACCAATTGATAAGTAAACAAATATCATATCAATTGTAAATAAACAATCTTGATACTAATTAAAATTAAACATTACAATTTTGAATTTCTAAACATAAATCTTAATACCAATTGAAATTATTATTTTCTATCATAAAGCAAGGGAGTGGAGTACAAAATACCAATTGAAAGATGAAATATAAGATTTTCTCCCCCTTTATGAAATACCAATAAAAACTATGATAAGGCTTGAATTAAGATACCAATTGAATGCTAAATCAATTGAAACAAAGTTGAAACTCAAGCTTATCATAAACAAGTATATATGTATGGAATATTAGATACCAATCGAAATTGATACTATTTGAAATGCAAGCATACTTATACGAAAATATATGAGTACACAAGAAATGTCAAGATTGATACCAATTGAAAGAATCCAATGATACCAATTGAAACAACAATAAGATCAAATGTATATCTCATATTCCTATCCTCCCAATCATGTTCAAGTTTAAAAAGATTTTTACTATAAAGCATATATGAGCATGGTCTCCCATCCAACCACCCTTTGAAGGTAGGGGTTTTCAAAAATAGGTTTGAAAATGTAGTATGTTTGAAAAACTCTACCAAAGTGAAGAATACGAACTAGTTGTGAGAAAAACTTTTAAACTAGTACGAAATCCTTCAAGCAAGGAATAAAACAAAATTGTTTTTCATGAAACACATGTAAATCACATGATCACTAAACACTCAAAGTCCAAAAAGCCCATATCATAGTCTCATGAAAAACAAATCATGAGTAAACTAATAAAGTAAGTGTAAAAGTATAATGTGACACATATCAATATGAAAATATTCAATTTAGCTCATATGAAATTTCTTAAAAAAAATGAAAACATGAGAAACTAGATTTTCATTACCAATTGAAATTACAAAAAAAACATGAAAATCATCAAAACGATTTAAACTTCAAGGCATATGTATGTCATGTACAAACTAAAGTATACATACATATCCTAAACATAATGAGTCCACAAAAGTATATGCATGAAGGCACGTGGCTCAAGGATGTACATGTATAATCAATAGTTTGGACAAGATAGACATATACATGAAGTTAAAACACATGATCATAGAAACATATCTAAAAAGAGGAATACAAGTTAGAATGTATGAATCATCAAAACTAGACTATACTAGCACATCTAATGGGTACAAATAGGCATTCAAGTACAAACATAAAAAGAGTTACTTGTGGCCCATTCTATGTACAAGTATAAATCCTAGTTTTCATGAAAACTAACATCTAAACATATATTCAAATCATGTAGCACAAAACGGGACATAAATCATCATTAAAACATAAATAAGATCATGATGTAAATCCATATGCTATTAGAATCATGATATACATAAGAGCTAAACGAATAGTGAGAAACACAACAAATGGGTCCATATAAACATGGGTGATCTCAAAAGCTATACATGCATGTCAAAAGTCTAATGGCATTCAACATACTGAATAAAACATGAGTCATCAAAATAAAATATCATAAACATTCATATGATCATTATGTATATGCATGTGCATTAGATTTAGGGCATACATATTAGTTTAAACAAGGTGAGAACACTAAATATAGATCCATATAAAACATGGGTATCTCAAGTAACTAAACATGTATATCACTAATCTAATAAACATGACATAAGTATAATGAACAATAAGACATGCTATAGAATGATGAACATGAAAAGCATGCAAATAAAACGAGAGTTAGAGATAGATACCAAAACCGATGAAGGCTCCTCTCTAGTTCTCCAAACCAATGGTGGTCCTCTCCACCAAACCTTCCTGAAAGTGATGCATCCAAAAATGGTTCTCTTTAAGCTTGGAACGCATCCACCTCAAGGCACCAATACTCTCACGTGATGCGAGAGCCCACTCCTACATCAAAAATCAAAGGGGTGGTCTTTGGTACCCATTTTCTTTTGGGTCCACGGGAGTTAGTATCTTTCCTAACCCAAACAAGATTATTTGCTAAATTTTCAATATGTAAACGATCATAGCAAAATCTAGCAAGGTGGCCTTTTCGACCACAATGTGTACAAGTGTACACATTAGCATTCATGTTATGGTTGTGTCCGTGATGAGCATGTGTATGCCGTGATGGGTGTACATGTAAAGATGGACCTTGTTTCTTACAAACCAAGGTTTCCAAACGTGTATGATCTAAAGTACATTTGCTCAAAGTGGAGCCCAAATAATCAACACTTTTCTTCAAAATATTTATATCATTTTCAATAGTAGAAGATAAAGTGGAGCATGCAAAAGATGTGCTAGGTGAAGCTACACTAGCATGGCAAACATATGAATCTAAATCATTTTGCAAAGATTTTTTTTTATTTAAAACTAAATCCAATTCTTTGTAATGAAATCAATTTCATTTTTCAAAAAAGGTTATCTTTTAAAACAAAATTTAATTTAGAAGATAAAACCTCATTGTTTTTCACAACATCATCACAATCATTTTTGCCTTTCAAAACATCAATCTCTTTTAGGGCAAGGTCTAGTTGAGATCTTAGTAAGTCACGTTCACTAGTAATCTCTTCCTCTCTTGCAAAATCGATTCAAAAGTTGAGCACAAATCCTTCATTTCTTCTTTTAGTTCAAGATTATTCTTTTTCAAAAGATTATGTTTTTCCAAAAATTTTTCAAGCTTTGTGGCAAGTTCCATATTTAAGGTTTGAGCTTCTAAACAACCATTGCAATAGGAACTAGAGCAATCATCTAATTGAGAATCGATTGTACCTCAAGGGAGTCTTTCCCTTGGACCATGAGGCAATGCTCGTCGGACATGTCTCTCCTAGATCTTCTCAACTTGTTGATAATCCTTGGTAGCTCAGGAGAAGTTAATATGCTCCAAACTGCAAAAGCCGAATCATAACGATCAAACACCGGTAAAAGATCTTCATTAAGAGATGCTCTAAGTGTTTTAAGTGCTAATGCATTTGCCTTTTTATGCTTGCTATGATTTGGGTAGGATTCTTGAGTGGTGGCTTGATAAACTAGATGTCCTAGGCTTTTTAAGTGACTACTCATATTGGCTTCCAAACATCAAGTCTAAAAAAGTCAAACATAGGAGGGCTATCCATGAGTCCAACTATATGTGTGCAAATGAACAATGCAAATGAAGATTAGCAAACCAAGATCTCACTCCTAGGTGGTTAAACCTAAATATCAGGAGCGGAGGCTCTGATACCATTGAAATCACCTAGAGGGGGGGTGAATAGGTGATAATGCTAATCTAATGAACTTAATGCGGAATTTGAAAACTAATTGCAATTAACAAGAGATGCACACTCAAACAAGCCAAGCAAATAATTATGAATGAACAATATGAATTGATGCAAGGCACAAAGTAAGAGAGAGAGAGAGATAGAGTAAGAGCCAAGGGAACAAGCGCAAACAACAAGATATGGTTCGAGGTTCGAGCACCCAGCTCTACACCCCCGCCATCACACAGAAGGATTTTAAGTCCACTAGCTTGTCCACAAAGGACTCCCACAAAGGGAACCTCCACCGAGGATTTGAGGCAATAACAATTACAAGGAGTACCCAACTCCTCTCCTTACAAACACAACCTCCTCCTTGAGGCACAACTTCAAGCCAACAAACAATCACCTCACAACTAGAGGGATTTGCACAAAGCAACACAAGGATCACCTCACCACTTGAGGGATACAACCCAAAGGCACAAAGCCAAGCAAAGATTGGGTTTACAACTTGGTGGTCTAACAAACAACCACAAACAATTTCTTTCTCCCACACAAAGATCCTATAGAATAAGAAAGTAGATGTAGCTCAAGTGTGGAGAAAACCAATGGAATGGAAATCAAAATCACAAAGAAAATCCTTGGGAAAAACTGAAACCAAGATATAGAAGTTGAATCAAAACTCTTTTTCCCAAAAACCCTTTTCTTTGATATTCCAAATACTAGCAAAAACACCAAATAGATTGTTCAATTTAAGTCCAAAAACTTCTTTTGATTGCTGTGAAAACACCAGAGAGTAAGGAAAAATTCGCACAAAAATTCTTAGAGAAAAACTCTTTCCAATGGGGTATTTATAGCCCCCAGAAAAATATAGCCGTTGGCAGCTGAAAATGTCAGAAATGGCCTACCGGTCGACTGGTCGGTCGACCGTCCAATGGTTGGATTTTGATCGTTGGCAACTTACGGTCGACCGCCCGGTCGACCGAAAAGAACAGAGAGCACTGCTCTCTGGTACGGTCGACCGGCCGGTCGACCGTCCCGAGTGTCTGCCAGACGTGCACAGGGCTGTGCACGTCGGTCGACCGCTGGGTCGACCGGCCCTTTGTTCTGTCGACCGTGCGGTCAATCGACCTGGCCTGTCAGCCACTGTTCTGGGTCAGAAAAAAAGGGTAAAAATTATTCTAATAAATCCATAAAAACTTGTAAAAATTCACAAAAATAGTTTTATCATTTTATTTTGAAATATAAACTTGTGATAAAAATTTCATCACAAATAACAAACATTTTCAAACATTTTTGTGTCTTATCATTTTTATCAAAATTCAAAACTTGTATTTTCTAAAACTTGGATTTTTGAATAGAAAATACATTTTGTCCAAAACTCATCCAAATACAAAAACATGATATTAAACAACATTTAGGCATGATGCATATGGGTAGAAAAGCCAATATGCATGAAACATATATATATCCATGTTTTTGACTTTAATTCCCAAATATGATTTGTTAAAAATACCAAAACATAAAACACATGAAATAGACTATCAAACTAAGTTTGTCTAAGAAGATGAAGCATGCATGTATATAGAACAAATCTAATATACATTAAACCATGTAAACTTCTTTTGATCTATCTATTCATGAAACCAAGATCGGTTAAACCAAAAACGGAAAAATCGAAAACCAATATTCAAAACATGAAACGTGTGTGTTGTGAACTTGAGCATATCATACTATTCTAATCTTTACAATTTGGATCTAAACACAAAACTAAACTAGGTACCGATGTCTTCTTGTAGAGCGCAATCTCCAAGCCGACTGATTCAAAACTCTTTGATTCATCGAGCAAGTGCTACATATGATCTTTGACGCTCGGGCTCTTGAATCAACATGTGGAAGCTTCTAAATCATCTTGTTGAAGCTAATCACCAACTAATATCTTGATTAATGATCTGAAACTAAATAACACAAGATTATTAGTACAAATAACTACATGAGTTAATCATCATCAAAGCTAGAGTGGAAGGCCTTTGGGCCAACAATACCTTCTTCTCAAGGAATCTCCGGAACCAGGCGAGAAGAAATTCCTAATTAAAGGCGGTTTTGAGAAGTAGCAAGAGGGTTCTACTAACCCTCTGTTCTCTGATTCCCGAACCAGGCGAGAAGGGAATCTCATCGCTCGCATCGTCAAAGGGACAAAGTGGTCGCGCGCTGACCAGACTCCTATCGGCACACTTCTCCAGAATCTTTGAGGAGATCTACTTGTAATCTTTAAGAATACTTGTAATTTAGCTCCTCAACTCTTTTTATTGTATGTTTTCCCCTTTGCAAATCAATGGAAAACAAGATGGCGACTCCGCTGGGGACTAAATTCTCCACTGCTGAGAATCAAGTGTCGCAATGCGACGAACAGACCTTCGGGTCTAACTCTGAATTCAGAAAAGCCGGTGCAGCCAGATCCTCTCTGGCTAAATCTTCAAGAAAAGTCTCTGCGGAGACAAAAAAGGTTCTCTGCGAACCTACTGCGGTTCTCTGGCGCAACAAGGAAGCACGCCCGCAGTCCAAGTCCTTCACTTTTGAGAATCTGGTCGTTCAATTCGACCAAGGAAGATTTAAAGAAGTCCTCTCGGGGGTGCTCTAATGCTTCGAGCACGGAAGCATAGGAAGGTCTCCACGGTTAAGGTTTCAGAACAGAAACCAGAAGCAGGATTCTGCCAACACCCTTCAGCCTCGCGTGTGGCTAATCAGGTTCCTTGCGAACCTAAGTATCCTCTGCCAAAGCGGATGTGGAGACCTAAACAAAAGTCTCTGGGCAAAGCCTCAGGCGTAGCTATGCAAAAACCGCGTCTCTCTCGCGAAAAAAAAGGCAAGATGCCTGTCTGCTCCAATAAAGCTGCCAGCCGCGAAGTCACGACGGCAATCATACCGTCGCCCAATTCAAGAGCAGCAACGCCTTGTGCCGGCCTCGTTCTCATGAGCGAAGCTACCGTATCACAGCGTACGCGCAGGGTTCATGGCCGCGAAGCTAGAGCCAAAGTACTATCCAAGGGTAATCGCCTTCGCAGCAGCATAGCGGGTAAAGCACCACAGCGTGCTCCGCTCTCCAGTTCGTCTGGCGCTAAGCTCGCGCTTTGTGGCGAAGCTAGAACTGAAGCACTATTCAGTGCTAATCCCTTCTGTGGGGATAAAAGGAGCAGGATATTGTCCTATGTACGACCCAAAAGAGCCTCTGCGCTGAATTGTTTAGGCCCAAGCGGGTCTGATTTGCGGGAATTGTTGACAATAAACAAACCTCTTCCTCCTGTTGTCAACAAGTGGGATGTCAGTTGGTGACAGTCACTCGGTCCATTGCCGGCTAGCACCAATCTTCGCCACTTCCCCAGGCCGGCGATCAGTTTTTGATCGGCTGCCGGTACAAACTCCGATGAAGCATCGTAAAAGGAGCGTATCACGAGATCCACCCTCTGCATCCGTCAACATGACCGGAAGAGGATCAGAGTTATGCAGGGGAAGACAAACATCTGACGACATCCCCTACAGCTCCCCAGATCCAGATTACAGCCTAGGCTTAGGCGAAGTCTTGGTGCATGAAGAAGGTGTTTTCCGAAGCACCAGATCTAGGGTGGCGATACCCTACAGTTATGAACAGCCTTCCTCCTCAACGGCCCTAGCCTCGCCGGAGCCCAGGAGATCACTCCAACCATCGGATGAAGAAGATGAAGACAGTGGGTACGCCTCTTCGGCAACAGTTAGCTCAGTGCGAACAGACAGAGCATCAGTCAACATGGCTGATAATGTTAACGATGACCTCCGTCGGCGTTTGGAAGCTCAGGAGCAAACTTCCAAGACCCAGCAAGAAGCTCTGACAACATTCAACAGATGCTTGCTCAACTCCTCAGCAAGCGGAATGATAATGATGCCGGGAGCAATCATGATGAGGAGGAACATTTTAGCAATAATCAGCCAAAGATAGAGAAATCCAAGGAGGGTTCTTCTTTAGACGCTGAAGTCCTTAAGGGTCTCCAAGCTCAAATTGCATCCCTAGCTCAGAGGGATGAATTAAAGAAAGTAGGGGCAGTCCGTCCTTACCCATTGGAGTGGGATTCAGTGCCATACCCACCGAAGTTCAAACCACCAACGTTGCATACGATTGATGGTAAAAGTTCACCAAATCAGCACATCTACTATTTTCGGTCTCAGACTGGTAATGTTATAGGCAACGACGCTATCATGGCTAGACTGTTCATTGGCACCTTAAAGGGGGTGGCATTTGACTGGTTCCGAAGTCTCCTCGGGCTCTGTCAATTCCTGTACCGACCTGGAAACCCGATTCCTCTCTCGTTTCTATGAGGACGATACCGAGGTAACCATGGACAAGCTCCTCTCCACCGTGCAGAAGAAGGGCGAATCTGTCTGTGACTACATTGAGCGGTTCAGAAATCTGTCTTTGATGTGCCCAGCAGGGATGCCATTACCCATGCTCTTACAGACGTGCAGGCACAACTTCTTGGACCAGGTAGAAGTTCGCATGGGGGCTGTCAAAGCCCATACCTGAAAAGAATTAGTCGAACAGCTGAGATAGCCGAAAAGTGGCTAAAAAGTTCGAACCATCCGCCCCCAAAGGCAAATGGGGTATGAACAATAAAGGACGTAGCGACATGGCGCAGTCTTCTCAAGCCAACGGGAAAGAGACTATGTCCGTAGAATTGTCCGGGGACGTACAAGTCGAAGGCTAAGAAGAGCGGCTTCAATAATCAGGAGCCTAAGTTCCCTCCAAAACAGTACTCCTTCAGAGACGATCAGGTGGTCACGATATTCCATTTGCTCCACAAAGGGAATAAAATGAAGCTGCCGGATGCTCGGCGTCCCAATGAGATAGGATGCACAAATGACCCCAAATACTGTCTCTATCACAGGATGATTACCATCCTACCGACAAGTGCTATGTCCTCAAAGATAGAATTCAAGCCTTGGTCGACGCCGGAGTCCTGACACTAAAGTCAGAGCAGAAGAAAGTCACTGCCAATATGGTGACCCTCGAGTTCGGCAAAACCCCGAAGGTCACAGTTCCTGACGGGACCTATCCAGTTCCTGCGCCATGGTTGGAAGTCAAGCATCCTCAGCTAAAACTCAAAATAATAAGGGTCTTGTTCCCTTAGCATTGGAGACAGGGGAAGTCATGTGGATGCACCCAGACCTCGTCCAAGACGTACAGTGGGATTCAAAGAAGCCCAAGTCAAAGGGCAAATCTTGCAATGTCATCTCCATCCTGCCAGACGACGACAATCTTACGTCAGCTTCCCTCAGTGATTCAGAAGGAGAAAAGCATGCTTGCACAACGCAGGCCAACGTACCTCAGCTGACGGGCACCCGATCTGGAAAATCATACTTAAGGAAGTATGAGAAGTCTACTGACGAGATACAACAGCAAACAACGTCAGTACAAATACCAGCATTCGCTCTAGCTCCAACCAAGGGAAAGGAGAAGCCTAAGGAAGTCCGGTTCGACCATGCCCTGAAGAAACCTTCAGGCCCAGGGCTTGACATGCCCTTTCGTTTTGACATATTGTCTCAGCTGGCTAATATCCCAGCTCGTATTACAATACACGAGCTACTTCGCCTCTCAAAAGAGACAAGAGAAGCACTTAGAGATGCGCTGGCTAATTCAGAATCATTCCTGACATGCATGCCAGAGGTCCCTAACGATGACGCTCAGTCTTCTTGCCCAGAATGTCATCATGTACAATTAAAGGTGCCCGCTATTACCATCACAGTGGAAGATATGCTTCTCAAAGATAACAAGCACGATCGACCTCTGTACTACACCGGATATATCGGTTCAACATGCATTGAAAGAGTACAAGTCGACCCGGGGTCCGCACTAAGCATCATCCCCAAAAGGTTACTTTACTTCCTCGGTATACAACTATATAGGTTGTCCGCAACCACTACCACAATATACGGTTTCAATGCCGGGAGTAGTCATCCACTTGGAAAGATTCGACTCCGTTACCGAATCGGGAGCCTGAAGTCAGAAGTGACATGCTATGTCATTGACGCTGACACATCATATAACCTGCTGCTAGGACGACCATGGATCCACGCCAACTGGATCGTTCCCTCCACTCTGCACCAATGCTTCAAATATGTTGAAGATGACACGACAGTACGAACTGTCTTTGCTAAAAAGCAACCATTTAAAGGGTGAAAAATTACTTCATGACGCTCTCCTGTATCAAGAGACCGGTGAAACATCCAAAGAACCTTTGCCAGATGATGATGAAAGTGGCAATGAGGCGGATTCAGAATCTGAAGCAGGCATGCCAGCCATTTTGATTGGTGAACCAATTATAGCATGTCTTAATAATCCCCAATGTAATACTCCTTCTGAAGATGAAGGTGAATGGGTAATTAATGATAATATTTCTTTCGATTATCCTGCGAGTGTTGGGCTGTTTGAATCCATTACGGATAGCTCTCTGCACATGCCTTTGCATAAACCAAGTGCGTCCAGTACACCCATGGAAGCTATAGAAGGGGCCACGCTAGTGATCCCTCCGTCCAAAGAAGGTCAGTTACCGATAATTTTCGGTAGAACCCAACCACGGGGACCCATAACCACAGATTCAAGTTCAGACTCAGACACTCCACAATTCTTTCATTACGCGTGGCCATGGCGTCATATTATGAAGAAAATGGGATATGACCTAAAGCATGGAGAAGGCCTGAATTTTAAAAAAGGAAGGCGCAGTTTGATGTGTAACTTTGTGCCAAGAGAGAAGCCTGCAAATTACTATGATAGTACACGCAGGAGGTTGGGATACGTTACACCCACATCGTCAGCAACGGTTCAATTCACAGACGATGAGCCAATTCCATCACATTCAGCCTCATCTTCCGAATGGGACTCAGATGTCAGCGTGGGAGTGATATTCGAGAATCTCACTGTTAATATGACTTCAAGAAGTCAATTGGAGCCAGCAGAGGCTACAAATGAGGAACCATGGGCTCAGCAATTAGATCTCCAATGGGAAAAGCGATTCGAATTGCGCGAACCACCTACCGAAGACAAGGTGATGCAAGTCAACTTGGGTAGTCAAGATCACCCTAAACCCATCTTCATAAGTGAAAGCTTATCACTTACAGAAAAGGAAGAATTGATAATACTCGTAAAGGAGTATATAGACGTCTTCGCATGGAGCTACGAAGACATGCCCGGATTCGATCCACGAGTCGCCATGCACCGTCTGAACATCAAACCCGACGCCAAGCCAGTCAAGCAGCAACAACGTCGGTTTCGCCCAAACATTATGGAAGCTATTGAGACTGAAGTCCATAAGCTCATTGCATGTGGCTTTATTCGGGAAGAACAACATCCAGATTGGGTTGCTAATATCATTCCCGTCCTCAAGAAGAACGGAAAAATATGGATCTGCATCGACTACCGTGATCTCTATACGGCTTGTCCTAAGGACGAATTCCCACTGCCCATCACCGATGTCATGATTGATGACACATGTGGATTTGAAAGAATGTCTTTCATGGACGGCTTTTCAGGGTACAATCAGATTAAAATGTACCCGACGATGAGAAGCATACTTCGTTCCGAACACCCTTGGGGGTATACTGCTACACCGTAATGCCCTTCGGACTGAAGAACGCCGGAGCAACCTATCAGCGGGCAATGAGTATAATCTTCCGCGACCATCTCTGAAAAACGGTAGAATGCTATGTCGACGACATTGCTGTCAAAAGCCGCAACAAGGATGACCATCTTCGCGACCTGAGAACGATGTTCGACATAATGCGGGCTCATCAACTGAAAATGAACCCGACAAAATCCTTCTTAGGAGTGTCAAGTGGCAAGTTCCTTGGGTTTATTGTTACATCAAAAGGGATTCATCTTGACCCAGACAAAGTCAAAGCCATTCAGAGCATGCATCCACCGAGGAATCTCAAAGAGCTTAGAGGCTTGCAAGGTAGACTGGCTTATATCAGAAGATTCATCGCAAATCTCTCAGGCCGCTGTCAACCGTTCACCCGACTCATGAAAAAGGGTGCCTCCTTTGTATGGGATCAAGCCTTCAGGAAGCTTATGAAGACATCAAGAGATACCTCACGAAGCCTCCAGTCTTAGTGGCCCCACATTAGGGAAACCATTCTTGCTTTATGTAAAAGCTATGGACCATTCTCTTGGTGCCCTCCTTGCTCAAAAGGATGACAATGGTCACGAGCAGGCCATTTATTATCTGAGAAGGACTCTCATAGGAGCAGAATCTAACTACAATCCTATCGAGAAAGGGTGTTTAGCTCTTGTCTTCGCCGTTCAGAAGACACGACATTATTTGGTCAGCCAAACCATACATGTCATCTCCAGAGTAAATCCTTTGCGTCTTCTCATGACGAAACCGGGATCATTGAACTCAAGATTAGCTAAATGGGTGCTTCTTTTGTCTTAATACGACATGATCTTTACCCCTCAAAAGGCGGTTAAAGGACAGGGCCTTGCAGAGTTTTTGGCTGCTCATCCAGTCCCGAAAAACTCAACTTCAGGAAGATATTCCAGATGAAGTCTTCGAGTCCAATGTAACTTAGGAGGAAGAAGTGTGGCAGATGTTCTTCGATGGGGCATCACGAATAGGCCCTAAAGGCAAGATCATTGCGGAGTAGGGGTTGTGTTCATCTCCCCACAGAATCATGTCCTTCCCAGAGCATTCTCCCTGACAGAGTCATGCTCCAACAATGTAGCAGAATATAATGCTCTGCTCATTGGTCTTCAGCTCGCCCATGGAATGGGGGTACGCTACCTTGAAGCTTACGGCGATTCAAAACTGATTATCAATCAGGTTAAAGGCGAATATGAAGTTCGCCACGAGGATTTGGTGCCTTATTACCACACGGTCATCGAATTGGCTAATCTATTTGAAGGCTTTACATCGGGCACGTGTCTCGATCTCAAAATACCAAATCGGACGCTCTTGCTGCATTAGCAACAACACTAGCCTTGCCAGCCGACACCGAGTAACACCTCACAGTGGTAACTCGACATCTTGTATGCTCTAAAAATATGTTAAGAACCCGAGAAGTCTATAATGTCTCCACGGGTCATGAGCCGAGAGATTGGCGATTTCCTCTCATCGACTATGCTTTACATGGCTGCTGCCAGACGATCCTAAAGAAGCGGCATCTATCAGACGAAGGTCTCTCCGTTTTTACTACGATCCAACTTTGGAGACACTTTACCGTCGTTCATATGATGGTGTCCTCCTCCGTTGCCTTTCTAATTCAGAGGCACAGGAAGTGCTTAAAGAAGCACACGACGGCATTTGCGGAGCTCATCAGCCAGGTCCAAATCTCAAAGACAGGTTACATAGGCTCGGATACTATTGGCCAACCATGATAGCCGATGCCATCCAATACGCACGAAGGTGTAAAGCATGCCAGATTCATGCGGACTTCATACACCAGCCTTCGGAGTTGCTCCACCCAACTGTTGCTTCATGGCTGTTCGAAGCATGGGGAATCGACGTCGTAGGGCCAATTAGCCCTTCTTCGACAAGGGGTCACCGATTTATCTTGGCAATAACCGACTATTTTTCAAAGTGGGCAGAAGCTATACCACTGGTTGAAGTCAAAACCTCTAACGTGGTTAATTTCATCAAACACCATGTCATCCATCGATTTGGTGTCCCTAGGCGGATCATCCATGATAATGGTCCCCAATTCATAAGCCAGGTATTCTATCGGTTCTGCGATAAATTCCGAATTTAGAATGTGGCTTCAACTGCCTATAATCCTGCCGCTAATGGCTTGGCGGAAGCATTAAACAAAACGATCATCAAGCTAATCAAGAAGTTCGTCTCATCAAATAAGCGAGATTGGACGAAAAGCTTGGTGAATGTCTTTGGGCCTACCGAACCACGGTTCGGACACCGACAGGCAATACACCTTTTTCCCTAGTGTATAGGTGTGAAGCAGTCATCCCGTTGGAAATCCAGATGCCATCATTACGAGTTGCTCTAATGACTAAGATCACATCAGAGGACAATGATCGGTTGCGTCTTCAAGAGCTCGAAGCCCTAGATGAGAAGCGACTACAAGCTCAGCAACGCATCGAGCTGTATCAAGCTCGAATCTCAAAAGCCTTCAATAAGAAGGTCAAACAAAGAGTCTTCCAGAAAGGAGATTTGATTTTAGCCGTCAGACGACCGATGATTATGACGCACAAGACCAAAGGCAAATTTCAGCCTAAATGGGAATGACCGTTCGTAATAGAAACAGTCTATTCAAACGGAGCATACCGCCTTATGACTTCAGATGGCGATTTACTCATGATGCCGATCAATGGTAAATTCTTAAAGAAGTACTATCCTTGATTAAGGACCCTTCTTATGATCAAGTTAACACCATACCTCTGATCAAGACCTTCATATCCAAGGTACACACAAAGAGAGCCTTTCTCTTCCTCCAAGCGAAATCGCAACCATAAACCAGTAGGAACCTGGTCATACACCGGTTCTCTCAAAGGAGGATCAAGGTTACACATATGCTAACCAAATGATCCCACATCCTTAATGATTAAGGATAGAGGAAAATGTTGGCCTTTAAGCCCAACATAAGTCCTCGACAACTCATCATGCTGAGGGGAATAGCATGGCTAGCCCGACTCAAATGGTAGTTGGTAAAGGCATATCAAACCCGTTGACAGCTGAGGATTTGCTAAAAATCCTAAGGGACCTGTTCCCTTTTGATTCCCTTTCCAAAATCACTTACCAATTCTCATCCATAGAACAGTAAGACCACATATATATTTCGCTGTTACGTTAACATTAAAACTATGACAGTGATTCTCTCGTTTCTCCCCGTAAAAAAAAAAAAAAACGAGACCTCCAAAATCACTTACCAATTCTCATCCATAGAATGGTAAGACCACATATACATTTCGCTGTTACGTTAACATTAAACCTATGACAGTGATTCTCTCGTTTCTCCCCGTAAAAAAAAAAATGAGACCTCCAAAATCACTTACCAATTCTCATTCATAGAATGGTAAGACCACATATACATTTCGCTGTTACGTTAACATTAAACCTATGACAGTAACTTCCTCGTTTCTACCCGTGAAAACGAGACCTTTCCCAAATTCCATTACAAATTTTGAGCCTGTTGACATTTACAAAAGACAGGTCTCGATACTTGTTGACATTTACAAAAGACAAGTATCACCAATTTTAAGCTTGGTGGCATCTCAATCGGTTATGTCATTGCGACCTCTGAACCAGCAGACAGCCAAGTCTCAATTTCAAGCTTGTTGACATTTACAAAAGACAAGTCTTAATTTCAAGCCTGTTGACATTTACAAAAGACAGGTCTCGATACTTGTTGACATTTACAAAAGACAAGTATCACCAACCTTGAGCTAGGTGGCGTCTCAATCGGTTATGTCATTGCGACCTCTGAACCAGCAGACAGCCAAGTCTCAATTTCGAGCTTGTTGACATTTACAAAAGACAAGTCTCAACCTTGAGCCTGTTGACATTTACAAAAGACAGGTCTCGATACTTGTTAACATTTACAAAAAACAAGTATCACCAACCTTGAGCTTGGTGGCGTCTCAACGGTTATGTCATTGTGACCTCTGAACAGCAGACAACCAAGTCTCACTTTCAAGCCTGTTGACATTTACAAAAGACAGGTCTCGATACTTGTTGACATTTACAAAAGTCAAGTATCACCAACCTTGAGCTTGGTGGCGCCTCAATCGGTTATGTCATTGCGACCTCTGAACCAGCGACAGCCAAGTCTCAATTTCGAGGTTGTTGACATTTAAAAAAGATAAGTCTCAACCTTGAGCTGTTGACATTTACAAAAGGCAGGTCTCGATACTTGTTGACATTTACAAAAGACAAGTATCACCAACCTTGAGCTTGGTGGCGTCTCAATCGGTTATGTCATTGCGACCTCTGAACCAGCAGACAGCCAAGTCTCAATTTCAAGCCTGTTGACATTTACAAAAGACAGGTCTCGATACTTGTTGACATTTACAAAAGATAAGTATCACCAACCTTGAACTTGGTGGCATCTCAATCGGTTATGTCATTGCGACCTCTGAACCAGCAGACAGCCAAGTCTCAATTTCGAGCTTGTTGACATTTACAAAAGCCAAGTCTCAACCTTGAGCCTGTTGACATTTAAAAAAGACAGGTCTCGATACTTGTTGACATTTACAAAAGACAAGTATTACCCTTTTAGCCCCATAAAGGCTAATCTTGAGCTTGGTGGCTTCTCAACCGGTTACGTCAGTGCGACCTCTGAACCGGCAGATAGCCAAGTCTCATTATTCAATCCAGCAAGGACTATTCTCTCAAATGGCTGCAATACAACTTGGAAACGACAACTCAGCAGATAAAACAAGTTGGAGATTCGACAGGGAGTCAAAACAAAATTACTTTTATTGATTCCAAAAAGGAAGGGATACATGGAGGCACATATATTACAAGCTACGAGCGTACGTCATAAGATCTGATCCGTTCTTCAAGGAAGGCCAGCCTTGTCTTCTTATCATTAGCAGCCCTGACAAGCGCCTGTGACCTCAGCTCAGCCTCGTTAAAATTCACCGTCTGGGCCAAGCGAGCCTCGACCTCAGCCAAGGTTGCCCTTTGAGCTAACCCCTGCCGCGAGAGCTCTTCACTCTGAGCCTTAAGCTGCTCAAGCCGCGCAGTTTCTTCCAAACGCACTGGTTCAGCCTTGGATAAGAGAAGATTTCCCTTCCTGATCATCTCCTTGGCCTTCTCGATTTTATCTTCAGCGTCAAGAAGAGCACTGTTAGAAGCATCTATGGCGTCCCCAAGCTCTACTTGCCTTGTCTCCAAGGATTTCAAGTCCAAAGAAATGGCCTTAGCAGCTTCCTGAGCAGCAAGATGGGCTTCACGCATTTGAGCGGCAAGGTGCACAAGATGCTCATTAACCAAAGACTCCAGGTCCGAACGACCGAGACGGCGCCATTCTTCTACGTCCCTCTCAAATTGGTCTACCAGAAGTTCTAATGCAGCGGCCTGGTTATCCCCTCCGAAGTCCCAGATATTCTCAATACTGTGGGAGAGGACCACCTTTAAAGTAGAAAATGGTATAGTCGAGCCTTTCAAGACCAGATCGATGGATCGCTTCAAGCCTTTATAAAAGTTGTCGACTATTTCTGCTACAAATTCATTTTCAGCCTCAGCCACTCCTGGCAGACGGGCAGCCTCAGAAAATTCCACCGGCCTTGTTGACATTACCATGGAAGGAACAGCGGGAACACTGGCTGCAGCAGCATGGCAGGTCATCGGTGATCTTGGCGGAGTCCTCATTGAAACCAGTACACTAGCCACAACCGAGGTAGGACTAGTGACCATTTCCTGGACAGCGGGCTCAACCACCAGCGTTGGGGAAGTAGGACTTGTAATCACCCTCAGCTCCGCACCTGGAAAAACTGATGGCACCTCACTCGTTGATATAGTTGGGAGTGAAGTTACCTCCGTGACTACCGTCCGTTCAACCTCTATTCCTCTGGCTGGCTCAGGCCGATAAGGGGGCAGGTCACCATACAAAGCATCCAACACAGTAGCATCCGCCGCGGTCAAAGTGCTCTTGTCACCCCTGGACCCCTCGGGAAGATTGGTTGGCTCCCTTGAAGTTGACGCACCTAGAGGCGGAACACCTGCAACAAGATTGTGCTTAGGCAGGACACAACAAATAGTAAAAGTCAAAAAGCCAAAGCAATACCAAAAGATGATGTCGCCTTAATCGTCTTGGCAGCCACATCAGTCTCTACGGGCTCCATCGAAAAATCTTTGGCAGAGTCAACATGGACAGCCGGCTTACCTTCGCTCGCCGAACCCTCCGTGGCCCACCCAAGGGAGCTAGAAGTTTCGGAACTTCCCTTCGAAGTCCCGGCGCCCGAAGGACCAACTTCAGCTGCATTGCCTCCGGATTCTTCTGAGATGGCAAAATAGCCAGCCTCATCACCGTCTTTATAAGTGAACAGGGGATCATAATGTTCCCCTTGTTCTTCGATGGCGCTAGCTCTCGGGCTTGTCACTGCCTCAGTTCCTGCATCACAAAACGAATGATGAGCTGTCTAAAACACATATAAGGTACATTACAAGGACAGAGTTGATTTTACCCAAGTCCGGAGCAATTTCGCCAGTCGTCGGTTCAGCAACTGACGGTTCAACTACTAATGGGACAAGAGAAGGGAGCGCTGCAGATGGTTCGCCTCTACGATAACTGTAGGAGCTTGGCGACGGGGCTTCTTCACCAACTGCTTCCTACGAGACCCACCTGTCCGTTTGCGCTTGAGAGGAATGTCGGGATCCTCCTCCTCTGCCTCTTCTACATGTCTAGGGGGAGCTGTCCCCATCACACCAGAACCAGCTGCAGGAGTCTCGGTACCTGTCTCCACTTCGAAGCGAGGACTTTCCGCATCTGAGGCTTCGCTGTCATCGACAGCAACGAATTCTTCTATGCCCGGGACACGAACCCTTTTACTTCCCTTTTCTCAGAGACCTTCCGCTTTAGCCGCTGAGAAATTAACTTCACACCAGAATTATTAACAGTGAATCCGAGGGGTGTGGAGTTGGAAGTTGTATACCACTGGCAGAAGCTCAGGGTCATTAGAAGGTTAGGAGTCCTCAACAGCATACGTAGCCGCGCCTCGGTACAGCCTGCAATGAAGAATCGCCAGGCACGGGCTCCATCAATCAGGCTCCCCATGAAAGCCAGATTGAGATTTGGGTTGCCCACATACAGTTGGTCATATCCAAACTGTCGAGCAAACCAACTTGGAACATAAAGCTCTAAGTAGCAGGTATCCCCGCTTCTGTATAATAAATGTGAGGGCCGAATGCTGACCAGCCACTCAAAAATTCCTCGGCTCAGTGATGATTGCCCTTCCCCGAGTCTTTGAACTCCTCATCATAGCCTGCATCCCGAATACGGGGGAAGCAGCGGAAAAGACTATAGACGTCAAAGCGACGCACCAATTTACGGGCCTCAGCCACGTAAGTCTTTTGCCACGAACATCCTTCGAATCGGCGGAGAAGCGCCATTCGAACACCTTCAGGGGGGTCCTCTCCAGCTTCAATCAAAGAGGGACAGAGCAGGGCGAACCACGCCATTAAATAAGTGTACAGCAGACCTATCCTGGGATTGGGTCCGTCGCGGGGCGAAATGGTCCCCTTTCCACGCTTCGTCGTTGCGGCCTGCAAAAAGCCTCCGTTAAGGCACGAAGGCCTCTCTGGATACAGCACACCATGCTTGGAAGAAGTCCCAGAGAACGACCGTGGACTAGACAAACAGCAGGCACAGAACATTCGGATGAATGACGTCACCCGACGAAGACGGTACCACGCACCTCTTCAGCCAGACTGTCAAGAAGTCAGCTAGCAGTGCCTTCCGGGACATCGGCCGACGAGCCTCATGATAGAAACTCTGAAGAACATCGCCTTTTTCATAGGGACCGTCGTCTTCTTCTACAATTAGATCCCCTTGAGAATGTCTTTGTATCCGGCCAAAGATGTCTTCGTCAGCGACTCCACAATGAGCCGCTTCAGGAGTGTTTTCCGTATCGGGGAACAAATACTCTCCCCAGCTCTTCAAGCTGCATGAAGTTCCTTTACTGCTCCCATGCATACTTGAGCAAATGTACAAATGGCACATTAACTCCCGGTAGGTCTCAAACAAGGCGGGCTCCTGCTTCTCCAGAAAAGCCAATTCCGCCTCGCACGGGAAGTATTCTTCATATGGGAAAGATCCCAATGGCAAAGCAGAGACTTCCCACATCTCATGCAGAGCCATACCCAGTTCGCCAACAGGGGTGAAGAAAGTCCCTGTAGCCGGGCAGTACAACTCGAAGATGGCGTAGAAGCACGCTATGCTCATCTGAATGCCGTAGCAGGTCGCCCTGACGGCCTCATAAAGGTTCAGCCTCTCCAGATCCTCCTCGAAATGAGCAAGGACGTATACAGTTAAATCCCTCCACCATGCCTTCGGAGGGTGAATCCAGCCGGGTGTCCTAAAATCAGTGGCCGGATAGTTCCCATGAACTTTAAAGAATTGATTGCCAAAGGTCAGCGCCACCGCAGGATTTTCTCCCACTAGGATCTCTCGCGATACATTCCTAGGATGTATACCCATTATGCAACGAGGAGGCCCCGCTCTTGCATAACTAGGAGACTGAAGCATCAATTTCCCTACATGGACGGAGTCGGTACTCCGGCTCACTTCCCACGACATCTTCCGAGCCTGCGTCACGCATTGGAAGGAAGACAAAGAAAAATGACGTTTGTTAAACGGAAGATAGAATTTCTCGCCATCCAACTAGAAAATCCATTGCCCCTCCCCTGCCAGCAGCTAGCGATCAGGGTCTGGCGCGGCATCCCCGAACATGAAGTCGGGCTTCCTATAGGTTCGACGGTCAAAATCTTCAAGGGGAGCCGTAGTCAGAATGCTCCTCGTGGTGCGTTGATCCCCACCATAAATAAGCGTGTCTCGAACGAGAGAGCTTAACTCACTAAACAGAGAAGCCTGCCCTTGGAATTGCAGGCTGACATTGCCGTCCAATCCCTGGTCATCCCAAATAGACTGTTCAAACGACCAGGAGTGTAGTGCACTACAGGAACAAAGAGAAACTATGATTAGTTC
Source organism: Agave tequilana (assembly GCA_038442645.1). Taxonomy (NCBI): domain Eukaryota; kingdom Viridiplantae; phylum Streptophyta; class Magnoliopsida; order Asparagales; family Asparagaceae; genus Agave; species Agave tequilana. The sequence goes on along the minus strand of JAVJIF010029868.1, from coordinate 541,435 downwards.
ATCAGCCAAGCAAAGGCCTAAATAAAAACATAATTTCCGCTAAGGCATAGCTTCGCTTTCCGAGCGAAGCTAGCATGACGAAAGCTTCGCCCCGAAGCTTAGCCTCGCAGTTGCAGTTAATTCCGCACTTCGCAACAAAGGTTGGATACAAGAAAATATCCAAGTGCTAGCTTCGCTTTAGAAGCTTGAACAGAATGCAATACAGCCCTAGGGACTAACTTCGTCAGGAGGATATTTTGGTCCAAAAATCATTTTTTTTAAGGGCATTAAGGTCCTTTTCAGTCATGTTTGAAAGGACAGCTCTGCATCCTGTTGTACACAGCCTAAGGGATAGCTTCGCCTGGAAGCTTAAAGAAGAACTCTTCAGTTCTTGGGTTCCCGTTCAAGAAAGCAAGGGAAATTCAGGGAACTGAATTCCCTAAGAATAACAGATCATAATTGATCATTTTTGGGTTCATCCAAAGATAGCCAGACATCGGCTTTAAAAGAGAGACGGCAGTCTCTAATCGAAAGGGAAAGTTCCCAACCGGCGATTGGTCGTTCGATGACCGGAGGAGGAGGACCCTCCGTTGCAGAAGTTGCCACTTCTTTTCCGCTCGTCTCTTGGGCGCATTAAAGAACTGTGGAAGTTCTTAAACTCTTGAATGAAGAGGAAAGAAGACGAAGAAAAAGAGTCAAAGTTCTCTGAAATTTCTTTAAAAGAGAAGTGATCCGTTCTCTCTCAACCCGATCGGACTTTTATAGGCCAATGAGTGCCTGAAACGACACCTCATAAAAGCACAGACTGCAGTTTCGAATTAATTTGAAACGGCACCTAAAGTGCCTTCCCGAGAAGCGCTGATTCAGCCCCGCTAAGGGCTAACTTCGCCATGAGTCAAATGCGGACTTCGCACAATACATCAGTGACTTCGCCAGAAGGATTGCCTTAGCTTCACTGAAGGCATAGGCCGAACTTTGCAGATATGCTAGCTTCACTGGAAGCTCGTTCCTATTTCAGATGGAATCCTATCTTTAACCTCGCATGAAGTTTAGCTCCGCTAGCCGAATTCAAGATGAAGGCAAAGCAAAAATCAAATGAGCAGAAAATAAACTTTCATTGATTTAAAAGGAAAGGTACATTGATACTACATCAAGGTTGTGTTTCATACAGCAGAATCATTTGCTCAAGAGGCATACAAGTGGTCTTATCTACTTTCAAGCCAAACCAACTGGACACGAAAGCCTTCCTCCTGCACAAGACCGTAATCCTTCACATAAAGGCAGATGGTGCCACCAGGACAAATGGTGCCACCAGGACAAGGCCGTGATCCTTCGCATAATGACAGATTTTGCCATCAGAAAGCTGGATCTTCCTTAAATTGGCAAAGGAAGTTGGATCGCCCTTGATGAACATTGGTTGGAGGATCCGAGACCTTACAGGTGACATCCGCTTTCCCGAAGTGGATCACCTCGGATAAGCGACTGCCAACCTCCTCTGGGATGCACAACGGCTGCCCCAGTTTGTTCCTCCTGCTTAAGAGTAAAGTTTTAACTGGAAAAGCAAGAGAAATTTCCTGGTTTCTTTCATCAAGTCACAAGATTGGCTAACATAGCTCACTGCAATGTAAACCGGAACAAATTAGAAGTTAAACACAGGAGAAACTACAAAAGCACTAAGTCAAATTCTTTGGGGCGAAGCAATCTGATTCAGTCAAACATTGATAGCCTCACTTGCACAGAGATGATGGACTAGCTCAGCAAATGCCAAGTCTTAGCCCCACCTATATGGCAAGATTGGCTCAACTTTGAAGAGACTAAGTCCCGAGTTTTGCTTGTGTAGCGGACTTAACACGCATGCAGTGATTTTTCTTTGATCAAGTCAAAATGATAGCTTCGCTGGGAAGCTATGCTGAAATCCTTCTCTGCAGATCAGTTAAATGGAGAACAATGGAAATTAACCCTGAAGCAGTTGATTAAAGCTAAAGCTAAACTAAGGGAGATGAACTCCCTAAAAGTTCATTGGTAAGGTCTCTGAATGATCGAGACTTACCGGTCCTTTGCCGGGTAATAACCAGAGTGGGCATCCCCACTAGTTCAGAGATCTGAGTATCTCTCTCAACCAAGAGAAGAGAAGGAGAGCAGATCACTTCTCTTCAGAGGACCTCAGGTGTCCTATTTATAGGCCTCATGGCCTGAGCACTGCCGCCTCAAGCGTGGAAGCACGAGCGCATTTAAGGCATTTACTGCGCCTTGAGAAAAGGGACGGTTTTCCTTGGAACCGTGCTAAGGAAAAAACGCTCTCCCTCATAAAGGCGTTTATTACGCCTTGAAGACGCCTTGAAGAGAGGGAATATCCTTCCTCGGAAACGCGCGAGGGAAGAATATCCCCTCGATTAATGCGAGAGAAGTAATTCTGACCTCGAAAAAGGAGTAATCCTTCTCGTGATTGACCCACAGCAGTTGGCCTCGAGAGAGGGAAGATGTTCCAAAGTGAACTTATCCTAGATGCGGAGCTACCCGGATGCGAAGCTATTCAGAATCGCGAATCTACATGATTCTTCGGCGAACTTATCCCAAAGCAGGATTGAAAGCGAAGCTGAACTCAACCACCATGGCGACGTTCGTACTTCACATACCACCGATCAAAGCAGTTCAAAGTATTTCGAAGTCTGAGCTATTGCAGACTTTCGAAAACTTTGAAGGGGCTCTTGTTGACACTTAAAAAGACAAGATTCTTACTGGCTCGAACAATGTCTAAACTTGTTGACATTTACAAAAGACAAGTGACAGACAAGCTGACGACCAGTTTTCACCCATCTCCGAGGGACAAGGAAGCAACTTGGACTCCACTGATCCAGCAAGCAGACAGTGAGCCCGGATTGTCTCTAAACAGACCTCAGCAGGTCTAAAATGCTAGCACTTAGCATCACATAAGCCCAAAGGGATAGCCTCGCCTGAGAGGCTAAGATCATCCAACTTCGCCTTGAAGCCATTCAAAGCTCCACCAGGAAGCTAACCTATAGCTTTACCTGAACTGCTGAAGCGCAACTCCGCAGAGAGAGTCAGCTTCGCCTGAATCCATACGCAACTACGCAGAAGGGTATGTGGTAGCTTCGCCACAGACGACATCTAACTCCGCTGAAGAGCTGTCTTCTAATTTCGCCAGATACTGCCTCCAGCTCTGCTGTGAGTTCAAAGCGGGCAGTGCCGCTACGGATCTTCTATGGTCAACCTTTGACCAATCAAATCTCCAGACGAGATCAAATCAAATCCAATCAAGATCAAATCTGAGATCAAATTTGGCAGTTGATTGCCACAATCTCTTGACTCTTCTAAAACGAGTAAGAGGATCAGGAGATATCTTTCAACTATATGGAAAGAATCAAAACGGATCAACCGACCTGCCATTTCTAGCTTCGCAGAAGCTGATCCTAGCTTCGCAGCAAGGCTACTTTCCGGATTTAAACAGATTTGATTCAATCTGTTTCTATATTTTCAAGGGACAATTATACCCTTGCTCTCCTTATAAATAGCCCACCAGGGGCACAAGGAAAAAAGACCACGCACAGGCGCAAGAGAGGACGACTTCTGAAAAAGAGAGAGGACTCCACAAGCAGAGACTTCTTCACGACGCATCGTGCGCACAAGAATTCAGAGACTTTTAGAGAATTGCTTCTCTATTCAGGGTGCTGATACCCTAATACCTTCTTCTCAAGGAATCTCCGGAACCAGGCGAGAAGGAATTCCTAATTGAAGGTGATTTTGAGAAGTAGCAAGAGGGTTCTACCAACCCTCTGTTCTCTGATTCCCCGAGCCAGGCGAGAAGGGAATCTCATCGCTCGCATCGTCAAAGGGACAAAGTGGTCGCGCGCTGACCAGACTCCTATCGGCACACTTCTCCAGAATCTCTGAGGAGATCTACTTGTAATCTTTTAGAATACTTGTAATTTAGCTCCTCAACTCTTTTTATTGTAAGTTTTCCCCTTTGCAAATCAATGGAAAACACATGGGTGTAGGTAAGACGTCAAAGGAAACTTTGTGGCTGAGAGAATTGGTTGAGATGTTTAGTATCATTTAGGATTCAGTTCGGATTCATTGCGTAGCTAGAGTGCGATTAATCTCGCTAAGGATCACAAGTATCACAAGCGGACGAAGCACATTGATATGAGGTATCACAAGATAGTCAGTGGATCGTTGATGATAAGGTAATTGATTTGGTAAAGTTTAGCACGAAGAAGAATCCAGTAGATATGATGACGAAGATCATCCCGGTGAAGAAGTTCTCTGAACTTCAACAAGATTCCCTAAAGTTAAAGTTGCGAATGGGCTCTTGGGAGGGTGCTATGTGAAGTCACAAAAGAGGGGAGAAAGGAAGGCGAATGAAGTAGAGGGCAATTTCTACAAAAGGACTCAATGAACATGAGTTAAGATGGAGATTGTTAGTATTTGGAGTGTCTCACATTCATTGGAGAAGAATTCAGGTTCTAGTAGTTTTCTAATACGGATCTGTCTCCTGTTTTGGTTTGGATACGAGTTTTCTATTTCTCTGAGGAGGTGCTGATTATGCTATTGGAGTTTGTGAAGGACTAGGATCATCCTATGTGCTTATATAAGCCCCTTCAGGGTGGCTTTTTGAAGGTGTGTCAAAAATTCAAGAGAAATTCTATTTTTCACCATTTAGAGTTGTGTGAGAGAGATCTTCTTGTTACTCTTATATTTTCTTCTCTTTTTTCAATAAAGATTCTCTTATCCTCCCCGTGGACGTAGGCAAATTGCCGAATAACATTAAATCTTCTGTTCTTTGATTGTGTGGTAATTTCATTTTAATTGCTTGCTAGTGGTAGATCTTCTACGCTTTTGCTTCCGCTTCTAAGTCTCTAACTTGGTGTTTCTTTTTTGTTTGATCGGTGATAGATCATTAATAATCAAATCATCATCATCTCATATGATCTTGACAATCAATATGTGTATTAGATCCACCAACACTAACAGCTCGATTCAAACAAACGGAAGGGAATTCAAGCAAACAGAAGGGGATTGGGAATACAAATCCAATGCTGTTCCAGACCAGTCGTGCTCACAATCATCCAACCTCTCCCACATCAAATAGCATCATTTACAGGACATATTTTTTTATAGATGTTTCTGGCAATCATCAATCTATCACCAATTATATACCAATTAGCCAGGATCGGTAAAACCTTGATTATACCTTGACAACCAGTGTGTGGACTAGATCCACCAACATTAGCGGCTCGATTCAAAAAAAAACATAAGGGAGAAGCGGGGAATAAAGCAAAAACAGAAGAATATGGTGCTATTTAAGACTTTGTCATGCTCATGTTCATCCTGGCCCTCTCATCAAATTGCATCAACCACAGTATATATTTATTTTGTATATGTTCTATGAAAATCAACTATCAAATAGACCATCAACTTAATGTATAAACGAGCTATCTTGACAACCTGCGCGTGTATTGTATCCACCAACATTAATCGCTTGATTCAAGCAAACAGAATCTTCATTTGTGACCAACTATCTCAGGCTGAAACGGACCTCATATTCCTTGGGAGAGAGGAGTCATCATCTTTATTTTATGAACCGTATTGGAAAGTTAAATTATATAGGCTACAAAACATGGTATTAGACCACAATGTCTATTGTAAGGTTCCACGCTAATTTGGATCATCTTAGTTGAAGTTTATAACCCCATCATGGTAAGCATCATGAGGTTGCTCGAGGACTTGCTTCATCAGCTATCATCAACACCCATTGTTGGTCCTATAGCATGCCAAGAACACAAGCCCCTAGATGCACAAACACACACAAAAAGAAGGAGACAAATGTCAGTCGACCAGGCGGTCGACCGACCTAACTGGGTTTCTTTTCCTTATGCAACATCAGTCGACCGGGCGGTTGACCGCTCCAAGCCTTGTGCTTGTCGGTCGACCGCCCGATCAACCAAAGTCCTGTCATAGAGTTAAAAAACTATAACTCCTATTTTTTTAAGGACATATAACAATATTTTTATATTTTAAATCATAAATTAAAACATAAATCTTTTAATCAAACTAAATACTTGACCTAAGCATGCAATTAATATGAAAATTTAAAAAGAAAATAAAATGCTGGCCTAGGGTGATGTAGTCGTACAGAAGCACTGCCCTAAAAGAGAAATGGCTGATCCATCGTCTGGACTTTGAAAAGACCTCCTCTTCTAGCGGTAAAAACTTCCCTGATAGTTTGCCAGTACCTAGAGTAGGACGATGAGTTAGGCCTCTGCTTAGACGAAGATTTGTTGCCCCAAAGTAAAAGAAATCTTTAAGAAATCACCAAAAGTTGAACAAGAATTTGTAATAAAGAAATATGGAGGAGAGGGACAAATGTTATAGTTGTTTTTGCAAGTAACTGAATGAACTGCGAGAAGCAATATTTATACCTTCTGGAAATCCAGCAGTTGTAACAGTCCCGCTCTTAATCTGCACACGATCATGCAGTTCCCGAGCAGATCCGAAGAATGGGTCAAACCAAACAGAAAATCCCGAAAAAACCAAAACAAAACTTTAAATAAAGTTTAAATAGATAAAAACCAAAAAAATGCTTCACATTCAAGAGCCCTTTGAATTGAACTGCATTCGTGTCCGCAGGTCATGGGCGCGCGCCACCCGATCCTGAACTCAGCCTGCCCCGGTTCGGTTCAGCGTATACGCGCGCGTGTGGAGATGTAGCCCATGGCCCAACACTCATAACAATAGGCATGAGAGGAGTTAATATATATATTAACCTCCCATCTCATATCTAATGTGGGACAAAAACAAAAGCCAAATAAGAGAGAAACTCAAGTTTTCCCTCCAAATTCAAAACACATCCAACAGTCCCCTCTAAAACTTGAGTTTTAGGGAAGATAAAACAAATCAACAAATCAACAATAATAAATAACAAACAAGTCATCAGATCATAAAACATAAATGAAATCGGGCAACATCATACTGTGGATTCAGGGTCGATAGCTTGCGGCCTTGAATCTACCCTTAGTTATTTTCATCACCACCTGAGACATAATGGACTACATCTTGAATTAGGTCTCTTTAACCAGATATTGATGAAAGACACACACAGTAAGTCTCCATTTATTGAGCGAGTAGGTTGACCGTTAAAGACCATGCTCACAATAATCGACTCATGAGAGTTTCTAAGGTCAGCCCTGCCCCCAACCACGACCATCACAGTTCCTCTCACATAGGTAAGTCCTCTAAGAGTACTACAGCTGGATGGTATACCCTCCATATTACATGCATGCGTTGGAATTACTAAGAGTTAAACTCAACCTTACCTAGTTGTATCATAAAAATATTGTCATCATAGAGGAGTAGTAGCTACAATGCTACATATAAAATATAAACATATCTGGGTTGATGCTCCACACGAGTATCACCAGTCCAATTTGTTTCTACTACATTGAATCACTTTAATGGAATGAACTCCCAATTAAGTAGGTTGGGTTTCCATTGTCGGTGAACTCTATTATAGGTTTAGCCCCATCTTCCTCAATGATTTTAGGATCACACTCCTAAAAATACCCTTAGTCAACGGGTCAACAAGATTCTTTTCAGACTTTACAAAGTTCAAAATCAATAATTTGCCTAATAGGCATTGTACAGACTTAAGTCTGATTTGAACATGTCTGTTTATCTTCTTATTAGCATTTTCTTATTTTAGAATATCAATAGTAGATCTTGAATCAGTATGAACTGGGAATGAAAGTATGGGTCTAGGCATGATAGAAATTCAAACAAAAAATCTTTTAACCATTCAACTTCAGATCAAGTTGTGTCCAAAGCAATGAGCTTCGACTCCATGGTGCTCCTAGCAATCACTGCTTGTTTGCAGAATTTTCAGGACACATCAGCACCACCGAACATGAATATATATCTGGTAGTAGACTTAACATTGTTAGAATTAGTAACCCAGTTAGCATCATTATAACCTACAATAACATCAGGATATTCAGTGTAAGTCAGACAATAGCCAATTGTGCCTCTAAGATATCTGAAAACTCTCTCTAGTGCAGTACAGTGTTCTCTACTGGGATTACTGATGTATCTACTTAATCTGCTGGTATAAGAGATGTCAGGCCTAGTCTTGTTGGAAATATAGAGAAGTGAACTTATTAATTTAGAGTATTTCAGATGAGACACAGGCTCACCCGTATTCTTCTTCAAAGCAATTGAAGAACCATAGGGTGTAGAAATTGATTTAAAGTTGTAAAAATAAAAGTTATGAAGTATTCTTTCAATTCTATGAGTTAGATTCAAAGAAATTTCATTAGAGGTTTTGGATATTTTCATTCCCAATATCATATCAGCAGGACCTAGATCCTTCATATCAAGATTTTGAGAAAGATAATCCTTCACTCTTTGGATTGCATTAAGAGAAGTTTCAAGGATAAGAATATCATCTACATATAGACAAAAGATAATATACTCATTGCCAAAATTTTAAAATGTATGTATTTGCCATGCTCAAGGACAGTCAATCCAAATTGTGCAATAACTTTGTTAAACTTTTGATGCCATTGTTTATGTGCTTGTTTAAATTCATACAATGACTTCACAAGTTTGCACACTTTGTTTTCTTATCTCTTGGCAATGAATCCTTCTGATTGGTCCATATAGATCTCTTGTATAAGATTACCATTTAGGAAAGCAGTCTTAATATCCATTTGGTGAATAAACATGTTATGAATTGACGCAAGTGCTAGAAGGATTCTGATAGTGGAGATCCTGGCAACATGAGAATAGGTGTCAAAGAAGTCAATAACCTTTTGTTGGGTGAAACACTTAGCAACTAATCTGGTTTTGTATTTGTCGACAGTGCCATCAGGTCAAAAAATTTTCTTGAAGATCTATTTATAACCTACAGGTTTGCATCCTGAAGGAAGGTCAGTGAGAATCCAAGTGTTATTTCTCATTATGGACTTGATCTCATGGTCAATGGCTTCTTTCCAAAAAGAAAATTCAAAAAAGTATATTGCTTCCTTAAAAGAGATAGGATCACCTTCACAAGATAGGTGAAGGAGTCCTCACCGAAAGATGTAAGAATTCTAATTCTTTTGCTCCTTCTAGGTTCAGAATCATTGGTAGGAGCAGAACTAGAAGAAGTAATATCAGAGGTAGAAGGAGTAATAGAGGGACCACTAGGGATTCTAGATTTGAGAGGAAAGATGTTCTCAAAATAAACAGCATCCTAGCTTCAATAATGCTGTTATTGGATATTTCTCTGATCTCAGAGTTAACCACTAAGAATCAGTTAACATTGCTATCTATTAAATATCAGATTAGATAGTATCAATAGTCTTGGGGCCGATTTTCCTTTTCTTTGGTTCCTGTATTAAAACTTTAGCCATAAGGCAACCCCAAACTTTGAATAATTGAATATTAGAAGTTCTTCCTTTCCAACGTTCATATGGAGTAATGTCAGAGTCCCTTTGGGGAAACCTATTGAGGATAAAACAGACAGAAAGGATAGCTTCACGCCCAGAGATTTTTGGATGCACCTGAGCTGAGTAACATGTAGTTCACCATGTCATCAGTGTTCTGTTTTTTCTTTTAGCTACACCATTGAATTGAGGTGTGTAGGGAGCAGTTACCTCATGAATAATACCGTGCTCTTGGCAGAATTCAGTCATGTCATTTGAGGTATACTCTCCTCCACAATTAGACCTTAGAATTTTAATCTTTGTTCAAGTTGGTTCTCAGTTTCAGCTTTATACACCTTAAACCAATTGAGGACTTCATTTTTGGATTTGAGGTGTAATAGAATTTGGAGTAGTCATCAATGAATGTCACAAAATATCTTCTAACACCTTTGGTGAGAACTCTGTTCGAGTCACACACATTACTGTGAATAAGTTCGAGGGGTTCAGAATTTCTTGTGCTAGAGTATAAAGGTGTTCGGACATGTTTGTCTTCAGCACATATTTCACATTTAGAAGTTGAGTAAAAAGAAGATTTAGAAATGAGATTCAAATTAATCATTTTATTAATAGAATTGAAATTGACATGCCCAGTCTTCCATGCCAGATATGACAAGACTCAATCTTCAAAGCAACAGGAATAGAAATTTCATTATCAGAAGAATTTATTACATGGAGATGAAAAAGTCCATCACAAACAAAGCCTTTTCCAATAAAGATATTAAAGTTATAGATTACAAACTTATTGGATTTCTTGACAATTTTATAACCAGCTCTAGGAAGTAAAGACTCGCTGATCAGATTTCTTCGAAGTGTGGGTACATGCAGGACACCTTGAATTGTCAGAACTTTTCTTGAGGTCATTCTGAGATCAATACGTCAGTTTCCTTTATTTCTCTAGTGGAGTCATCTGTAGGGCTCATTCTTCCTCCATGCTATTCCTGATAAGATTTAAACCAGGAGTGATCAGTTCAGATATGAATATTGGCTCCTGAGTTTAACCACCAGTCCGAAAAGAATATGATAAAGTTGAAAATAGGAAGAAAAGAATGAAACCTGCAAGAGTTGGAGTTCAGTTCCACCATGTTGACTTTGTGTCCGCCATTTCCTACATTTCCTCTTGGTTGAGCTTTGACTGGTTCTTTCTTCCGGTTGAAATATTGAGGCGCCATGTGATTCGCTCTCCTACAGACGTAGTAGAATCTTCCATCAGTCTTTTGGCTAAAGATTTTGGGTTTGAAGAAGGAAGATTGAGAAGGTTTGAAAGAAGAAGAGTTTGCATGGGGAGAAGAATGAAAATGATTGGGTTTTTTGAACTTCTCGTCCTTGGGATTCATAAATTTGCGCTTAGGCTTATCCTCCACCAAGTTCACTATAGCTTTTATTTCTGACTTGATTTTGCAGTTTTGCCTATGCTGATCTTCTATGCAAATCGCTTTTAGGGCTTGAATGAAGGTTAGGTCACCTTAGTTGTGACGGATGTCTCCAACAAAGGTTAACCATGAAAGAGGGAGTTTATCAATGAGGCAGGACACCTCATAATCATCGGAGAATTAATTTCCTTTTGATTGAAGGTGTTGGATATAATCTTGGAATTCATGAAGTTGATCATTGATTGGTTTACTATTAGTCATCATGAATTTGTTGAAGGAGAAGGAGGTGAATCTTTCGATTCCAGTGTCATCAAAGCCATATTCATCCTCGAGTGTTGTTCATAATTCTTTAGCACTCTTATATTCATAATAAATGTCATATAATCTATCAGAGAGTTCACTAAGAATTCTATGAAGATAATGATAGTCAATTTCCTCAGGTTTCAAATAGGTGTAGGAGGAAGGAGTTGTAGGAATAGTTTCAATAGGAGAAAATTCAATAGATGATTTAGGAGAAGGTACAGGAATGGTGTCTTTCATGGCTAAAATAAGACCTAAAGTGGTCAACCAATATTTCATCTGCTTTGCCCATCTCTTAAAGTATATGCCAGAGAATTTTTTCGGTTTGACACCCTTGGAATGATCAGGGTTGGCCACAGTGACGGGATGATACTACCTAAATTATTTGATAATATCAGAATTTAGTTTATATTGATAAGTTTTAGATTAGGGTTCATAGAATAAAATAGTGTATAGTTCTTTTTTAATTATGTGCCAAATAATTCAAGCAATATACAACAAGATATAGACTTGCCCTTTTAATTTCTCTAATTCAAAATTATAACAATAATAATTTCTAAAAGGTTATTTCAATTTTTAAACTAATTTACTTCCAAATTTTTAACAAATAGTCCAATTAAATTTTAGAAATAAACTAGCAAGAATTAGTTAACAATTGGCTTGCAAGAATAAATAATCTTTAGAATAAATATCAAGAATTAGATAATTTTGTTTAGCCAAGTTTATTGCAAAAAATAGTTAATTTACTGATGAATGTATGTAGAATTTTGTTAAAAGAGTTTATAAATAAGACAAGATTTAAATAATTTAAAATACCTTGTAAAAGATTTTCCTTTCATAACAGAATAAATAAGATATTGTAATGAAAAAATTGAATAAATTTTGTAATGAAAAGGATAAGGTTATTAAAGTTATTAAGATTTTTCCAAAATCTTATAATAAAGTTTTACAATCAAAATGATCAGATTATGAAAAGATTTTCCTTAGATCTGAAAGATTTGACCTTCTAAGAATTTAAACAAAAAAAATTTACTATGTAAGAACTTGTAAGAGATAAATATTAAATTAGATTTGAAGGAATCTCACAACAGATAAGATAAGATCTAAATAGTTTAAAAAAATCTTATAAATAATTATTTTAGTGAAACAGTTTAATGAAATCTCTAAGAATAAATGAAAATTTAAAAATAAGATCCCAAAAAGAAAACTTTTAGTAGAGTTTAGATCTTAATAGCTTGGATTTCAATAAATTTGTCTTAAAAATTTTAGCAAGATTTAAATGATTTTTATTGCAAGAACAAGTTTAACAGCATGAAACATGTAAATTGCATGAACAAGTATTAAAAAAAAATTTAACTAAGTTGAATGAAATAATTTCTAAATTTAATTGCATGAAAATTACCAGATAATATCTTTCTTCTAGATTGCAGGATATATAACAGTATTTTTATATTTTTAATCATGCAATAAATTAAAACGTAAATCTTTTAATCAAAAAAAAGAAAATAAAATGTTGCCTTAGGTGATGTAGTCATGCAAGAGCAGTGCCCTAGAAAAAAGACGATTGGTCCCTCGTCCGGACTTTGAAAATACCTCCTCTTCTAGCGGTCAAAACTCCCCCGGTAGTTCACCAGTACCTAGCGCAGGATGATGAACTAGGCCTCTGCTCAGACAAAGATTTGTTGCCCGAAAGTAAAAAAAATCCTCGAGAAATCACCAAAAGTTGAACCAGAATTTGGTAATAATGAAATATGGAGGAGGGAGACAGAATGTGGCAGTTATTTTTGCAAGTAACTGAAAAATCTGTACACGATCATGCAATTCGCGAAAAGATCCGAAGAATGGGTCAAACCGAATAGAAAATCCTGAAAAATCAAAATAAAATTTAAATAGATAAAACCAAAAAAAAGTTTCAGGTTCAAGAATCCCCTTAATCGAACTACATTCGTTCCATAAGTCATGGGCGCGCGCCACCCGAGCCTGAACCTGGCCCAGCCTGGTTCGGTTCAGCGTGTGCGCGGGTGTGGGGATATGGCCCATGGCCCAACACTCATAATAATAGGCAAAGGAGTTATTATATATACTTCTCAACCTCCCATCTCCTATCCAATGTAGGACTAAAACCAAAGCCAAATAAGAGGGAAACTTAAGTTTTCCCTTCAAATTCAAAACACATCTAATAGTTTTGCTCTCTCTCTCTTTACATTCTCCACCTCGGTGAAGAATTTTTAAATCTGAGTCGAACTCCTATGAACTCTGAGCAAAATCGGCACACGATCTCGACTTGACCCATCTCGGCGAAATCGACACAAGATTTCGGCGAAATCGACACACGATATCCACTTTAACAATCTCGGCTAAATTGACACACAATTTCGGCAAAATCAACACACAAATTCGGTTTCAGCGATTAGGCTGTATTATTACGGTTACCTTCGTACACCATGCCCAAGGGATCAAGCCTCTTTATAGTTCATTTAAATAGCTCTATCGAGCTCAAGCAACCAGAAGGATTTGGAGCATGTTTTTGCAATGATTGAACTTGACTCTAGGAACTACCTTTGTAACCATATATGCGGGATTGTTTTTGGTGTGAACCTTCTTCACTTTGATATCTCCATATCAAGAACATCCCACACAAAGTGATACTTGAAATCAATATGCTTCATCCTCGCAGATAGACTTGATTCTTCGCTAGGTAGATTGCACTCATGCTATCACAATGGACCCGTAAGAAGTCTTGTTTGATCCCCAAGTCATCCATCAAGCCTGAAGTCAAATCATCTTCTTTACAGCCTCTGTCAGAGCCATGTACTCTGCTTCTGTTGTTAATAGAGCTATTGTAGACTTTAAAGTACAATGCTGGCTCACCGGCGCCTGTGACAAGGTAAAAACATGCCCTGTAGTGGACGTGCACTTGTCAAGATCACCAGCATAGTCAGAATCGACATAACCTGTGCACTCTTTCTTACCACCAACATCCTTCCCAAAAAACAATCCAACATCTATGGCACCTTTGATATACCACATAATCCATCTCACAGCCTCCAAATGACCCCTACCGGGATCATGCATATATCTAGATACAATGTTCATGGCCTGTGACAAATTCGTTCTCGTGCACACCATAGCATACATAAGGATACCAACTGCACGGGAATATGGAACATAAGACATATAATCATGTCCATCTATCGTCTTCGGAGACATTCTTGCTGAAAGCTTAAAGTGAGGGGTCAATGGACTACTCACAAACTTTGCTTCATCACCAATTAGAAACTTCTAAAGCACCTTCTGCAAGTAAGCTTTCTGAATCAGACTCACTCTCCGCTTCACTCTATCTCTTTCAATTTGCATACCCAATATGCTTCTAGCTTCTCCCAGATCCTTCATTTCAAACTCAGAAGATAATTGAACTTTCAACTTATTTATCGATGATCTGTTCTTTGAAGCATTAGCATATCTCCTACATACATGAGTAGATAAATATACTTCCCACTTGGTAACTTGTGAAAGTAAATGCATGGATCATGTAAGCTCCTGGTGTAACCACAACAACTCATAAACTTATCGAAGCGCTTGTACCACTGCTTCGGCAACTGCTTCAGTCCACATAGCGACTTCTCAAGTTTACACACCAACTTCTCATTCCCTGCAACTTTGAACCTAATGGTTATGTCATGTAGATCTCCTCCTCAAGATCATAATGTAGGAAAGCAGTCTTTACATCAAGCTGATCCAGCTCATAGTCATACTGTGCTGCAAGTGCAACCAGTATACAAATGGAAGAGTGTTTCATAACCGGTGAAAACACCTCATTGTAATCTATACCCTCCCTCTAAGCGTAGCCCTTGGCTACCAATCTGGCCTTGTAGTGCACGTTACCATTCGGAGATCCTTCTTTCTTTGCAAAAACTCATTTGCATCCAATGGCCTTCTACCCGTTGGGCAACTCTGCAAGTTCCCATATGTCATTGACATGGAGAGACTCAATCTCGTCCACCATAGCCTTCCTCCACAATTCAGACTCAGATCTTAACTCTGCTTCTCTAAATGTACTTGAAACATTATCTTCCATGACCTCTACGGGAAGTGCATAAGCCACAACCATATCTGAAAAACGAGCAGGTTTTTGTATATTTCTTTTGGGCTTGTGTGCGACAATTAAATCTGGGCTTGACCCTCTGGCTCCGGATTCTCAATCACATCATTTGTATCTTCCTCTTATTGTACATGATGCTCGAACTGTTTCATAATAGTGGGCACCCCAAATGATACAGCACTATCTGGAGATGGTAATGATGTATCACTTTGCACCCTTTGCGATATTCCCTCAGTCTGGCCACTCTCCACTTGCTGAGAGCTTGAAGTCTTCACATAGAAGACTCATCAAAAGTGACATCTCTGCTCAGAACTATATATCAGTCTTCAGAGTCCCATATCTTGTATCCTTTCAGTTGAACCCTGAAAACACGGCCATTTTAGCTCTTGGCTCCAACTTCCCATCACACACATGATAATAAGCTGGACATCCAAACGCGCGGAGCATGTCATAATCTGTAGCAGTTTTGCCCGACCACATTTCCATCAGAGTCTTTCCTCCTATCACAGATGATGGCAATCTATTTATAAGATGACTCGTATAAGTCAACGCTTCAGCCTAAAAGGTCGTGTTTAGTCCACTATTTGTCAACAAGCACCATATCTTCTCTAGCAATGTACGATTAAATCTTTCGGTCACCCCATTCTATTACAGAGCTTCTCTAACTGTGAAGTGTCGCTCAATACTTTTATCATGGCACAAATGCAGAAACAAATTACTCTTGTACTCTTCTCCGTTATCGGACCTGAGTACCTTTATCTTTATGCCGGTTTGCAACTCCTTTCTCCTTCTTCACTCTACAAAGATACTTAGGACTTCGCTTTTATGCGACATGGTGTACACCCAATTTCGCCTAGTGTAATCATCCACAACAAAGACAAAATAATGTTTCCCTCCAAGAGATGACCAAACATCTGTATGCACATAATCAACAATTCCTTTTGTATGGTGAATCGCAGTGCCAAACATCACCTTGGTCTTCTTGCCCAATACATAGTGCTCACTGAATTTCAACTTACCGATCTCTGTACCTTTCAATAAGCCTTGCTTTGTCAAGACTTGCATAGACTTCGCACTTGTGTGACCAAGTCTCATATGTCATAACTGAGTAGTATCTACATCTGAAACCACTGAAGTAGTCAAAGAACCTGTGACTGTACTACCCTTCAAGTAATACAAGTTTCTGTCTCTAATTCCCTTCGTCACAACCAAGGACCCTTTCGTGACCTTGAGAATTCCATTCTCCAACATTATCTTGAGCTTTTTTGACTCTCCAGCTCTAATTGAGATGATGTTCTTCTTTATCTGCGGAACATATCTTACATCTGTCAGATTCCTAACCACACCATTGAACATCTTGATTCGAACGGTACCTATCCCAATCATCTGACATGCAGTGTCATTTTTCATGATTACTACACCATTGTCCAACATCTCTAAATTAGAGAACCATTCCCTCTTAGGACACGTAATACCCTGATTCTAGAATACGTACCCTTTTACAGTTTGTAACTTTTTGATCATTTACATGTCATTACATGTACTTTTTTTTTCAGTTTGACCAAAATATTTGCACGGAACTCTGAAACTGGCACTAGATTCTACCCTTGAAATTTCATGAGTTTTCTTTTTAAATAATTATTTAATTAAATATTTTCTCTCCTTCTATTTTTCCTTTTCTTTCTTCTCTAAATTCATTTCTTTTTCAATTTTTTTCAATTTTACTTTTTTATTATTTTCTTAGGGAATATTTACACATAACCTCTAAACAATCTCATATTGGCATTTCTAATTCTTTCTCTTTTCTTTTTTATTTTTCTTTTCTTTTTCTTTTTCTCCAAGTTTCTACACACTTCCATGGCTTCCCATGGAAGCCACCTCCCTAGCTTCTCATGCAAGCTTCCCCACTCTCTAGAATACTTTCTCTCATCCTTATCACCTCAAGCTGAACTCATCCAATCCCCATCATTTTCTCTCTATTTCTCTCCAAAAACACTCCATTTCACTCTCTAAAAATCCTATAGAAATCTTATAACCTCATGGATACTACTCCATCATCATAATATGATCCCTAGGCCTAAACACAACCCCCATATTTTTTTCGATAATTTTTCTCCCACTAAAAAACCATAAAATGGCACTTTCTCTCTCCTCTCTCTAATTTCTCTTTACATTTTCTCTCACCTCCCGCCACTTCTCCATTGCCGGCTACCCTATCTAGGTCCCCCTAATTATCCTCTACATCCCATAATTTTCCCCTATTTTTCTTATATTTAAAACAACCCAGAATGATTTTTCTCTCTCCTATTTTACTTTCTCACTCTTCATTTTCTCATTTCTCCTTCACCCAGGTCTAGGCCGCCAGCTATGGGGAGTATTCTCCCCATCTCCTCCACCTCCCTACACCACTCACATATCCTACACCCTTTTCTCTCTCTCTCTATAACTCTTTCTCTATCTAAAAATAAGATTTTTCTCATTTTCTCTCTAAAACAACACCACATCATCTTCCCTTCTTCCCTATCATATTCGGCCAGCCAAGGCTATCCACACGCGCGCAAAAGTGCACACACGTGCACATGTGAACGTGGTATCGGGTATTTTTCCAATATAGGCGAGTACTCATCCCTTTTTGCATACGTGCACATACACACGTGTACATGTATATTTGAACATGTGCATGTATATTTCATGTTCCAAGCATTTTTAGAATTTTCCTTTAATTTTTAGAATTTATCTGGCCATTTTAGGAATTTTTTGTATATTTATAGGATTTTCCTTTATTGTAGGAATTATCTGTATATTTTTTAAAAAATTCTGTATTTATAGAATTTTTCTATGTATTCTAGGAATTTTCTGTGTATTTTTCAGAATTTCCTGTAATTTACTGGAATTAAAATGTATTTTCTGCAATTATCAGTATTTTTGGCAAGTGGGACTAACAATGGTGCAGGTTGCAGATAAAGACGCTCGAGATGAACTTTCCTTCTAGGATCATAGTCCTGAGAGACCCCTCCCGGTTATCCAAGGGCAACAGGTCAGCGCCACCGCCCACTACCATTAGGGTTCATGGTAGTCGGATGGGGAATTCTATGCCTCAGATGCTCTATCCGTTCTGGAATATCATCTGAGAGACCACTATGCAAATCACCCATTATTTTTCGGGTTTCGTGATGACTGGGGGCAGAGGATACCAACCTCAGGAACAAAATATGGAGCTTGTGATTGTGTTTGTGATTATTATATTATTTATTGCCTGTGTGTGGTGCAAACATCTTCTGAAGGTATATATGTTGCCTTCGGCACAACCTCCGGGCTTAACTAACCTCTTCTAGGCTTTTAACGACTTAGTTCTGTTTTAACAAATTAATTTCGTTTATATCGCTACCACCTAGTAAGCGGGACCAAGCGCTTAACGCTTTATTCACTAGACTCGCTAAGGCGGAACTCTGTCGGATTTTAGACTCACATATTAAGACCGAGTCGCTTCGAAATTTCACCGGGAGCTTTAATGACTAAACACTGTTCGCTGATCTAGCCTCAGCACTGCTTGCTCTGCTTGTTTGTGCGCTTTGCCATAACACTATTTTATTATATATTTATGATCATGAAGATTTTGAAATAACTGATATGAAATACTCCTAAGATACATTGGATGCTTGTGACTTGTCTGATATCTGATAGACCTGATACTAGATCATAACTGACTACTGACTGAACTGGACAATATCATTTATATCTGACTATATACCAGACCCGATATAAACATCTGATACGGTACCATGATTCCTGACTCATGACAAATACTTCCGATTCACTCCTGATTTTGTACCGTGAATACTGAATAGATTAAATAAAAGATTCACAGATATTGCTTTTACAGGGAATCACTACTGAATCCTGATACATAATACTCCTGTTACTATTTTGGTATGTGGAACTAAGTGCCACATGAAACAACACAGGGGCCACCTCTAGAATCCCATACCTGATATGTGGAACTAAGTGCCACGTGGAACAAAGTATCACATCACATGTCCTAGTGATGGGGGCCACCTGTTGAATTCTCGGGGGCCACCTCTAAAATCCCACATCTCCTGATTAGTGTACTCCTAATACTATATTCATGTTTCCACATAAATTGGTATCATGAAACTCAACTGGAAATAATCCTGAATATCTCTAATAAAGATACAACTTACACTGGGTCGGAAGAAACTGATGGACTTTAATAAGTACATCTTCATAATGGCTCGATATTACAAGTACTGTGGAGAACTACCCGAGGCCACAGGAGTTCTTGTGGGATGTAATGGCGCCCTGAACTGATCCTTCTGTTCCCGATATGTTAGCGCCTAGCGGCGTGGATCGGAGGCCATATCTAATTACGTGAGACCGTTGTCCCGGGCATGAACGGGGCCCATTATAAACATGATACCTTGATTCTCATCAGTTTCCAATAACCAACCTTGGACTACTCCTATGTGGATGTATGTGAACTGGGATGCTAGGGCACGTACCTAAACATCTGAGTAGGACGAGTCCTAATAATAATAATAACAATAAACATGCTACTGACTTAACTCTTGTATTGATCATGATTCCACAAACATAATATGACATGACAACACTACTGACATCCCAGCTCTCAACAACTCTAGTTGTCTGTGCCTAGTTAATGGTGAAGTAAGGTATATGGTATATCGATGAGGGTTTCCTTGTTTGGATTATTCCCTCGACGTACTAATCTCATGGATCCAAAGATTAAGTTTATACAATTGGTTTTGCATACATTTACATTATACATATACCACCTAAGAATTATATATACTTTCATTGATATGATTTGAACATGATTCCATGCATACATAAACATGTTTCACGTAAGCCTATTTATTTTCGGTACATGTGTATTTACTTTTGCGCACACCACTTGTCTTTTTCATATACTCGCTGGGTTGCATCCTGACAATCCTAGATCTACATATCCAGATCCCGGAGCCTGGAGTATCAGGGACTTCCTGTTGCTGATCGGAATGCGTAGCGGAAGTGTAGCAAGTCCCAAGATCAGAACCTCGCAGAAGCTTGGGAACGTATCAGATGATCTTCCAGATCCATCTCCTGTATCAGACTCTCGAGATTTTTATTCATCTCAGGAGCATCTTCAAGTTCCATATTTTGTTAATCTCATGTAATTCATACTTTTGTATGCTCCAGTGATGCATTATTCATCTAATATTGGATCACATACTGTGATAACAATGTACTTGGACTGTAAAGTTGGAATCTATATTACCATTGTGCTTCCGTACTCCTATTCTTAATTGTATTGTGATACTTAGCGTACGTATGTGAGGATATTTTCACTCTACGTATGTACGTTGCAGTAGTTTTCATACCGGGTAGGGTGGGGCGTTACAGTTTGTATCAAAACTTAGGTTGAGCTCTCCCACCTTCAGTACAACTAGATAGCAGATTAATGTGATATTAATTTGTACCTAGAACAAGTATCAGAACTATACATTCTAATTTCAAATACAAGTTATCTGTCCTTTCTCATAATCTTCCTTTGTTTTTGAAATCTTTCCATCTTTCTACCTCTCAGGTCACATTATTCTGACTTTTTCTATTTCAAGTAGGTAAATCTTTTTGATTATTCCTAAAATATCTTGCAACACCGGTGCCTAGTTCTGATTAATATCATTGAATCCTACTGTGATCACTACTTTGATCCTTTCCGTGTACATCTCCCTTCTTAACGAAATTGCGAGGACAAAATTTTTGCAAGGTGGAAAGAGTGTCATACCCTGATTCTAGAATACGTACCCTTTTATGCTTTTCGACATTTTGATCGTATACATGTCATTTCATGTACGTATTTTCTTCAGTTTGACCTAAGATTTTTGCACGAGATTCTGAACTGGCACTAAATTCTATCCTAGAAATTTAATAATTTTCATTTTTAATTAATTATTTAATTAAATATTTAAACTCTGCCAGTGCACCGTTCACTGCCTGTCTCAAGCCAAGATAAAGGAGGAGGGTTGTGGTAGGTTTGTGATAGCCAACGTAAAATATTATCACATACTATAAATATAAACCAAGAACTAAATTTTGTTGGGCCGTTCTTTACTGCGCCACACGCTGCATCAGAGCCCGGGTATAGTGAAAAGTGGGCAAGGGTTGCTAAGTCGTCGTCCAGAAATGACGCGCCACGTCGGCGCCCGGATGTGGTGTCAATGAGCAAGGGTTCCCATACTTTTATTAGCGGTGAGGGAAAAAAGTTAGCTCATGAATATAAGATTAGGTTAGCGTCATGGAACATAGATTTTCTTACAGGTAGATTAGCAGAGTTAGTTGATGCTATCGTGAGACGGAATGTTAGTATTTTGTGTATGCAGGAAACTAAGTGGGTAGGTGAAAAGGATAGAATTATAGAGCCTTGGGGTTATAATCTTTGGTATGCTAGTAGAGATGAAAATCGTAATGGGGTGAGTGATCATAAAGAAACAATTGCTTCAAAATGTAATGAAGGTTAGGAGAAAGGTGATAGGATTTTACCAGTAAAACTTATTTTAGGTTGGGAGATTTTTTAGGTTATTAGTATCTATGGACCACAAGTAAGACTTGATAAGTCTAGAAATCATCAATTTTGAGAGGATTTAGATGAGATATTACAGGCATACTTATTAGAGAAAAGCTTTTCATAG
This sequence comes from Agave tequilana, assembly GCA_038442645.1. Lineage (NCBI taxonomy): Eukaryota > Viridiplantae > Streptophyta > Magnoliopsida > Asparagales > Asparagaceae > Agave > Agave tequilana. Next base: position 519,495 of record JAVJIF010029868.1, on the reverse strand, counting down.
GCGGTAATCTCAATGGGCATGTAAAAACTAGTCATTATGGGCTCGATAGTATACATAAAGGGTTTGATTTTGGGAAAAGAAATGAACCAGTTAACTCGATTCTAGATTTTACATTGTCTTATGAATTGATCTTAGTGAATACTTGGCTTAGGAAGAGAGAGTCTCACTTGATCACTTTTAGAAGTGGATCAAGTGCGAGCCAAGTAGATTTATTTTTAGCTAGAAAAGTAGATAGAGGTTGTTGTATGGATTATAAGGTAGTACCGGGTGAGAGTATAGTAACCCAACATAAACTCTTAATTTTAGATATCTGGATTAGAAAGAGATTTAGAAAGAGATTTAGAAAGATTAAACCTAAGTTAGATCCTAAGATTAAGTGGTGGCGGCTAAAAGAAGGTAACCAAGGAGTTTTTGTAGATCGAGTAGTACAGAAAGTAGATTGGAAAGCCCAAGAGATACCAATACAATATGAAACAAAATTGCTAGCTACATTAAATGAGTAGCTAAAAATGTACTTGGTGAGCCATGGGGTTGTGCTCCACCATGTAAGGATACATGATGGTAGAATGAAGTGGTAAAAGCTGCCATTAAAATCAAACGAAACTCTTACAGAAATTTGAAGAAAAATTGAGATGGAGTGAGTTTTGAGATGTATAAGCCAGCCAAGAAGGAGGCTAAGAAAGCTGTTTAGAATGCAAGAGCTAAAGTGTGCAAAGAAGGGTATAAGAAGTTAGACACCAAAGAGGTTGAAAAGGATATATATAGAATTGCTTGAATAAGGGAGAGAAAAACTAGAGACTTATGTATTGTGAGGTGTGCCAAAGATGAGGATCAGAAGGTTTTAGTTTAAGATGAAGAAATTAAAGAATGATGGAAAGAGTATTTTGACAAATTGTTCAATGGTAGTTCGGCTCATGATTTGGATGATCTTACCATTCAGTGCCAAGATATGAACCGTAATTGTATGTGCAAAATTAGCGAATCTAAAGTTAAAGAGGTATTGAAGAGGATGAAGTAAAGGAAAGTTGTTGGCCCGAATGGAATTCCTATTGAGGTATAGAGATGCTTAGGAGAGTTGGGCGTGAGATGGCTGAAAAACCTCTTTAACAATATCTGGCTAACTAAAAAGATACCGAATAAGTGGAGGAAGAGTACCCTAGTACCTATCTATAAGAACAAGGGTGATATCCAGAGTTGTTCAAACTATCGTGAAATAAAACTCATGTGTCACACCATGAAGCTTTGGGAAAGGGTAATTGAACACAGATTAAGGCAAAATGTTAAATATCAGAGAAACAGTTTGGGTTCATGTCAGAGCGATTGACGACAAAGGCAATTCATTTGCCTCGTCAATTTATAAAGCGATTTCGAGAGAGGAAGAGAAATTTACATATGGTCTTTACTGATTTAGAAAAAACTTATGATAAGGTGCCAAAAGAGGTATTATGGTGGACATTGATGAAAAAGAGAGTCCCCGTCAAATATATTGATATAATCAAGGACATGTACGATGGTGTAGTGGCAAATGTCAAAACTTGTGGAGGCATAACAAGTGATTTTTCTAACACAATTAGATTGCAGTAAGGATCTGCATTGAGTTTATTCTTATTTGCCATAGTAATGGATGAGCTTACTAGAGCTATTCAAGATGAGATACCGGGGTGTATGGTTTTGCTGATTATATTGTACTAGTCGATGAAACGAGAGCTGAAGTAAATGCAAAATTGGAGTTATAGAGGCAAACTCTATAATCTTGAGGTTTTAGATTAAGTAAGACCAAAATAGAATATATGGAGTGTAAATTCAGTAAATAAGGAATCCTAGATTATAGTATTGTGACACTAAATAGTCAAAAAATACCGATGAGCAGTCATTTTAAGTACTTGGATTCGATAATTCAAAAAGATGGGGAGATTAATAGTGATGTTAACTATAGGATCCAAGCCTGCTGGTTGAAAGGGAGGAGCGCAACAGAAGTTTTATGTAATCGTAATATTTCGTTATGGCTCAAGAAAAAATTTTATCGGACTGCTATTAGGTTAGTTTTGTTATATGACACAGAGTGTTGGGCTATAAAGAGATATCATACCTACAAGATGAGTGTAACAGAGATGTGCATGCTTCGTTGGATGTGTGATAACACGAGGAGAGATAAGATGAGAAATGAGAATATTCGTACTAAGATAGGTGTAGCCTCTATAGAAGAGAAGATGAGAGAAAATCGCCTACGATGGTTTGATCATGTGCGATGTAGACCTACAGATGCACCAGTCCGGCGAGTAGAGTCCATCAAATTAGGTCAAGATAAAAGAGCGTAGGGGAGACCGAAGAAAACATGGATGGAGGTAATACAACAAGATATAGAGGATAAAGGTCCTAGTGAAGACATATTGCTTAATAAGAATGAGTGGAGAAAGCTGATCCATATGCCCGATCCGGCGTGATTCTCTTTTGGTTCATGTACCTACCCAAATACTTGGGGCAAATGGCTTAGTTATTGTTGTTGTTGTATTTAATTAAATATTTTCTCTCTCCTTCTATTTTTTTCTTTTCTTTCTTCTCTAAATTCATTTCTTTTCCAATTTTTTCATTTTTATTTTTTTGTTATTTTCGTAGGGAATATTTACACATAACCTCTCAACAATCTCATATTTGCATTTCTAATTCTTTATCTTTTCTTTTTACCTTTTCTTTTCTTTTTCTTTTTCTTTTTCTTTTTCTTGTTCTCCATGTTTCTACACACTTCCATGGCTTCCCATGGAAGCCACCTCCCTAGCTTCTCATGCAAGCTTTCCCCACTCTCTAGAACACTCTCTCACTCATCCTTATCACCCTAAAACCGAACTCATCCTATCCCTCATCATTTTCTCTCCATTTCTCTCTCCAAAAATACTCCATTTCACTCTCTAAAAATCCTATAACAATCCTATAACCTCATGGTCACTTATCCATCATCCTAATATGATTCCTAGGCCTAAACACAACCCCCATATTTTTCCCATAATTTTTCTCCCACTAAAAACCCAAAAAATGACACTTTCTCTCTCCTCTCGCTAATTTCTCTCTACATTTTCTGCACCTCTTCACTTCTCTATAGTCGCTACCCTATCTAGGTCCCCCTAATTATCCTCTGAATCCCATAATTTTTCCCTATTTTTCTTTTATTTAAAAGTATCCAAAATGATTTTTCTCTCACCTATTTTACTTTCTCTCTCTCTTCATTTCGCACTTCTTCTTCAAGTAGGTCTAGGCCTCAGCTATGGGGAGTCTTCTCCCCCTCTCCTCCACCTCTCTACACCACTCAAATATCCTACACCTTTTTCTTTCTCTCTCTAAAACTCTTTCTCTCTCTAATAATAGGATTTTTCTCATTTTCTATCTCTAAAACAACACCACACCATCTTCCCTTCCTCCCTACCATATTCGGCTAGCCTTGGCCATCCTCGCACACACACACCTGCACATGTGCACGTGGTATCGGGTATTTTCCAATATAGGCGAGTACTTGATTAGTCTACAGTTTTGCATTATTATATCGCATTTTCCTACTGATTTATGAATAAAATATCGGTCTAAACCGTGTTTTGGTTTCTCTTGAAGATAATCAAGATAAGAAGAGCAAAAGGGTAATAAGAGCTTAATTAAACCCATTTCGGGTAATTAAATCCGCATTTCTTGGGGGCCAAGTAAGGAGTTTCTAGAAGATGCATTGAACCTAGACCCTTTGGGTGTCTAATGCAAATATGGATAAAAGTAACTGAATCTGTGCATATCTTGAAGGTCCCCGAAGCGACGCGAACCCACGCACCAAAACTAGGGACCTAAGTCCCTGCTATTACCGCGTAAACGCGGCTACTGTCACGTTTCCATGGCAAGATGGTGGGCCCACGCATCGATTTTTTACGCATGACGTCGTCTCATCTTCTGGAACCTTCTTTTACCTATAAATACCCCTGCAGGGACCCGAAACGAAAGGAGATTGAAAGTAGGCGAGGTTTTCTCTCTTTAATGTAGGTGTTCTTCTTTTCTTTTCTTTTCTTTTGTACTTTTATTTTGTTTTTAGATCATGTATTACGGCTGAGAGATTCAAAGAGAGCAAGAGTGGTTGATGTAATAGATGGTGACAATCTATGTAAAGGTGTCTCCTTTTTCTCATTGTAATCTTCTCCATCTTTCACAAGATGCTTAGCTAATCTTTCTTCTCATAGCAGTCTAACTACTAACCACTAACCATCTAACCACTTACTTGATAATTCACATGAATCTAATTGCCTCTACAAAGCCTTGCTCTTGCAAGAGCCATTGATGACTCATGATGATGGATTCTAACATTCTAACATTTCTAACATCTAACTTGCTAACTTGCAATGTCTTCTTTATTTTATGCTCACCTTTAAACGGTTTTGATGATTTAATAGTAGCTTGTAACTTGTTATGTGGTATGAATGTGTTGTTTGAATGTAGAAGAACAATCTTATGAGCCATGCTTTGTATCATTTCGTGAAGATAAGGATTAGTGATGGCCAAAGATCCATGTGAGGCAACTATCACTAAGATGTTAGCATGGTTAGTGGAGCAATTAGTAGTTAGTAGCCATGAGTTTTCTTTCATAGTTTTCTTCTTACTTTTTACTTTGTTTTAAAACCAATTTCCTAAATCTTTTTATCACTCTCTTATCGATATTTTCACCAACTTCTTAGTTCACTTTTTTTTCATCTTCTTTTTATTTTCAAAACCATTTCTCTTTCATTTTAACATCGTCGATTTCATCGCCTTCTTCACCTATCCCTTCTAGATTTCTTTTCTTTTTTTCTTTTTTTCTCATTCTTTAACAAAGAAGAATTGTTAACATAACACGTGAATAAGAACTGTTAATGCTTCTATCGCCTCTCGACCCTGTGGATTCGACCCGTTGAGCCAATGCTATACGAAAGTATTGAGGGAACATTAGCACATATACATTTTCACTGAATTCATAAAATACACATTTTAAAGTGCTGGTTTCGCCCCGATCAAATTTTGGCGCCATTGCTAGGGATGGGAATGGTTTAGATTTCATGTTTTTGTTAACAGTTTCTTCTCTATTTTGGATGCAGGTTAATTTTTGCAGAATCTGAACATTACAGAACTCTTCTCTTGCTTGCATGTCCCTGCTCTAGAAAGCAGGGACACTGCTTCCCTAATTATACCACGAAAATCAAAGAAAAGCCGCAAAATCGCGGCAATTTTGTGGCATTTTGACTTCATCTTTTGCACGGACTTTGCAAGTTGAATATATTGTTATATTTTGCTGCCAATTTTTTGCTTTGATTCCCTATACACTGTAATAAATTAAAGAACTAAAATATGGTATTTGGACACTTTTAAAATGATTTTGACATTTGCATTTAGGCACCTGTCAAATTCAATTCCAATATACTGTATTTTGTTTTGTTGTTGTGATCTGGACTGAGGTGTATATATGGCATTGCATATAGCATAAGACAAAAATGTGGGTGATTTACTCGCTTTGTGTTATATTCTTGTCTATATTGCACACTTGCATGAATTGAAATTAAGGGCAAAACCCATACAAAATAAGGTGGGGAGTTCATCACTCTTCTTTAGCCCAAAAATCACCTCCCCACTCACACAACCCAAGCCTTAATAAAAATTGATAAACATTGGCCCTTAGGGACATCTCAGACTCATTAAGAGAGATCGAGGTGGAACTTATTTTGAATCTTACTCTTATGAAATTAGTGTCTAAGGTTAGGGATTAAGAGGTTACTGCCTCGAAGATACCGTGGTTTGGCGTAATTAAGAGTCGTTGCTTATGCTCGGATATCTCCCACCGTATTTTAACCCTACCAGGCCGATTAGCTTGTGGTCGGATTCATACAATAACATCCCCCGAGTAATTGACCGGTTAGGAGTCGTCTAGGTCTAGGTCAACCATAATATAGGCTTGGTTTTGATTTTTTTTGTTTCTTTTTGTTTGTTTGTTTGTTTTTCATTCTTGTTTGTGTTTATTTGTGAAATAGAATTCAATAACAACAATTTTATCAATCCTAGTATGAATCTATACTTCACATCAACCTCATTGTCGAATAGCTCCAACCCAGCTTTGAAAAATATGAACCAACAAAATAATCTGGATTGGATATATTCGACTCAATATAACCGATACCGCTTATCTGAGGACCAACCTTTCAAAAGTAATTTCAACTCTTCACAGAGTAAATGGGGATTCACCGCCCCCGAGTCAAATTTTCAACTACCTTGTCCACAATTTTCACAATATTCATTTTCCAATTTCGCTTCCTACACTCCTTTTCTAGAACCACCACTTGAAGAAAAATCTGAGTTAGAAAAAAGTATAGAAGTCGTACAAGCCATGCTTGAGTTCCAACAAAAGAAGCTCAGTTCACCAATTCCACAATATTTTCATGATTCACTCAGTTTCACCTATTCAAAATGATCAACCATCTGTCTTAAAAACGAGTATGGAGTGCTTTCGTGAGTCTGAGCTTCAATCTTAAAACTTGTTGGACTCACAATCTTCACAATCTTTTCAAAATCATGATTTCTACACTCCCTTTCTGGAACATCCACTTGAAAAAATATCATATCTAGAAAAGAGTATAGAAACTTGCAAGAGTCCGCATAACAATTTCAAAAATCTTCTGCCCAGTCTATCGATAGGCTGCAAACACAATTGAGTCAATTGGTTAACATTTATAGGAATGAGGAAACTCTTTCTTATCAACGTTTGACCAATCCAGATATCTCTAACTCTATCGATTTGACCCATGACTCTTGTTGTATTGGAGACCAAGATTCCTACACTCCCTTTCTAGAACATCCACTTGTAAAAACATCATATCTAGAAAATAGTATAGAAATCTTGCAGGAGTCCGCACTATAATTTCAAAATTCTTCTGCTCAGTCTATCAATAGGTTGAAAACACAATTGAGTCAATTGGTCAACATTTATAGGAATGAGAAAACTCTCTCTTATCAACCTTTGACCAATTCAGATATCTCTGAAAGTACACCTAGAGGGGGCTGAATAGGTGTAAGGCGAATCTAGTGACAAAAATGCGAAATTAAAAAACTAATGCAAGCACACTTAGTGTAACCAAAGAGTGTAGCCGAATTCCTGGTGAAGGGCTCTGGACTATCTCCTCTAAATTCCTCTAAATAAGAGTTGAGGTGCTATATGAAGCTCTCTTGGTTGAACACAAGTGAGGCACACACACAAGTAATACCAAGCATATAAGTATGAATGAATAATATGAATCAATACAAGGTACAATATAAGAGAGAGAGTTAGAGAAAGTGGATCAAACGCAAACACACGAATATGTTTCGAGGTTCGAGCACATAGCTCTACGTCCCCGCCTACACACAGAAGGATTTCCACTAACTCATCAACACAAGACTTCCCACACAGGGGACCTCCACTGAGGATTTAGGCAAATACAATTTGGGAGTACACAACTCCTCTCTCCAACAATACAACCTCTCACTAGAGGTAAGGCACAACACAAAATCACCGCTACACTTAGAGGGATAGGCACTTAGCCAAACAAACAATCAACCTCTCACTTAAGGGATTAGGCTCAAAGCCAACACCAACAACAATAACCTCACACTTGAGGGATTCTAACAAAACCTCCACAATCACCTCTCACTAGAGGGATATCAACACAATCACCTCTCACTAGAGGGATGTCACAAATCAAGAAAGGTTTACAACTTGGTGGTTTCCACAACCACAAACCAATTTTCCCACAAAATAAAGATCCTATAGATAGGATAGATATGATAAGCTCAAGTGTGAGAAATCAAGGTGTTGGAAATCAAATCACAAAGAAAAATACTTGGGAAAACAATTAGAATTTGATAGAAATGAAGAACAAAACAAATATCCAAATCTCTTTTTTTCTTTGCTTTTTCCAACCCTTGAAAACAAATAAAAGATAAATCTTTTTGGCTTAAAAACTCTTTTGAAAACTTTTATATAAACACTAGAAAGAATGAGAATTTTTGCTTTTGAAATTCTAGTACAAAACAGCCAAGGATATAGGGTATTTATAGCCCCAATCCAAATCTGCCTGTTGGCAGCAGGAAAGGGCTGTTTTGCCCTTCCAGTCGACGGCCCGGTCGACCGGCCCAACGGTCAGATTTCTGAACGTTGTGCCTTCGGTCGACCGCCCGGTTGACCAGGACTAGATACAGAGAGTAGCAGCTCTCTACCGGTCGACCGGGGCCATTTCCAGATAGCAGAGCTCTCGGACGGCCCACCGCCCGGTCGACCGGCCCACCAGCCCAGGCTGTGTGCACGTCTGTGCACGTCAGTCGACCGGACCGGTCGACCGACTTCTGCTACGGTCGACCGGTCCGGTCGATCGGCAGACAGCCAGGTCAGAATTTTTTTAAGATTTAAAAACTTGCCTTTTATTATCAATTAAATCCCATAAAATCACATAAATTTCACAAAAATCAGTTCTTGTTAGATCTTTGAAATACAAATATGTGTGACAAAAATTCAACACATATTACAAACTATTTGAACCATTTTTGTGAGACTGAAAATTTGCCTTAAACCAAAAACCGTATTTTTCAAAACATGGATTTTTGAAATGGAAATCCGATTTTTCCAAAACACATGTAAATACAAAAAAATGATATTTAAATAACTTTTAAGCATGTTGTATATGGATAGAATCCAATATACATGAAAGAAATTATATCTATGTTTTTGATATTAAATCCAAAAATAAGTTTTGTTTAAATACAAAACTCCAAACACATGAATAGGCTTATCAAAATAAGTTTTTCTAAGTATATGAAGCATAGATGTATATAGATCAAATCTAATATAAATTAAACCATGTAAACTTGTTTTGATTCTATCTATTCATGAAAACCAAGATCGGTTAAACCGAAAACCAAAACCAAAACATGAAACTAGATGTGTGTGTTGTGAACTTGAGCATATCAATACTATCTACCTTTAACATAAGATCTAAACCAAATCTTAACCTAAACAAACTGATGTCTTCTGGTCTCCTAGCCGACTCGATCCAAACGTGATTCATCGAGCTTGACTCCAACCGAGTGCTAGATGTGAACTTGACGCTCGAGCTCTTGAATCACCATGTGAAAGCTCCAAAATACCTTTGTTGAAGCTAATCACCTACTAATATCTTGATTAAATATCTGAAACTAAATATCACAAGATTATTAGTAAACCATAACTACTTGAGTTAATCATTATCAAAACTAGAGTGAAGGGCCTCTGGGCCAACAATCTCTGCTTCTATTGATTTGACCCAGGACTCCTATTATTATGGAAACCAAGATTCAATTTCAAAATGCCCTTTTGAACTTGACCGAACTTCAAATTTTAAAATCCTATTGACATGTTGGCAAGTTATCCTTTTCCTGAAATTGAACTTGAGCATGAATATGATCTTGAGCCTCAACTTGGTGATTCAATTTCACTTCCTTATTTAATAATGATTGAGGTGTTTTTACCTGATTCCAGGCCTTTTTCCGAGTCAACATTGGATCCTGTGCCAGTCCATCGTGAAATTGAATCACCAATCCTATATGATCATCATATTGAACTTGACAAATTTCATTCTTTTGAAAGTCCCATTGACAAATGGGCAAGTTCTCATTTTTATGAAATTGAACTTAGATAAGAATGTGACTTCGATCCTCAAATTTGTGATCTAGTTCAAATTCCTGAATCAATATTGACTCCTATTTTGTTACCCAACTTGGGCAACATTTTAGAGTCAGTTTTGATTCCGGCACCTGTCATTCTTGAACTTGAATCACCAATCTTACAAAGTCACGTTCTGTTGTGGGAAAATGAATGTGGATCAAAATTTCAACTTCTTAATTTGGACCCGATTCCTGAATCATTTTTGACTCCTGAACCTTTACTTGACTTAAGTCAAATTCTTGAGTCAGTATTAGTTCCTGTACTTTTTGAGCCCAAATCTATCATTCCATCTTTTTATACTCCATTTTGGGACAGAGGTGTTGATAAAATTGACTCTAAAATTATTTTAAAAATTTAAAAATTAGATGGGGTAGAATTCTTAATAAAAATGAGAAATGCATACATCAATATAGTGGGTTGTCTTATAGAGGTCTCTGGAGGGTTCCTCCGAACTCCACGCAAATTGGATTGAGCCGCATTTTGTGGACCAATCAGATCACCACCGGAACCACCACCTTGAGGTAATTTTTCCTTCCTTCTCTATATGTTTCATGCATACATACATTCACGATGCATTGAGGACAATGCATGAGATAAGTGTGGGGGAGCGTTTACTAACATAGAGTTTTTTAGTACAGGATTTTTCTCTTTTTTTAAAAACCTTTTGAAATAAGAGACAAAGTTTTAATTTATTGTTAAGAAAATTGAGATGATCTTAGAAATTAAGGAAGCCTTAATTATGACATCTTAAATCTAGTCAAAATAATGGATCTTGTTTAAGATTATAGGCTAAGTAAGATAGATTGGAGAGATAATTTTATCTTGAATTTTTTGCCTTAGATAAGTATGCACTTCACACAAACACAATTTTTGGGATGAAAACAAAGACCTAAATACCATTAAGCAGAAAATAAATAAAAAGAAAAATGTATATATGAAGAAAAAATCACTTATTAAGTTGGATAACTATGTCTCAAGAAGCATGATTATTCACGCCTAAAGGTGGTCATAAGAAACAAATAATCCCTCTTACTTTTGTGGCCTTGTTTATTCGAGCCCTTAAACCTGAGGGATGTTTTCTCATTTGGTGCCCTAAGACCATCCGGTCTGGGAGTCATTGGTTATAGGCTCACAACCCGGGTGAACTAGAAAGGCTAAGAAAACTAAGAGAAGAAAAAAAGAATATATATATATATATATATATATATATATATATATATATATATATATATATATGGCTTGATGGTTAGAGTTGAAATCCGAGAAATCTTCACTATCACAAAGTGCATATTATCTAAGTTTTATGAAGGATAAAATATTCAATTCAATTTTGAATTCCTACCTTAATTGAAGACAAGATCTTGTATATAGACTAAGTTTAAGAAAGAATAATTTTTGGTGGACTTATGACCTAAGATCGCTTATATTTTTGCAAAAAAAATTCATTAACTTGTCTCTCTTTCAAAATGTATTTTCAAAATACTAGCATTTGTCTTCTTTCTTTATGGATTTTGTGGGTGCAATCCGCTGAAAACCCTCAGGAGACAAAACTCCTCCTCTAGGGGAAACCTAGAGGTTTAACGCCTTATTGCACACGCTCTGTGCAATCGCGTCACCTGCGAAAGTGGTGTAATAACATTTATAGTATAGTTTTTTTTCTTATTTTGCTCGGGACGAGCAAAAAGATAAGTGTGGGGGTGTGATTAGTTTATAGTTCTGCATTATTATATCGCATTTTCATACTGATTTACGAATAAAATATCGGTCTAAACCGTGTTTTGGTCTCTCTTGCAGATAATCAAGACAAGAAGGGAAAAAGGGTAATAAAAGCTTAATTAAACCCATTTTCGGGTAATTAAATCTGCATTTCTTGGAGGCCAAGTAAGGGAGTTTCTAGAAGATGCATTGAACCTAAACCCTTGCGGGTGTCTGATGCAAATCTGGACAAAAGTAACCGAATCTGAGCATGTCTAGAAGGTCCCCGAAGCGAGGGCCCACGCACCAAAAACCAGGGACCTAAGTCCCTAGTATTGCTGCGAAAATGCGGCAAGCCGCGTTCCGTGGCAAGATAGTGGGCCCACACGTCGATTTTCGACACGTGGCCTCATCTCATCTTCTGGAACCTCCTTTCGTCTATAAATACCCCTACAGGGACCCGAAACAAAAGCAGATTGAAAATAGGCTAGGTTTTCTCTCTTTAGTGTAGGTGTTCTTCTTTTCTTATCTTTTCTTTTATATTTTTATTTCATTTTTAGATCATGTATTTGGACTGAGAGATTCAGAGAGAGCAAGAGAGAATTGATGTAATAGTTGGTGACTACGTAAAGGTTTCTCCTTTCTTCTCCATTGTAACCTTCGCCATCTTTTAAATGATGCTTAGCTAATTTTTCTTCTCATGACAATCTAACTACTAACCACTAATCATCTAACCACTTACTTGATAATTCACATGAATCTAATAACCTCTACAAGGCCTTGCTCTTGCAAGAGCCATTGATGGCTCATGATGATGGATTCTAACATTCTAACATTTCTAACATCTAACCCACTAACTTGCTAACTTGCAATGTCTTCTTTATTTCATGCTCACCTCTAACCAGTTTTGATGATTTAATAGTAGATTGAACTTGTTGTGTGGTATGGATGTGTTATTCGAATGTAGAAGAACAATCTTATGAGTCATGATTTGTATCGTCTCTTGAAGCCAAGGATTAGTGATGGCCAAGGATCCATGTGAGGCAACTATCACTAAGATAGCATGGTTAGTGGAGCAATTAGTAGTTAGTAGCCATGAGTTTTCTTTCATACTTTACCTCTTACCAATTTCCTAAATCTTTTTATCACTCTTTTATCGATGTTTTCACCAACTTCTTAGTTCACCTTTGTTTCATCTTCTTTTATTTTCAAAACCATTTCTCTTTTATTTTTACATCGCCGATTTCATCGCCTTCTTCACCTATCCCTTCTGGATTTCTTTTCTTTTTCCTTTTTTTTCATTCTTTAACAAAGAAGAATTGTTAGCATAACATGTGAATAAGAACTGTTAATGCTTCTATCACCTCCCGTCCCTGTGGATTCGACCCATTGAGCCAATGCTATAATGGAAGTATCGAGGGAACATTAGCACATGTACATTTTCACTTATTTCATAAAATACACATTTTAAAGTGCTGGTTTCGCCCCGATCAGTACTCTTTCCTTCATGCATACGTGCACATACACATGTGTGCATGTATATTTTGACATTTGCATGTATATTTCATGTTCCATGCAATTTTTGAATTTTTCTGTAATTTTTAGAATTTATCTGGGTATTTTAGAAATTTTCTGTATATTTATAAGATTTTCTTGTATTGTAGGAATTATCTGTATATTTTAAGGAATTTTTTGTATTTATAGAATTTTTATGTATTCTAGGAATTTTCTGTGTATTTAGAAATTTCCCATGTATTTTTCAAAATTTCCTGTAATTTTTTTGAATTAAAGTGTATTTTCGGCAATTATCTATATTTTTGGCAATTGGTGAAAGTACACCTTTTGAGGGGGGTGAATAGGTGTAAGGCTAATCTAATGACAAATAATGCGGAATTTAAAAATTAATTGCAACATACTTAGTGTAACCAAAGAGTGTACCTGAATTCCTGGTGAAGGGCTCTGGACTAACTCCTCTTGATTTCTCTAAATAAGAGTTGAGGTGTTATATAAAGCTCTCTGGGTTGAACACACATGAGGCACACAAACAAACCAAGCATGTATATGATATGACAATATGAATCAATGTACAATGTAAGAGAGAGAGAGAGAGTAAGAGAAAGTGGATTAAACGCAAACAACAAGATATGTTTCGAGGTTCAAGCACACAGCTCTACGTCCCCGCCTTTACACAGAAAGATTTCCACTAACTCGTCCACACAGGACTACCCACACAGAGAACCTCCACTGAGGATTTGGGTAAATACAATCGGGAGTACACAACTCCTCTCTCCAACAAAATACAATCTCTCACTAGAGGCAAGGCACAACACAAAATCACCTCTACACTTAGAGGGATAGGCACTTAGCAAAACAAAGATCACCTCACACTTGAGGGATTCCAACTCAATCACCTCTCACTAGAAGGATGCAAACACCATTTTCACAATCATCTCACTAAAGGGATATCAACACTATAACCTCTCACTAGAGGGATATCACAAAGTATGTAAGGTTTACAACGTGGTATCAGCAACCACAAACTAATTTTCCCACAAAATAGATCCTAATAGATAGGATAGATAGATTGCTCAAGTGTGAGAAAAACAAAGAGTTTGGAAATTAAAAACACAAAGAAAAACTCTTGGGAAAACTTCTAGAATAGGTATAAAATGAAGATCAAAAACAATCCCAAAGACTTCTCCTTTTCTTGATTTTTTCAACGCTTTTTAAAACAAATAAAGATCAAATCTTTTGGCACAAAAACTCTTTTAAAAACTTGCTGAAAGATGTAAAATTTTGCTCTTGAAATTCTTGCTCAAAACAGCCAAGGATATGGGGTATTTATAGCCCTAATCTAAATCTGCCCGTTGGCAACTGGAAAGGGCAGATTTGCCCTTCCGGTCGACCGCCCGGTCGACCGGCCCAACGGTCAGATTTCTGACCGTTGTGCCTCCGATCGATCGCCTGGTCAACCAGGACTGGATACAGAGAGCAGCAGCTTTCTGCCGGTCGACTGGGACCATTTCTAGAGAGCAGAGCTCTCTGGACGGTCGACCGCCCGGTCGACCGGCCCACCAGCCCTGGCTGCATGCACATCTTGTGCACGTCGGTCGACCGGTCTGGTCGACCGACTTCTGCCTCGATCGACCGGTGCGGTCGACCGGCAGACAGCTTGGTCAACATTTATAGGATTTAAAAACTTGTCTTTTTATTATCAATTAAATCCCATAAAATCACATAAATTCCATAAAAATCAGTTCTTATTATATATTTGAAATACAAATATGTGTGACAAAAATTCAGCACATATTCTAAACAATTTGAACCATTTTTGTGAGATAGAAAATTTGCCTTAAACAAAAATTCGTATTTTCTCAAACTTGGATTTTTGAAATGGAAATCCGATTTTTCCAAAACATATGTAAATACAAAAACATGATATTTAAACAACTTTGAAGCATATTGTATATGGATAGAATCCAATATACATGTAAATATTTATATCTATGTTTTTGACATTAAATCCAAAAATAAGTTTTGTTTAAATACAAAACTCCAAACTCATGAAGTAGACAATCAAAATAAGTTTTTCTAAATAGATGAAGTATAGATGTATATAGATCAAATCTAATATACATAAAACCATGTAAACTTGCTTTGATTCTATCTATTCATGAAAACCAAGATCGGTTAAACTGATAATCAAAACACATAAACTAGTGTGTGTGTGTGTGTATAGTGAACTTGAGCATATCAACACTATCTAATATTTAACACAAGATCTAAATAAAATCTTAACTAAACAAACTGAGATCTTCTTGTAGAACTCCGTCTCTAAGTCGACTATATCCAAACGCGATCCAACGAGCTTGACTCGAACCGAGTACTAGATGCGATCTTGACGCTTGAGCTCTTGAATCACCATGTGAAAGCTCTAAAATACCTTTGTTGAAGCTAATCACCTACTAATATCTTGATTAAATATCTGAAACTAAATATCACAAGATTATTAGTAAACTATAACTACATAAGTTAATCATCATCAAAACTAGAGTGAAGGGCCCTTGGGCCAACAATTGGGACTAACAGTGGTGTTAATTGCAGATAAAGACCCTCGGGATATACTTTCCTTCTTGGATCGTAGTCCTAGGAGACTCCTAGTTATCCAAGGGCAACAGGCCAGCGCTATCGTCCACTACAATTAGGGTTTCATGGTAGCCTGATAGGGGGGTTCTATGCCTTGGATGCTCTATCTGTTCTAAAATGTCATCGAGAGACCACTTTGTAAGTCACCCATTACTTTCAGGTTTCGTGGTGACTAGGGGCAGAGGGTACCCAGCTCAAGAACACAATATGGAGCTTGTGATTGTGTTTATGATTATCATATTATTTATTGCCTGTGTGTTTTGCTAACATCTTCTGCATGTATATATATTGCCTTTGGCACAGCCTCCAGGCTTACTAACCTCTTTGAGGTTTTTAACATCTTAATTCTGTTTTAACGGATTAATTTCATTTAAATCGCTACCGCCTGGTAAGCGGGACCAAGCGCTCAGCGCTTTATTCACTAGACTCACTAAGGCAGAACTTTGTCAGATTTTAGACTCGCATATTAAGACTGAGTCATTTTGAAATTTCACCAGGTGCTTTGGTGACTAAACATTGTTCGCTGGTCTAGCCCCAGCACTGCTTGCTCCGCTTGTTTGTGTGCTTTGCCATAACACTGTTTTATCATATATTTATAATTGTGAAGAGTTTGAAATACCTGATATGAAATAGTACTGAGATACATTGGATGCTTGTAACTTGTCTGATATCTGATAGTCCTGATACTGCACTATAACTGACTACTGACTTAACTGGGCAATATCATTTATATCTGACTATATATCAGGCATGATATAAACATATGATTGTTAGCCCAGTGCCCATCACTCTAGTTTTGATGACGATTAACATATGTAGTTATACTTTACTAATGATCATGTGCTTAATTAGTTTTAGATATTTGATCAAGATCTTATTAGGTTATTAGCTTCAATAAAGGAGTTTTAGAGCTAATACATGTAGATTTAAGAGCTCGCACGTCAAGATCGCATCTAGCACTCGGTTGGAGTCAAGCTCTTTGGATCGTGTTTGGATCGAGTCGACTTGGAGGAGTTATATAAGAAGACCTCAGTTTATTTCATTTGTGTTTAGATCTTGCGTACAGATAGATAGTGTTGATATTGCTCAAGTTCACACACACACAAGTTTCAATATGTTTGGTTTCAGTTTTACCAGTTTTGGATTTCATGTCAGAAAAATAGATATACTTTTTATATATGTATTGGATTCTATCCATACACTCTATGCTTCAAAAGAGTTTCAATATCATATTTTTGTATTTATAAAAGTTTTGGAGAAAACGGATTTTCGTTTCAAAATCTAACTTTTGGAAAATACGAATATTGTGTTTAAGCTTAAAATTCTATATCACAAAAATAGTTCAAATGTTTAAAATATGTGTTGAATTTTTGTCACAGATATTTGTTATTCAAATATCTAACAAGAACTTATTTTTGTGAAATTTATAAGATTTTATGGGATTTTATAGAAGTTAAAATAACTAAGTTTTCAATCCCTTATTATCAGCCAGACCATGTTGGCGGTCGATTGGACGGTCGACTGGACCAGGGGTCGGTCGACTGGACCGGTCGACTGATGTGCATGAGACGTGAACAAAGGCTAGCCAAAGTAGATAGATCGACCGGGTGGTCGAGCGACTGAAAGCACCCAACTCTCGGGTGCTGGTCGGTCGACCGGGCGGTCGACCGGAGCCTCAACGGTCAGAAAAGTGACCGTTGGCTAGTCGACCGGCCGGTCAACCGGAAGGGCAATCTGGGCATTTCCAGACTACAATGGCTAAAATTTTTGAGGGCCTATAAATACCCACCTCTTGGGCTGTTTTCTACAAGTTTTTATAGAGCAAAATTTCTCATCTATACAAATGTTTTAGCAGCTATTTTTAAAGAGTTTTTGGGCTAAAAGATTTATTTTTTTTATTTGTTTTCAAGGGTTGGAAAAATCAAAGAAAAATAGAGTATTTGGGAAATTAGTTTTGATTTTCATTTCTATCTTCTTCTGGTATTTTTCCCTAGTGTTTTTTCTTTATGATTTGTTTTCCAAACACCTTGTTTTCTCGCACTTGAGCTATCATATCTATCGTATTTGTAGGATCCTTGTTTTGTGAGGAAAATTAGTTTATGGTTTATTGAGACCACCAAGTGTTGTTATCTTCTTTGCTTTGAGTTTGTGGTTATCCCTCTTGTGTAGAGGTGATTGTGGTTGTTTGGCTTAGTGCCTTATCCCTCTAAGTGTAGAGGTGAATGTTGTTTTGCTTAGTGCCTTATCCCTCTTGTGTGAGGTGATTGTAGTTTGGCTTAGTGTCTTATCCTTCTTGTGTGAGGTGATAGTTGTTGTGCCTTGCCTCTTGTGTAGAGGTAATTTTGTTAGAGAGAGGAGTTGTGTACTCCTAGTTTGTATTTGCTAAATCCTTAGTGGAGGTTCCCTGTGTGAGAGGTACTGTGTGGACATATAGTGGAAATCCTTCTGTGTGAAGGCGGAGACGCAGAGCAGTGGCTCGAACCTCGAAATGTATCTTGTTGCTTGTGATTGATCCACTATCTCTAAACTCTCTCTCTTTTATATCTTACATTGATCATATTGTTCATATCATACATGCTAGATATTGTTTGTGTGTGCCCATACTTGTGTTGAATCAAGAGAGCTTCAAATAGCACTTCAACTCTTATTTAGGGAATCTAGAGGAGTTAGTCTAGAGCCCTTCATCGGAAATTCGGCAACACTCTTTGGTTTCACATAGTGTGTTGCATTAAGTTTTTAATTTCACATTATTTATTATTAGATTAGCTAATACACCTATTACCCCCCTAGGTGTATTTTCAATTGGTATCAGAGCTTACACTCTTGTATTAGGTTTAACCACCTATGAGTGAGATCTTGGATAGCTAATCTAGATTTGTATTTGCACACATTTAGTTTATACACTCATAGATTACCTTGCCCCTCTAATGTTTGATGTTTCTAACATCGATATACGGAAGTTTAGGATGAGTGCTTATTTAAAAACCCTAGGTTTGCATGTCTATCTTGCCACTACCAAGAAATCATATTTTGGTAATAGCATGTACATTGAGGCTAATGAACAAGCCTTAGATGTACTTAAGCATTCTCCTAATAAAGATTATTTATTTATGGTTTCTCATTGTGATTCCGCTTTTGCAGTGTGGAACACGTTGACTTCTGCCAAGGTTCAAACGATAAGATATGTGGAGAAGGAATCTAGTGGAGATGAATCCGACGAGGCTTGTTACATGGTCCAAGGGAATAACTCTCTTGAGGTACATTCAGATACTTAACTAGATGATAGTTCCAGTTCTTCTTATGATAACATGGATGCAGAAGCATTAAATGAAGAATTATCTATTATTTGTAAAAACTTGTTAGAAAAATACAAACTTATGAAAAAAAAAAGTTTTAAATTAAAAGAAGAAAATGAAAATTTGTTTTCAAAACTTAATATGGCTTTGCAAGGGAGGGATGAGATTTCAAGTGAAAGAGACTCCTTGAAATCCCAACTTGACCTTGTCTTAAATGAAAAAAAAATTAAAGAATAAAAATAATTGTGATGATGTTTTGAAGAAAAATGACGTTTTATCTTCAAAACTTGATTTTGTTTTAAAAGTGAATGAATCTTTGAAAAATTAAATTTCTTTAATTTCAAGGAAATTAGATTTAGTTTCAAATGAAAATAAATCTTTGAAAAATGACTTGTCTTCTCATGTTTGTCATATTCCTATTGCCTCTTCTTTTATTGATAAACATGTTGCTTACTCCACATCTTCTTTAATTATTAAAAATAATATTTGTACTTTGAAGAAGAGTGCTGATTGTTTGGGCTCCACTTTGAGCCAATGTGCTATGAATCACAAGAAATTAGAATCCATGTCTCGTAAGTAATATGACCTCATATTTATGCACACCACTCACGGCAAACACATGCTTCTCATGTTCACATACATGACACTATGTATGCTCATATGTACACATATACACATTTTGGACGTAAGGGCTACCTTGCAAAGTTTTGTTATGATAGAATACATAATTCAAATTTTGCAAATAAGTTTGTTTGGGTTAGGAAAGGTGCTAACCCCCATGGAACTCAATAAGGTATGGGTATCAAAAGTCACTCCTATTTTATTTGATGTAGATGTGGGCTCTCACTTGACGTGAGAGTTTTGGTGCCTTGATGGTGAATGCGTTGAGCTTGATGGACACCACATTGGATGCATCACCTTCAAGGATGTTTGATGGGAGGACCACCATGGAGACATAGAGATTAGACCTATTGGTTTTGGTAACTATCTCTAACTCCTATTTTAGTTTACATGCTTTTGTAATTGATGTTTTTAGCATGTATTAGTTTTCATGTTTATTATGGTTAAATGCAATGTTAATTAGACTTGTGATATACATATGTAGTATTTGAGATACACCCATATTCATATGGATTTATATCTTTTGTATTCTCACTATAGTTTAGCTATTGTGCATAACCTAGCTCTAAAGTACGTGCATTTACCCTAATGATTATATTGGTTTATGTTTTCTTTTATGCTTCATGTTTTGATTACTTGTTTAAATGTAGTTTTCATTAAAACTTGTGCTTATACTTGTACAACTAGTGAGCCAAATTTGATTATTATTATTTGTGCTATGTTGCACATTTGTACTCATTAGATGTACTTGTATAACCTAGTTTTGATGTTTTTTACATTTTGACTTATATTCCCTATTTTGTACATGCTTTCACGAAAATGTACATAGCTTCATGTATACGTCAATTTTGTTCAAAACTTTAGATATACATGTCTATCCTAGAGTCACTTACTTTTCAAGCAAAATTCTTTTATGGACTCGTTTATGTTTAGGATATGTATGTATACTTTTGGCTTCAACAAAACATACATATATCTTGAAGCCTATTTAGCTTTGATGATTTCTTATTTTT
Organism: Agave tequilana; assembly: GCA_038442645.1. NCBI lineage: Eukaryota > Viridiplantae > Streptophyta > Magnoliopsida > Asparagales > Asparagaceae > Agave > Agave tequilana. The sequence goes on along the minus strand of JAVJIF010029868.1, from coordinate 499,003 downwards.
GGATAAAAGAAATTTCATATGAGCTTCATTGTCTATTTTCATGATTATACTTTTCACATGATTCTTTTACACTCACATTATTTGTGTTTACTCATGGCTTTATTTTATGAGTACATTTTATATGAGCTTTATAAATCTTGAGTGTCAATTTTGTAAAAAACGCATGCTTCATAAAATATATGATTTGGTTTCATGTTTTGAAGGATCTATAACTAGTTATTTCAATAATTATCTTAAACTAGTTCATATTCTTCAATTGGTAGAGTTTTCAAACATGTTAAAATTATTTTCAAACTCATATTTTTGAAAACCCCTACCTTTCAAGGGCGGTTGGATGGGCGACCATGCCTTGTATGCTCAAATTGAAAATCTATTTAAACATGTGCATGAATAGGGTGGTAGCTATGAGATATACATGATTTTAATGAAAACTTTATTTTTGTATACTCATATGTGTTTTCTTATATATGTATGCTTCAAATTTCAAATAGTATCAATTTCAATTGATTTTTCCATACATACATATATATGATCTTGATTGTGCTTATTTTGAAATGTCACATACTTGTTTGCACAAATTATTTCTGGCTAAGCTTGATTTAGTCCTTAATGTTAATTATTTTTCAATTGGTATCTTATACAAGCTTATGCATTATTTTTATTTTTATTTCATAAAGGGGGAGAAAAATTCGTGTTTTATCTTTTAATCGGTTTTATTTTCAATTGGTATCTTACTCCCACTTTCATGATGAAGAATACTTTGTTTTATTATATGCTAACATTTTCAATATTGGTATTAATAATCTTAAATTGGTATTATTCTCAATTTGATATCCTTATTGCAAAATTAGCTGTGTTTACCCAAAAAGTTGGTTTGTATTTTCAATTGGTATAAGAAAAATATAATTTGCGTTTTTATTTTCAATTGGTATCAAATTTACTTTGGTATCAAAATTCATTTTGTTAACTTCAAGAAAATTCAAAAATTCGTTTTTTTAAAAGTGGTTTCAAATTTGTTGATATGTATTACTTATAAGCAAGGGGAGCTTAACATCTTCTCTATGTGTGTGTGTCTATATATATATATATATATATATATATATATATATATATATATATATATATATATATATATATATATATATATATATATATATATATGAAAAAAAAACACCTAGAGGGGGGGTGAATAGGTGTAAGTGCTAATCTAAGAACTAAATGCGCTAAATGTGGAAGCTTAAAACAAATCTTGCAATCACACTTAATACAATCAACAAGTGTAGCCGAATTCCCTGTGAAGGGCTCTGGACTAACTCCTCTTGATTCCCCTTGAATGGGTTGAGGTGCTATTGAAGCTCTTGTTGATTAAGTACAAGTGAGGCACACACACAATCAAGCCAAGCATATAAAGATGAATAGCAATATGAAATAATGCAAGGCAACACAAGCAATGAATGATATGACAATATGAATGAATGATGCTTTGCACAAATGTAAAGAGAGAGAGTTAGAGAGACAAGTGGATCAAACGCAAAGGCCAAGATATGTTTCGAGGTTCGAGCACCTTGCTCTACATCCCCGCCTACACCACCGTGTAGGATTTCCAATCCACTATCTCCTACCGAAGGAACCTCTACCGAAGAGGATTTGTTACAACTCTAGGAGTACCAAACTCCTCTCTCAAACAACCACCTCACAACCGAGGGGTAGGCCCGTAGCCAATACAACAATCACAACACCTCTACCGAAGAGGGTTTACAACCAAACTCCACCTCTCACTAGAGGGAGCAAACCAATCACCCGATCACCTCTACCTAAGAGGAATACAGCAAGAAAAAGGGTGTTTACAACAAGTGGTTCCAAAGACCACAAACTCAAACTCTCTTTCTTTTCTCTTTTTCCACAAAACAAATGATCCTAATAGAATAGGATAGGTGATAGCTCAAGTGTGGAAACAAGGTGTTTTTGGAAACAAGCAACAAAGAAAAACTACTAGGGAAATCTCTTGTAAATGATAGAAAATGAAAATCAATACAATCTCCCAAAACCCTAGTTTTCTTTGATTTTCCAAAAACCCAAAACAATAAAGATGAGAAGTTTAAAGCCCAAAAACTCTTTTAAAAACTTGTTTTAAACTCTGAAAAACTGGGATTTTTTCTCTTGTAAAAACCTTAGCCAAAAACCCAAAGAGATGGGGTTTATATAGGCCAAACCAGAAACTAGCCGTTAGGCTGATGTGGCAGCCTGACAGGCTGACGGTCGACCGGCCCGGTCGACCGCCAACGGTCAGAAATGTGACCGTTGGGCAACCACGGTCGACCGGCACGGTCGACCCAAACAAACAGAGAGCACTGCTCTCAACCCGGTCGACCCGGACGGTCGACCGTCCCAGTGACTCCAAACGTGCACAGATTTGTGCACGTCGGTCGACCGGCCCGGTCGACCGACTTCACCCAAGTCGACTAGGTCAGTTGACTTAGTCGACTGATTGAAGCCTGGAACAGAAATCTGGGTCAGAAAAACAGTGTAAAATATTTTTCTAAAAATCTTTTAACACTTCTAAAAATCACCAAAAATAGTTTTATCATTTTATATGGAAACACAAACTTGTGATAAAAATTTCAAGACATATATCAATCATATCAATTCATTTTGGAGTCTTGCAAATTTTATCAAAAACAAAACTTGTATTTTTATCAAACTTGATTTTTCCAAAACATGAATAGGAGAGTCAAAATAAGTTTGTCTTAGCAAGTTTAAAGCATGTATGTATATCTAGAACATATCTAATATACATAGAAATAAAGTAAACTTGTTTTGATCTACTATTCATGAAAACCAAATCCAAAACATGAAAACGTGTGTGTTTTGTGCACTTGAGCATATCAACTATACTAAGCTTTACAATATGGATCGAAACACACAATCTAAACTATGGATACCTAAGTCTTCTTGATGATCTTCATCTTCAAGTTGACTTGCTCCAAAACTCCATCCATGGGCTAGGCAAGGTATGATCTTGATGCTTTGGCCCTGGAATCACTAAGAAAAGCTTCTAAACTCCTTGTTGAAGCTAATCACCAACTAATATCTTGGTTACTGATCTGAAACTTAAACAACACAAGATTATTAGTAAACATAACTACATGAGTTAATCATCATCAAAACTAGGGTGGAAGGCCTTTGGGCCAACAATCTCCCCCTTTTTGATGATGACAAAACTCATGGAGTTATATATGCATGGATTAAAGTTAAGCTTCAAAGAAGCTCCCCCTTAACTCATGCATAAACAAATAAACAAAAGATATGCAATGAATGTACATAAACATGTATGCATCAACATGCATAAAACACATAAACATGTTCTAAAAGCTCTAGATACCAATTAAATTAATAAAATATTAACAAAAACACTAGATGCTCTAGATACCATTAAAACTTAATATATGCAAAAACATAAATATGCATATATATAAACCAAATTATTCTCCCCCTTTTTGTCAATCATCAACAAAGGGGTAAACAATCAAAACAATAAATAATAATGAGGGGTAAAAATCTTTCTCCCCTTTTTAAGTCAATCAAAACAATAAAACAATGTTCTCCCCCTTTTGTCTAAAACAAAAACAAGGTCAATAATGGGTGACTATAAACAACATGATATCAATAGATAAATATGTCAATGAAGCATCTTGATATCAATAGAAAGTAAACAAAGATCAATAAATGTTATATGCTATAATACATTCATGAAGAGGAAGACGCTAAGTTAGCTTCCCTACACATATGCATTACATGAAAGAGCGATGTTAAGCCCTAATTCACATAACGCACATTATGTAATGCATAAGAGGAGATGTGAAGCTCCCCCTACACACGTGTACCACATAAAGAAGAGATGTTAAGCTCCTCAATATAAGATACACTCAACATGAATCTATATGTGGAAGAGATGTTAAGCTCTCCTTGCATATAGACAATACAAATCAAAACTTTTTATTTTTCTTTAAACAAAAAATTTTTAGATACCAATTTAAAACACAAGACATCTTAATATCAAAAGATAGTATTTTTCTTTTTAAGCCATATAAACAATTGAAATGACTATTTTCTATCATAAAGCAAGGGAGTGGAAAACAAATACCAATTGAAATATGAAAATCGAATTTTCTCCCCTTTATGAAATACCAACACAAACTATGAATACTCTTATTTTAACAAGCCTATGCATAGTTTTTTTTTTTATAAAAAGATAAGCTTGAAAAAAGATACCAATTGAAAAAATGAATCAATTGAAGTAATAGTTGAAACTCAAGCTCTAGCATAAACAAGATTTGTGTGAAAAATTTATATCTTAAGTACAAATAAAATAAGTATATGTGTATGAAATAGAATGAGTACCAATCACCAATAGATGATACCAATCGAAAGTATACATACACAAACACAAATGAGTATACAAAAGAATCAAATTGATACCAATTGAAAGAGTTCAATGATACCAATTGACATAACAATAAAAGCATGGTATAACTCATATAACTAATCCACCCATCTCATGCACAAGTTTAAAAAGATTTTCAATATAAACATACAAGGCATGGACTCCCATCCAACCTCCCGTGTAGGGTAGGGGTTTTCAAAAATAGATTTGAAAAATAAGCTTGGTTTGAAAAACTCTACCAAAATGAAGAATACCGTAACTAGTTAAATGGAAAATCTTTTAAACTAGTACGAAATCCTTCACGCAAGGAATAAATTAACAATAATTTTCATAAAACATGAAATCCACATGATAATCAACACTCTAATTCAATTAGGCATAAATATGACTCATGAATACAAAACATGAGCAAGCAATAAATGTGAGTGTACAAATAAAGTGTGAATATCATAATCATGAAAATATTCAATTAAGCTCAATTATTTCTTAAACATTGAAAACACGAAAATCATCAAAACTTATTTAGTCTTCATGGCATATGTATGTCAAGTACAAATTAAAATATACATACATATCCAAAACACAACGAGTCCACAAAATATATGCATTAAGGCACGTGGCTCAAAAGGATAAACATGTATATCTAATAGTTTGGATAAGATAGATATATACATGAAGTTTAAACATAAATGCATGCAAGCATGAAAAACTAAATTTTCATTAAAACAAATTTCATTTCAAGGTATATGTATGAATTGTCAACACAATAAGTATACATACATATCCCTAAATACAATTGAGTCCATATATATATATTTGCATGAAAGGCAAATGACTCAAGGGGTATACATGTATATCTTAAAGTTTGGCAATACAAACATATACATGAAATGAAAACTCATGATCATAAAACAAATTCAAGAATGAGAATACAAGTCTAAAATGTATGAATCATCAAAACTAGATTATACTAGCACATCTAATGGGTTCAAATAAGCAATCAAGCTCAAATATATATAGATTTATTTGTGGCCCACTATATGTACAAGTATAAGTCCTAGTCTTAATGAAAACTAACATCTAAACATATATTCAAATCATGTAGCATCAAAAACAAGATAAAATTCAACATGATAACCAAAAACATGATTATTATGAATATCTACATGTTATTAGAAATATGATATACGCAATATCAACCAAATAGTGAGAATACAAAAGAATTTATCCATATTAAACATGGGTGTCTCAAAATGACTAAACATGTATATCACAAGTCTAATAATCATGGCATTTTCATACTAATCACTAAACAATGAAACATGCTATGAAAGATAAACATGGAAAGCAAGTAAACAATAAATGGGAGTAAAGGATTGTTACCAAAGCCGAAGAAGCAACTTTCCTTGTCTCCAAAACATGGTGGTCCTCTCCACCAAACACTTCCCTTGAAAGTGATGCATCCAATTGATTTCCTTTTAAGCACGGAACGCATCCACTCCAAGGTGTCATCACTCTCATGTCATGTGAGAGCCCACACCTACATCAAAAATAATAGGAGGGGTGGTCTTTGGTACCCATATCTTATTGGGTCCATGGGGGTTAGTACCTTCTCTAACCCAAACAAACTTCTTTGCTAAATTACAATCATGTATACGATCAAAATAAAATTTAGCAAGGTGGCACTTACGTCCACAATGTGTACAAGTGTACACATGAGCATACATATGGTGATGGGTGTATCCGTGAGAAGCATGTGTATGCCGTGGAGGGTGTGCATGCATAAAGGATGGAACTTGTTTCTTTCGAACCAAGGTTTCCAAACGTGAGTGGTTCATGGCACATTGGCTCATAGTGGAGCCCAAACAATCAACCTTCTTCTTTAACATACAAATATCATCATTAATCTTAGAAGAAGAGGTACATGCATTAGGTAGACTAGATGAAGAAGCTACACTAGCATGACAAACATGTGCATCCATCTTATTTTGCAAAACAATATTCTTATCTAAACAAACATTCAACTTATTTGAAATAGAAATAATCTTATTTTTCAAAGCAACATTTTCTTTTAAAACAAAATCAACTTTCGAAGACAAATTTTCATTTTTCTTCAAAAGAGTTTCACAATTATTTTTAGATTTTAAAAGTTCATTTTCTTTAAGTACAAGTTCTAATTGAGATCTCAATGAATCCCTTTCATTATAGACCTCAACCTTCTCTTGCAAAACATTGTTAAGTCTAGAATGCAAACTCTTATTTCTTTTTCAATTTCTAGACTTTTCTTTTTCAAAATTTATATTTTTTCTATTAACTTTTCACAAACAATTGATAGTTCTTCATTCAAAGTATGGGGATCAATATTCTCATTACATGAAGAACTTGCACTATCATCACAATCTAAGTGGGGTTCCGAATGTACCTCAAGGGAGTCATTCCCTTGGACCATCAAGCATTGTGAGTCGGATTCTCCACTAGATTCCTCCGGTTGATTTGGCAATAGAAGCTCGGAGGTGGTGGTTGTTGTCAACAAATTCCACACTGCAAAGGCGGAATCAATGTTAGAAACACGTAAAAGATAATCTTTAGATAATGTGCTTCTAATGGCCTCAAGAGCTTGTGTATTAGCCCCTATATGATTGCGATCTCCAAGATAGCATTTCTTGGTGGCCGCAAGAAAGACATGCAAACCTAGGTTTTTAGGTACATGGACATCTTATACTTCCAAACAACAATGTTGGAAGGGTCAAAGCTAGGTGGGGTCATGAAGCCATGGTAAACTATATGAGTGTGCAAACAAGCAAATGCAAACAATAGATTAGCAATCAAATGGATCTCACTCCTAAGATGTTAAGCCTAATATCAGGAGCACTAACTCTGATACCAATTGAAAAAAAAAAACACCTAGAGGGGGGTGAATAGGTGTAAGTGCTAATCTAAGAACTAAATGCGCTAAATGCGGAAGCTTAAAATAAATGTTAAAATCACACTTAATACAATCAACAAGTGTAGCCGAATTCCCGTGAAGGGCTCTGGACTAACTCCTCTTGATTCCCCTTGAATGGGTTAAGGTGCTATGTGAAGCTCTTGTTGATTAAGTACAAGTGAGGCACACACACAATCAAGCCAAGCATATAAGGATGAATAGCAATATGAAATAATGCAAGGCAACACAAGCAATGAATGATATGACAATATGAATGAATGATGCTTTGCACAAATGTAAAGAGAGAGAGTTAGAGAGACAAGTGGATCAAACGCAAAGGCCAAGATATGTTTCGAGGTTCGAGCACCTTGCTCTACATCCCCGCCTACACCACCGTGTGGGATTTCCAATCCACTATCTCCCACCGAGGGAACCTCTACCGAAGAGGATTTGTTACAACTCTAGGAGTACCAAACTCCTCTCTCAAACAACCACCTCACAACCGAGGGGTAGGCCCGTAGCCAATACAACAATCACAACACCTCTACCGAAGAGGGTTTATAACCAAACTCCACCTCTCACTAGAGGGAGCAAACCGATCACCCGATCACCTCTACCTAAGAGGGATACAGCAAGAAAAAGGGTGTTTACAACAAGTGGTTTCAAAGACCACAAACTCAAACTCTCTTTCTTTTCTCTTTTTCCACAAAACAAATGATCCTAATAGAATAGGATAGGTGATAGCTCAAGTGTGGAAACAAGGTGTTTTTGGAAACAAGCAACAAAGAAAAACTACTAGGAAAATCTCTTGTAAATGATAGAAAATAAAAATCAATACAATCTCCCAAACCCTAGTTTTCTTTGATTTTCCAAAAACCCAAAACAATAAAGATGAGAAGTTTAAAGCACAAAACTCTTTTAAAAACTTGTTTTAAACTCTGGAAAACTGGGATTTTTTCTCTTGTAAAAACCTTAGCCAAAAACCCAAAGAGATGGGGTTTATATAGGCCAAACCAGAAACTAGCCGTTAGGCTGATGTGGCAGCCTGACAGGCTGACGGTCGACCGGCCCGGTCGACCGCCAACGGTCAGAAATGTGACCGTTGGGCAACCACGGTCGACCGGCACGGTCGACCCAAACAAACAGAGAGCACTGCTCTCAACCCGGTCGACCCGGACGGTCGACCGTCCCAGTGACTCCAAACGTGCACAGATTTGTGCACGTCGGTCGACCGGCCCGGTCGACCGACTTCACCCAAGTTGACTAGGTCAGTTGACTTAGTCGACTGATTGAAGCCTGGAACAGAAATCTGGGTCAGAAAAACAGTGTAAAATATTTTTCTAAAAATCTTTTAACACTTCTAAAAATCACCAAAAATAGTTTTATCATTTTATATGGAAACACAAACTTGTGATAAAAATTTCAAGACATATATCAATCATATCAATTCATTTTGGAGTCTTGCAAATTTTATCATAAACAAAACTTGTATTTTTATCAAACTTGATTTTTCCAAAACATGAATAGGAGAGTCAAAATAAGTTTGTCTTAGCAAGTTTAAAGCATGTATGTATATCTAGAACATATCTAATATACATAGAAATAAAGTAAACTTGTTTTGATCTACTATTCATGAAAACCAAATCCAAAACATGAAAACGTGTGTGTTTTGTGCACTTGAGCATATCAACTATACTAAGCTTTACAATATGGATCGAAACACACAATCTAAACTATGGATACCTAAGTCTTCTTGATGATCTTCATCTTCAAGTTGACTTGCTCCAAAACTCCATCCATGGGCTAGGCAAGGTATGATCTTGATGCTTTGGCCCTGGAATCACTAAGAAAAGCTTCTAAACTCCTTGTTGAAGCTAATCACCAACTAATATCTTGGTTACTGATCTGAAACTTAAACAACACAAGATTATTAGTAAACATAACTACATGAGTTAATCATCATCGAAACTAGGGTGGAAGGCCTTTGGGCCAACAATATATATATATATATGTATGTATATATGTATGTATATGTACATATGTATGTATATGTACATATATATATATATATATATGTATGTATGTATATGTACATATATATGTATATGTACATATATATGTACATGTATATGTATATGTACATATATATGTACACATATATATGTACATATATGTGCATATATATGTACATATATGTACATATATATGTACATATACATATACCTGTACATATATATGTACATATTATATACATATATATGTACATATATATAGATACATATATATGTACATATATATAGATACATATATTGTATACATATATATGTGTATATATGTATAAATATATATGTGTATACATATATATATACATATATAGATATATATGTGTATATATATATGTTTATATATATATGTATGTATATATATGTAGATATATATATGTATATATATACACACACACATATATGTGTATATATATATATATATATATATATATATTATATATATATATATATATATATATATATATATATATATATCTTTATTGGTTGTTTTTCTTTCGCCCCTTTGTTGATGAATTGACAAAAAAGGGAGAAGAATTTGGTGAGTTTATACATGCATGTTTTTTGTTGTTTATGCATATATGGTTGTGTTTACTCAAGAGCCTTCATTGAATATATTTTTTTTTATTATTATGCATTAGTTAAGGGGGAGCTTCTACGAATCTTATCTTTAATCCATGTATGTATAACTCCATGAGTTTTGTCATCATTAAAAAGGGAGAGATTGTTGGCCCAGAGGCCCATCGCTATAGTTTTGATGATGATTAACTCATATAATTATAGTTTACTAATGATCTTGTGCTTAATTAGTTTCAGATATTTGATCAAGATCTTAATAGGTGATTAGCTTCAATAAAAGAGTTTTGGAGCTAACACATGTAGTTTCAAGAGCTTGCGCATCAAGATTACATCTAGCACTCGGTTGGAGTCAAGCTCTTTGGATCGAGTCGACTTGGAGAAGGAGTTTTACAAGAAGACCTCAGTTTATATAGTTTAGTTTGTGTTTAGATCTTGTGTACAGATAAATAGTGTTGATATTGCTCAATTTCATACATACCCACACAAGTTTCAATATGTTTGGTTTCAGTTTTACCGGTTTTGGATTTCATGTCAAAAACATAGATATACTTTTTATATGTGTATTGGATTCTATCCATACACTCTATGCTTCAAAAGAGTTTCAATATCTTATTTTTGTATTTATAAAAGTTTTGGAGAAAACGGATTTTCGTTTCAAAATCCAAGTTTTGGAAAATATAGATTTTGTGTTTAAGCTTAAAATTCTATATCACAAAAATAGTTCAAATGTTTATAATATGTGTTGAATTTTTGTCATACATATTTGTTATTCAAATATCTAACAACAACTTATTTTTGTAAAATTTATAAGATTTTAAGGGATTTTATAGAAGTTAAAATAACCAAGTTTTCAATCCCTTATTATCAGCCAGACCATGCTGGTGTTCGACCGGACGGTCGACCGGACAAGAGGTCGATCGACCGGACCAGTCGACCGATGCGCACGATACGTGCACAAAAGCTAGCCAAAGTAGGCAGGTCGACTGGGCGATCGACCGACTGAAAGCACCAACTCTCGGGTGCTGGCCGGTGGACCGGGCGGTCGACCGACAGGCTTGGCCCGGTCGAGCGGAGGCTCAACGGTTAGAAAAATGACTATTGACCGATCGACCGGCCGGTCGATCGGAAGGGCAATCTGGGCATTTCCAGACTGCAACGGCTAGAATTTTTGAGGGCCTATAAATACCCATCTCTTGGGCTATTTTCTACAAGTTTTTAGAGAGCAAAATTTCTCATCTATACAAGTGTTTTAGAAGCTATTTTTAAAGAGTTTTTGGACTAAAAGATTTATCTTTTTATTTGTTTTCAAGGGTTGAAAAAATGAAAGAAAAATAGGGTATTTGGGAAATTGGTTTTGATCTTCATTTCTATCTTCTTCTAGTATTTTTCCCAAGTGTTTTTTTCTTTGTGATTTATTTTTCAAACACCTTGTTTTCTCACACTTGAGCTATCATATCTATCCTATCTATAGAATCCTTATTTTATGAGAAAAATTGGTTTGTGGTTTATTGAGACCACCAAGTGTTGTAATCTTCTTTCCTTTGAGTTTGTGGTTATCCCTCTTGTGTAGAGGTGATTGTGGTTGTTTGGCTTAGTGCCTTATCCCTCTAAGTATAGAGATGATTGTTGTTTAGGTTAGTGCCTTATCCCTCTTGTGTGAGGTGATTATAGTTTGGATTAGTGCCTTATCCTTCTTGTGTGAGGTGTTGTACCTTACCTCTTGTGTAGAGGTAGTTTTATTGGAGAGAGGAGTTGTGTACTCCTACTTTGTATTTGCCAAATCCTCAGTAGAGGTTCCCTGTGTGGGAGGTCCTGTGTGGACATATAGTGGAAATCCTTCTGTGTGAAGGCGGGGACGTAGAGGAGTGGCTCAAACCTCAAAACATATCATATTGTTTGCGATTGTTCCACTATCTCTAAACTCTCTCTCCTTTATATCTTGCATTGCTTATATTGCTCATATCATACATGCTAGATATTGTTTGTGTGTGCCCATACTTGTGTTGAACCAAGAGAGCTTCAAATAGAACCTCAACTCTTATTTAGAGGAATCTAGAGGAGTTAGTCCAGAACCCTTCAGCGGGAATTCGGCTACACTCTTTGGTTACACATAGTGTGTTGCATTAAGTTTTTAATTCCGCATCATTTATCATTAGATTAGCTAATACACCTATTCACCCCACCTCTAGCTGTATTTTCGCTGATAATGGTACCATGGTTCCTGACTCATGACAAACACTCCTAATTCACTCCTGATTCGGTATCATGAATACCGAATAGATTAAATTCCAGATTCACAGATATTGCTTTTACGGGGAATCACTACTGAATCCTAATACATGATACCCCTGCTACTGTTTTGGTTTGTAGAACTAAGTGCTACGTGAAACAACACGGGGGGGGGGGCACCTCTAGAATTCCATACCTGATGTGTGGAATTAAGTACCGCATGGAACAAAGTGTCACATCATATGTCCTAGTGATGGGGGTCACCTATTGAATCTTCGGGGGCCACTTCTAGAATCTCACATCTCCTGATTATTGTACTCCTGATACTATATTCCTATTTTTCTGTAAATTAATATCGTGAAACTCAACTGGAAATAATCCTGAATATCTCTAATGAAGATACAACTTACACTGGGTCAGCGGAAACTGATGGACTTCAATAAGTACATCTTCATAATGGCTTGATGTTGCAACTACTGTAGAGAACTACCTGAGGTCACATGAGTTCTTGTGGGGTGTAATAGCACCCTGAACTGATCCTACTGTTCCTGATACTGATAACGCCAAGCGACGTGGATTGGAGGCCATATCCAATCACGTGAGACCATTGTCCCGGGCATGAACGGGGTTCATTATGAACACGATATCTTAATTTCTCATCAGTTTTCAATAACTAAACGTGGACCACTCCTATGTGGATGTATGTGAACTGAGATGCTAGGGCACATACCTAGACATCTGAGTAGGATGAGCCTAATAATAATAATAGTAAACATGCTACCGACTCTTGTCCCTTTTTTTAGTAGAAGAATCAGATTCATTCCCATCTGACTTGACGACATTCACTTCTGATTTTTTTCCTAACTTCTTTTTCATTTTGTTTTTCTTCTTGAGCTCGGGACAATCTTTCTTCCAATGACCAGTTTGTTTACAAAATGCACACTGATCACGAGTCAAACTACGGTTGCCATAACGTGACTTAGATTTTGATCTACCACGATTTTCCCCTCTTTGATTTGGACTTCTTCTCTCACGGTTAATGCCTCCGCCGATGTGCCATCAAGAGATTCATTATCCTTTCTTCTAAACTCGAGATTTACAAGGGCGGTAGTGACCTCACTATAGCTCAGTAATGTCCTTCCATTTATCAGGGTGAGGACAAATGCTTCATATCCCTCATCGGGGAGAGAACTCAACAAGATCAAAGCTTTGTCTTTCTCATCTATCATAGCATCAATATTCGCTAGATTCGCGAGAAGCTTTGTATAAGTGTTGGTATGATCACTAATTGAAACTCCCTTCTTCAATTGGAAACAAGACAGTCTCCTTTTCAAATACAAGCAATTCTCGACGCTTTTCGTCAAATATTTGCTCGAAAAGGTCTCCCAAATCTTCTTTGCAGAAGTTTCATTCATCATATCAAATTTTAGGTCTTGTGATAAACACGACCTAATCACTTCACAAGCTGTTCTATACATTTTCTTCCAAATCTTCTCCTCAATCTCTTCCAGCCTCTCTTGCAATTCGAGAGCATCCTCTAAGTTTTGCGCATTTAGTGCATCCAACACTTCACATATCCACAATCTGAAATTATTTGTGCCATCAAACTCCACAACATCAATCTTTGCATGGTGATAACTTTGTATTTTTTTTACAACAAAGGAACTACTCCCGTCAGAGATTTCTTCGGTCATTTCTACTCCAATTCAACCAACCACGCGCAAGTATAACAACTATGGAATGATCTACAAGATAAGGATAGGATTTTTACCATCAATTGAAACCCTAAAAAGATTTTCACAATTGATCTCTCCACCCAATTGTAGAAGATTAGATCCAACACAATAAAAATTTGATTTTTATCCACTCCAAACTTGAGATCTTCAAGAACAAAGCTCCAAATCAAGATCCACTCCACTAAAAGAAGCCCAAGTGTTGCTTAGTGCTTTGATGCCACTTGTTGGTCCTATAGCATGCCAAGAACACAAACCCTAGATGCACAAATACACACAAAGAAAAAGGGAGACAAGGATTTACGAGGTTCATCAAGATGCCTACGTCCTCGGGTCGAAGAGGGAGATCTACTGATATAAACGAGATTACAAGAGGATTATAACTGGTTCTCTCAAGAACACACTTAGAAAATTCTTAACCATAAAAATGGGTTACATCCTCTATTTATAGAGAGGAGAAGAAAATCCCAAAATAACTCTAGGTCGGGTCCAGAATCAGTACTGACCCAACTGTCAGTCGACTACCCAGTCCACCAACCGAAATGTGCGATCGACCGCCCGATCAACCTCTCAATGCTCTCTGTCATTACAGGAACTAGAAATGTCAGTTGACCGCCGGTCAACCAACCCAATTAGGTTTCTCTTCCTCGTGCAACAAGGTGGTAAACTGATCCAAATCTTGTACATGTCGGTCAACTGAAGTCCTGTTATAGAGTTAAAAAACTCTAACCCGTATTTTTGCCCTCTCTCTTCACACCGATCTGCACAAAATTAGCTCATGGCTCAGCTTGAGATAGACTTCAGTTGAAGGAATGAATACTCACCATGTGCAGTCCTACCATGTGCAGTCACAATAAGAAAATATCATTTGCTTCAGTTGCTAATTTCAATTAAAGAGTATCGGAAAAAATTAATCTAATAAAATTAAAGCCTTGAGACTAGTCAATTGGCACGGATGAGGAAAGCGTAAAACAGATGCTATATCCCTTCTAATGAGAAATATGGTTCCAAACCACCTAGATTCTGTTTGAAGGTCAAGAATGTTAGTATTTGGAGTGCCTCATTTTCATTGAAGAAAAATTCAGGTTTTTGGCAGTTTTCTAATACGGATCTGTCTCCTATTTTGGTTTGGATACAGCTTTTCTATTTCTCCAAAGAGATGCTGATTTGAGTTCGTGTTCGTCTAGGAACATCTCAAGTGCCAATATAAACCCCTCAAGGATGACCTTTTGAAGGTGTGTCAAGAATTTAAGAGAAATTCTAGAATTTCACCATTGAGAGTTGTGAGAGAGAGCTCATTGTAACTCTTGTATTTTCTTCAACAAATATTTCTTCCCTCCTCCCTATAGACGTAGGCACATTGCCGAACCATGTTAAATCTCGTATTTCTTGGTTGTGTGGTGATTGCTTGCTAGGGGTAGATCTTCTACGCTTCTGCTTCCACTGCCAAGTTTTTGACTTGGTGTTCCTCTGTTGTTTGATCAGTGATAGATCATTTAAAAATGGTATCATAGCCATGCCCCGAACTTAGTCGTGTGAGTGGGTGATGTTCAATCCCCCAGGGCACAGTGGAAGGCACAGTGGGATCCCTGTTAAGCAGGATCTATAATAGATTGAGCTCTCGAGGGGGAAAAGTTCAGATTCTCCAGTGCTTCACGTAAGGCATATATAAGAAAACGTCGATGAGCATATATCTTTCAGGTGTGAAGATGAGCTTACAGGGAGACTCTTTGGTAGGAGCAATAAAGTCCCTGTAAAGCTAGTTGAGCTCTCGAGATTGGCAGCAAAGTCTTGATTCACGTAAGTCGTATGCTTAAACACAGTGAAGAGGATCTCGATATAGCATATGACTTCCAGGTGTGAAGATGAGCTTACAGGAGACTCTTTGTTCGAGAGGGGGCTTGTTGGGATTTAGGTTGAACAAATAATTCTACATCGGTTAGATATGGGGATGGTCTTAGGTATATAAGGATTCGGGCTACTCCACCTAGAAGGCTAGTCTTTTTGGGATGGGGCCTCGAGTCCTTACAAAGAAAACACAAAAAGTCTCCATCTTACTGGTTCATATTAATAAGGAGAATGAAAGAGAAACTTCTGTATTAAACTGCACTGAACTGTTTGACTGCAATGAAGAACCATGATGAGTAAACTTGGCAAGTTCATACTTGCTACAAGCTCAGTTATGGTAGGGACCAAATTGACACAGTGCCCACTCAAATATGTGCCTGGACAAAACTTCAACATACTTCATCCCACCTGTGGCTTTAGTGTCTGAACCAAGCAAGAGCCTGTCATCCTCCAGGCCAGCCCGACTGTCCAACTTTTGTCTGATACAAATATGCATATGTTACCAAATAAGATAAATTTAGGTTTCATTTGAGCAAAATCAACAAGAATATTGCACATAAACAGGAGAATTGCATGTTAGCATGAACCAACTGAGTGGTTGTCACACAAAAAAAAAATGTAAGAATTGCATGTTCACGCACGTAGGAATCCATTATCTTATCAAATATAACAGTTATACTATTTCATATTATTTATGTTGTGGCTAATAAAGCTATTATCCCATAGCATAGTGAATCATCCTTCTGGTCAATTCAAGTTAAACAAGCAGTACATACTACTTTTATCCAATTAAATTGTGTCTATTTAAAGAAATATGGATAGAACTTTATAACCGACTAATATCCTATCCTTGTACATATTTGATCAATCAAAGTCCTACGAATATAGATATACCAATATATAGTTTATATCTGACTTTTTTTCTGCGCCTAAAATGAAGATTGACAAAACAATCTTGGAAGTAGTCCTAAATAAGATTCTCTAGGTTGATTCCAAAGGCGCCTTTGGGGATTTGAGTGGAAATGATGATATATGAAATATGGATTTCAAAGGTGGAGCTCAAAGGTCAACCGTGCCTGGATGCATCATTTGCCACCGGCTCTAGCATCCCGAAGGCTTTGCCCAACTAAACCAGCACTTTTTTTCGCTTTGGGCCTGTTTAGAACCAAGAAAATGTGCTGGAAAAGGTGGAACACTGCGCCCCACTGTCAGTTTTCCCTCAAGATTCAAAATCCTATTTATTTGCAATTTTTAGAAAACAAGAAAGTGGCGCTGACTTCGGCAAAAACCCCCATTCTTCTTTCTCTGCAAAAATGCTAGAAAAAGCGTGGAAAACTGATAGTGTGGGGCCCACAACCAATTTCTCAAGGAAAACTGATCGAGTGGGCCCCACCCTCAGTTTTCCCATATTTTTTCCAGCCACTATGCCTTTTTTGCCCTTGGTCCTAGCCAACAGCTTCTCACACAAACATCGAGTCATAACGACTGTCTTTCTTGCTTAGACAAAATTATAGTAGAGCTCTTCAATCAGAACATTAGGCAGCATATTCATTACTCTTTTGATGACTACTTTAAAATGTTCTTATCTTACTCAAAGATCAAAGCTAACAGAGTTACTACATTTAGATGTCTAAAACAAGTACGTTCGTAGTCCAGGCTTTCTTGTGGAATCAAATTCTTCTTCAAATAAGAACTCAGTAGAGCATGTGAAATATCCAGACATGGGAATCAGAAATCAAAGATGCACATGCATACAGATTAAGAAACTCCTATTAAAATATGTTTCTTCTTTTTGACTGCTGCCAAGGGAAAAACCGCCAGTGTCAGAAATTTGTCAAACTTTTATCGTGATTCCAGCCTACAACGAGTAGAAATTGCAGTAGGACCTATGTTTAGGTAATCCACGATCCCTTGTTGAACACAATGGTGTAAATATCAGACAATATTGACTTTTATGGTGAAAAAAAGGAACATCATTTAGAACTAATATCGGTCGATATCGCAAATATCAGTTGAATATCAGTCCTATACATTCAGCTGAAATATCGACAGACATGGCACGAATTTTAGTTTTCCTAAATATTATCAGACAAAAGAGATTTGGGTTCAGTTTCGTTGCCTAAATTTGCTATTTTAAAACCCCCTTCCCATTCATCCGCATATCTCTTGGCTACCCTAATCCAGCCGCAACAAAGAATAGAGAAATCTCATTCAAATAAAAAACATTCAGGAGATATCGACGCAACAGTGTCTTTGCCCTCACCTCTCCTACTGTTATTAGGTCACTGAAGCGCCAGAGAGAAATTGAGAGAGGGTGAAGCCATTGGACGCGCATTTCTTCTTTACATATTTATTTTCATTTATCTAATCACAAGTAATAAGCATGCTATATTGGTAATGAGTTTATGAAATTTTACTCAACTTTTTTTATGCAAATTTATAATTTACTGCATTGCATTGTGAGAATATACTTCTATCCTAGAATACAATTTCATGTGTGTTATGACATTTATTACAAAGTTAACAATACATCATAGAAGAGGGAGAATAGTTGTTTAGGGTTGAAATCCTAATTTCTTCTAATTAAACCAGAACCCTACCTTTTTCTCTCTCCTGCTTCCTTACCTCAGCCGCCATCTCTCTTTTTCATTCTTCCTCTCTCTCTTCTCCACACTAGTCAAAGAATCTGACACCGACTCCTCCTCTTTTCTCTCAATCTCATCTCACACGCGCCACCGGCCATCACCACTGTGCCATCATCACAGTTAAAGTGTCAATTGGGTTTTCGTTTATAACTTTCACATCCGGACTCCGATTCAAATGATTTTTATAGCGTTGTGACCGTGACAATGAGAGCTTTGCATTGGCATTCTCTACAAGTCACTGAGGTATGTGTTGTTCTCATTAGTAATTTTCTTTAACACGATCTACTTATTGGTGAGTTAATATCTGCCTCTATTATTTTATTAATTTAATCTGCTGCCACAAACTGTGAGTTTGTGAGATACTGATAGCCCTGTAATTGCTAGCACTTTTACATTGATTTACATGCTTTTGCCATCATAACTTGTAGTGCAATACCTTATTTCTGATCTAAATTGGTACCACTGCATCATTATTTTTGTTAAACTCAACATCATGCATTATAGTTTTGATCATTTTCACCCCCAAGATCGTATGATTGGTGAAACTGTCACGCCCCGCAATCATAATACTCATAAAAAAAGGGTACGTGATGAGAGTCGGCGACGTATTTTCAAAACAAATATGCTAAGCCTCAGTACATTAATTCAAATAAAATAAGGTTTATCAATTATTTCAACAAGAAGAAATCAAATACAAAAGTCACCAAAGGTTTCACTTATTACAATATAATGAAATCATAGAAAACATAACCATAAAAGTCTTATGAGGATAAAAAAAAATCTGCCTACTGGAGATCTGCAAGATGCTCGAAGTACTCCTGCTCCTACAGAGTCTCTGGATCAGAACCTGAGCAAGCAAACTCAGGGTCGTCAATAGCGACCTAAGTGAGTAATAAAAAGAGGGAATATAAAGAAACATGCAAAAGTAACTGATTGAAAAAAATCAAAGAGTTAAGAGATTTACCATGTAGCTTCGGGCGACGGGTCGTGTCCACGAGGAGGAATGCGATGAAAGATTTTTGGTGTTTTGTTTAGTAACAAAGAATTGTGCTCGTTTTTTAATTGAAAAGAGAATGGAAAGAAGGGAGATGATTAAAAGAGAAATTGCAACTTTGGAGAAGGCTTTGGAAAAAGGTGATTTAAAAAGTTTTGAAAAGTGATTGGTTGTTTTTAATAAAGAAGAAAATCTGGGCTCACTACTCAATGACATGTTCTTCAATTGAAAATCTTAATGCCTCAACTTGATCATAGGCAAAACTTAAGATTGATTCTAAAAAGTTTTAAGGAAAACACATAAGATGGTTGGAAAGGTTAATTCTTTCTTTAAGAAATCGTCTTGAGTTGAATATTAAATAATTAAGAAGTTCAAGTATGAGATAAAAACAAGTTCAAGAGACGTTTTTTTTAAAAAGAAGTAGAAGTTAAAAATCCAAACCCATCCTCATGTGCCTTCAAGAACACTTTCAAGAAGAAACGCTTAAGTTAGGCATGCAAATGATTCATTGGGTCATTTCATCAAAAACCATTCGAAAAGAAGAGGGAACAGAGAGAGGAGTAATAGTGAGCCCAGAAAATCGATTTAGCTACTCATTAAAAATAAAGAACAATGCAAGTAATTAAAGTAAAACATACCGTAAAATGAGTAGAAGAAAATGTAGCTCAACTCTTGTATTGATGTCACTTCAATCTTCAAGCTACAAGCACTCAATTCCTCTCTCTCACAAGTATTTGTACTAAACTACAAATTGCAAAATAAAATACAACTTTTACACTATCTAACAAAGAGCCTAATCCTTAAAGAATAAACAAAAATTCTAATCCTAGTCTTCACACTTTTTTTCTCTGTTGAAACTGGTATTTATAGGGAAAAATCAGAGGGGGAGATCTTAGAAAAATTGGGGGAGCAAACGCTCCCCCAACAGAGGCAACCAAGCCGCGGAAACGCGGCTAAGGCCGCGTTTTCGCGGCCCTGGTGTGGCCAGTTGGCCACAGCCAATTGGGTGGCTCTCCTGGTTTGATGATTCTCATGTATCTTCTTCTGGTTTTCACGTTTCTGCTCTAGGATTTGACGAAACAGCCTTTGATTGTTGGCTTTAACCGCTTGATTTGGGAGGATTCTTTTCAGCCGGTTTTTAACCTCTCTGATATGCCAAGATTTTGCCCTGATTCCTTGATTTCGAATTTATTCTGAATTAAATCAGAATTTGGTGGGCTTTTGGGCTTGTTTCTCTTTCCTTTCATTTAGCAATTGGGCCTACATTGAACAAAGAAGAAGACTTATTAATAGGATTTATTAGCTAAAAAGTATGGTAAGGTGACAATGTATATGGAAAATATGTGACTGATCACACCCCCACACTTATCTTTTGCTCGCCCTCGAGCAAAACATCAGACTAATGCTAATCAATTATTAGACCACTTTCTCAGGTTACTCGATTGCACTGAGCATGTGCAACAAGCCGTTAAACCTCTAGGTTACCCCTAGAGGACGAGTTTTGTCTCGTGAGGGTTTTCAGTGGATTGCACCCACAAAATCCATAAAAAATGTTAGTATTTTCGAAAAGCATTTTTAAGGGAGAAAATATTTGAAGTATATTTGTAAGGCTTTAAGTAATCTATAAGTTATAGGAATATCAATTTTTTCATTCCAAAACTCAGTCTCTATTCAAAAACATGTCATCAATCAAAGTAAGGAGTTAAATTATACTTCTCATCTAGTCTATTAATTTACCCTGAGTCGTATGCACCATCGTGACTGTGAAGTTGACTAAGGGTTCTTTAACATTAACTCTTATGCCTTATTTATATTTATTTTTGGTGAAATTTATTCCTCAATTTCATTAGGCTTTCTAATATGCCCATGTAACGAGCCTTTAGTCGGTGACACCCAAACCGGACAGTTTAGGGCACCAGGTGAGAAAACACCCTAAGGACTTAAACACTCGAGCAGACAAGGCCACGAAACCAAGGTTTTTATTTATAAAATGTACCCCTTTTAGGCGTGAATACTTATGCTTCATGAGGCACAAATACCCAGCTTAATCAGAGGATTTATATATATATATATTTTTTCAAACTTATCTAATTATCTTTTGCATAAATACCAAGGCTTGCTTAGGCCAAAGCACCTAGCTAATCAATAATTAGATTGTTTTTTTCATAAATATATTTTTTTATAAGGCATAAGAGTCTTTGTTTTTAAACCCTAAGTGTGTAAGTGTATTTAGTATGCATATTTCATCAAGGTAAATATCAAGACTAAATTACTTTCACAAATTTTCTTCCTAATCCTAAAAATCAAACAAGTTATCTGACTTTGACCAAGTAGAAGAAATCCTAATTATGATTTTCCTATTCCTTAAAATTGACTTAATTTCTTACAAAAAATATATCAAAATATTGTTCTATCCTTTCAAAAAGTTTTTTTTTATATATATTTTTTCTCTTTTTTTTTTATATTAGTCATGTTAGAACCCACCCCCACATTTATCTCATGCATTATCCCCAATGTATGAAAGAAATGTATAGATGCATGAAATAAAATGGAAAAGAGGAAAGTTACCGATACACTGGGTCAAAAAGACCCATAGCCGTTTCATTTACCGGCACCGATTCCAAGAAAGGTTTAAGGCGTTGACCATTTACCTTAATGTCATTTCCATTCTTGGTGTCACTGATTTCAACTACACCGTGTGAAAACACGATTTTTACAACGAATGGCCCAGTCCATCTTGATTTCAATTTTCCTGAAAAAGATGAAGCGTAGAATTTTAGAGTAAGACTTTTTCTCCAGGGACAAAATTTTTCTTATGATGTGTTTATCATGAAAAATCTTAACTCTATCTTTAGTGATCTTAACATTTTCATAGACCTCATTTCTCAACTCCTCTAATTAGGAAATTTGTTACTTCCGAAGGTCACCAGCCTTAGTCAAGTCGAAATTCAACTGCTTGATTGCCCATAAGGCCCGGTGCTCAAACTCAACGGGCAGATGACAAGCTTTACCATAGACTAACCTATATGGAGACATTCCTAGAATCGTCTTGAAAGCGGTCCTGTAGGCCCATAGGGCATCTACAAGTTTGATGGACCAATCTTTTCAGTTTTGGTTCACAGTTTTCTCCAAGATAAGCTCGACTTGTCTATTGAAAACCTCAAACTGCCCACTGGTTTGAGGATGATAAGGTATGGACAACTTGTGAGTTATGGCATACTTTGGCATAAGAGATTCAAAGGATCTATTGCAAAAGTGAGTGCCATTATCACTGATGATAGCACGAGGGGTTTCGAAGCGTGAAAAATGTTCTCTTTCAAAAACTTTATGACAACATTGTTATCATTAGTTTTACAAGGAATGGCTTCTACCCACTTGGACACATAATCCATAGCAACCAATATGTATTGGTTTCCAAATGAATTAGGAAATGGACCCAAAAAGTCAATGCCCCAAACATCAAAAAGTTCTATTTCTAGAATTGGGTTGAGGGGCATCATATTTCGTTTTGAGATCCTTCCTACCATTTGGTATCTATGGCACGTCTTGCAAAATTCATAAGCATCCTTGAACAAAGTGGGCCAATAGAACCCGCTTTGTAGCACTTTTTCAGCAATTTTGCGGGGACCAAAGTGTCCACCGCATGCAAGTTCGTGACAAAAGGATAGAACACTCTTAACCTCCTCATCGGGAATGCATCTCCTAATAATTTGGTCAGATCAGTACTTAAAAAGATATGGTTCCTCCCAAAAAAATACCGAACTTGGGATAAGAACCGGTATATATCGTTTTTGGACCAATGAGACGGAGTTTGGTTTGTGACTAAGTAATTCACTATATCAGCAAACCAAGGTTCCCTAGAGATAGCTAAGAGATTTTCATTAGGAAAATCCTCATTTATGGGTACTTCGTTGCATGGAGAATTAGGGATTCTTGAGAGATGGTCAGCAACGACATTTTCTACGCCCTTTTATCTCGAATCTCAAGATCGAATTCTTGAAGAAGGAGGATCCAACGAATGAGTCAGGCCTTGGCATCCTTCTTTATCATGAGGTACCTAAGCGCAGAATGATCGGTGAAAATGGTGGTTTTGGACCCTAGTAGGTAGGGACGAAATTTCTCTAAGGCAAACACTACGGCCAAGAATTACTTCTCAGTCGTAGTGTAGTTCAATTGAGCTTCGTTGAGAGTCCTACTAGAGTAGTAAATCACATGCTGCTTGTTATCAATGTGTTATCCTAGGACAGCGCCTATGGCAAAATCGGAAGCATCGCACATGATTTCGAACGGCTTAGACCAATCCGGTGCAGATATGATTGGTGCAGAAATAAGCTCTCTCTTAAGTTTCTCCCAAGAGTTCATGCATTCAACATCAAAAGTGAAGGACACATCCTTAGCTAACAGATTAGTCAAGGGCCTAGCAATTTTGCTAAAATCCTTGATAAATCTTCGGTAAAAACCAGCGTGTCCTAAGAAGGATCTAATGTTCTTAACGCATTTGGGCATGGGAAGCTTAGCAATAACCTCAATTTTGGCTCTATCCACTTCAATTCCTTTCTTGAAGATTTCATGACCCAAGACAATTCCATATTTTACCATGAAGTGGCATTTCTCCCAATTTAGTGTCAGATTTTTCTCAGCACAATATTGGAGGACAAGTTCTAAATTGTGGAGACATTGAGTGAATGAATCTTTGTAGATAGAGAAATCATCCATAAAGATCTCTAAGAATCGTTCTACCATATCTGAAAAAAGACTCAATATGCAACGTTGAAACGTTGCTGGGGCATTGAATAAGCCGAAAGGCATTTGACGATAAGCAAATGTCCCAAATGGACATGTGAACGTAGTCTTTTCTTGGTCCTCAGAAGCAATAGGGATCTGGTTATACCCCGAATAACCGTCTAAGAAGCAGTAATACTCGTGACCCGCCAAATGTTCAAGCATTTGATCAATGAAGTGAAGTGGAAAATGGTCCTTACGAGTTGCAGCATTAAGTTTCCTATAGTCGATGCAAACTCGGATCTTCGTGGGAAGTCGAGTTTGGACCAACTCTTTGTTCTCATTTTTCCACTACGGTGAAACCTGATTCTTTTGGAACCGCGTGGATAGGACTGACCCATTGGCTATCAGAAATGGGATAAATTATCCCATTGTTTAAGAGTTTGACAATTTCAGCATGAACAGCCTCTTGCATTATAGGTTTAACCTACGCTGCGGGTCTCTTTTAGGGGTGGCATCTTCATTGAGATGAATGCGATGTTGAACGATAGTTGGACTTAATCCCTTTATATCAGTTATAGTCCAACCAATAGCTTCCCTATGTTTTCTTAGAATTGCTTTAAGATCTTCTTCTTCCCTGTTATTTAAATGGGAGGCAATGATGACAGGAAAGGTCTCTTGTTCGCCTAGATAGACGTACTTGAGATGCGCAGGTAAGGCTTTCAATTCTAAGGAAGAGGAAGGCTCACTAGAAGGACTAGTCAAATTTGTTGGCTCCATTATTGGTGAAATAGGGTTCTAGGCCTAATTCACATCAGAATCTACAACCTGATTAAGATTAAAGTCGTCAGACTCTAACCCGAAGTCACACTCAGTTTCTAATTCATATTCTTCCCTATATTCACTTGTTAAGTTCTCAATTAGGTTGACTTCAAATGTTTGGTCCTCAACATCGTGGGGTTGTTTTCCTAGATTGAAGACATTGACTTCTCTAGTCATGTCCCCAAAGGTTAACCTCATGGACCCATTCCTACAATTGATGATGGCATTGGCAGTAGCAAGGAATGGTCGCCCTAGGATAACAGAGTTTGAGCCCTGTGATTGGAGTTGGACACAGGTTGTGTCTCCAGAACTATGAAATCGACAGGGTAAATAAAATCCCCTACCCGGATCAGGACATCATTAATCTCCCCTTTTGGAACTTTTACTGAACGGTTAGCCAGTTGGATAGTGACTCGAGTTGGACTAAGATTGCCCAACCCGAGTTGTTGATAAACTGAGAATGGAAGCAAGTTGATACTTGCCCTTAAGTCAAGAAGTGCACGACTAATCTCGGCTTGTCCTATTGTGCAGGCAATGGTGGGACTACCTGGATCCTTTTACTTAACAGGGATCGGACCCGATAGTAGCTCACTAATGTTAGTGGCTAAGAAGAGCTTTTTTGGTACATTAGTCTTTCTCTTCTTGGTGCACATGTCCTTAAGAAACTTAGCATAGGAAGGGACTTGTTGGATGGCATCAAGAAGTGGCATATTTATCTTCACTTGATTAAATATCTTAATTATCTTGTCCATGTGTGGATTTTGCTTGTTGTTTTTCAGCCTATTAGGAAATGGGACTATAGGCTGGTGCACCTGACTGGTTGACTTATCTTTTTCAGATTCGTCAGATTTGGAAGGATTCAGATTAGATGAGGTGGATGCTTGATTGTGGTTCTGCTGAATGGGATTGGTTGGCTTTAACACTTGATTATCAACTCTCTATCCTGACCTCAATGTATGAACAGCATTACATTAATTTAATGATTGATCCTCAGGCAAATGAGCTTGTTGAGAGTTCCTCGGATTGGTTATTGGCTGACTAGGCAGGGTATCCTTCTGTCTCTCTTTCTGTGGAGTGGCTAGTTGGCTCATTTGAACCTCTAACCTCTGTATAGTTTGCATGAGAGAATCTTGGTTTTTCATGCATCTTTCCATGTTTCTTTCAAAGTCAGTCATTCTCCTTTCTAGTTGAGGATTCTGGAAGGAGGATTGTGGAGCTTGGTTGAGAAAGTTTTGTTGATAGTTTGAAAAGTTAGGTGGATGGTTGGGATAATTATTATGAAAATTGGAAAAGTTGGGTTGATAATTGGAAGAATTATGATGGAAGTGGCTTGCATGATTTGACCGTGAATGGTCATTGTTATTTTGGCTCCACGAGAAATTAGGGTGATTTCTCCAGCCAGGACTGTACGTTGGTGCGTAAGGATTATTTTCGGCCTTGAAAAGGCTGCATTCATCGGTTCATGGTATTGTTGCTGAGCTTGAAACACAGGGCACTCCTCGAACACATGATTCATAGCTTGGCAGTAAGTACAGCCCGGAGTTAAAAATTGGTTTGTGCTGACTTGATTGACTGGACTTGGTTCTTTAGTTTCTAGAGCTTCCAGTCTTCTTGCTAGGTTAGCTAACTTAGCCTCATTAGCGATGGATGATTCAATAGAATGGAGACCTCCTTTTGAAGAGATGGAGTTAGGATTCCTAGAGGTTTCACTAGTAGGTTCCCATTGGATGGTCTTTTCAGCTAGGTTTTCATATAAATCCCATCCTTCATTTTCATCCTTCTGCAAGAATCCCCTTGGCACATATTTTCTAAGAGGGTTTTGGTAGAATAGTCTAAACCGTCATAAAGAATTTGGCATTGTCGCCATTTCTCAATTCCATGATGAGGACATTGGACAAGGAGGTCTTTAAAGCGTTCAAAGTACCTCCAGAACGGTTCACTCGGTTCTTACTTGAATTGCATGATGGCCTTCCTAATGAGAGCGGTCTTATGAATTGGATAGAATTTCTTCAAGAAGACCTTGATGAAACCATCCCAAGATGTGATCGAATCGACCGCTAAGCTGTAAAGCCATTTCTTTGCTAAGTCCTTAAGAGCGAAAGGGACAAATCTCAACCTAATAGCATCGTCTACAAGATGTGAGATTTTCATCATTAGACATGCTTCCTCAAATTCTCTTATGAAGAAGTAAGCATCTTCGGATTCTAAGCTATGAAACTTGGGGAGTGTGTTGATGAATTGAGGCTTGAGCTCAAAATTGTATTAACCAACCGTTGGACGTAGAATGCAAGAATGAAGTGAGGTTCGAATGGGATAGAACCTATCCTGTAAGGATGTTGGTTGTTGGTTGAACCATAACCGGATCAGGTTTTGGTCCAAACTTGGGTGGTGATGTGTTTCTAGTCAGCCTAGATGAGTTAGGGTCTCTTGACCACACTTGCATACACAAATACAATCACAATCACAAACAAGTTTACCAACAGTCAACAAGAGTAATCAACCAAGCCTAGTCTAAGGTAACCTTGACCTAGACAACTCCTAACTGGTTGATTGTCCAGAGGAGGTATAATGTAGACTTTGACCATAAGCTAATCAGCCAGGTCAGGGTAAGATTGGTGGGAGGTTATCCGTCAAAGACGTTCCTTAATTAAGTAACCACCAACACTAATTTGGCAGGAGTTAAATTCCAACACCTTCCCCCTTAGGACAATCTCCTAGTGAGTTCGAGATGTCCCTAAGGCCAACGTCTATCAGATTTTACTTAGGCTTAGGTTGTGCGTGCTTGGAGATGGTTTGTGGGCTAAGGAAGGGTAATGACTTTCCCACCTTATCTTGAATTGGGTTTTGCCCTTAGAATTTATTGTGCAAAGTGTGCAAGATATAGAAAAGTAACATTTTCAAAAGCAAAATATCACCCAAGAATGTTTCCTAAACTATATGCTATGCATACGTACCTTGTCTCCAACTCTCTTCAACAGTAATTGTAAAATAAACATAATTAGACAAATGCCTAGAATTGAAGTCTAAATGTTTTTTAAGCAATTAACAATCACTCAAATTACTGTTGAACTAAAATAGGGATGATGGATAGCAGATATAACAAGAATATAATGTACAAAAACTTAATTTTTTTGCGAGCAATACGTTCTGCAAAAAAAAGAGTTTTAGTAGTCCAACGAAATTTTCAACTTTTGCAATGCAATTTCTTGAAATTCTGTTTCCTACTTTCGAGAGTAGGGGCACAGAATTTGCAAGTCTTCTCTTGCAAAGCTTGAATGTTAGATCTGAATCTTGGAGTTCCTAAAACAACACACCAAACTTGTTAAAGAAAATTACAGCGTTCCCTCCTCGGCAACGGCGCAAAAATTGATTGAAAAAATCAAAGAGTTAAGAGATTTACCGTGTAGCTTCGGGCTAACGGGTCGTGTCCATGAGAAGGAATGCGATGAAAGATTTTCGGTGTTTTGTTTAGTAACAAAGAATTGTGCTCGTTTTTTAATTGAAAAGAGAATGGAAAGAAGGGAGATGATTAAAAGAGAAATTGCAACTTTGGCGAAGGCTTTGGAAAAATGTGATTTAAAAAGCTTTGAAAAGTGATTGGTTGTTTTTAATAAAGAAGAAAATCTGGGCTCACTATCTCACTACTCAATGACGTGTTCTTCAATTGAAAATCTTAATGCCTCAACTTGATCATAGGCAAAACTTAAGATTGATTCTAAAATGTTTTAAGCAAAACACATAAGATGGTTGGAAAGGTTAATTCTTTTCTTTAAGAAATCGTCTTGATTTGAATGTTAAATCATCAAGAAGTTCAAGTATGAGATAAAAACAAGTTCAAGAGACTTTTTTTTTAAAAAGAAGTAGAAGTTAAAAATTCAAACCCATCCTCATGTGCCTTCAAGAACACTTTCAAGAAGAAAGGCTTAAGTTAGGCATGCAAATGATTCATTGGGTCATTTCATCAAAAACCATTCGAAAAGAAGAGGAACAGAGAGAGGAGTAATAGTGAGCCCAGAAAATCGATTTAGATACTCATGAAAAACAAAGAACAATGCAAGTAATTAAAGTAAAACATACTATAAAATAAGTAGAAGAAAATGTAGCTCGACTCTTGTATTGATGTCACTTCAATCTTCAAGTTACAAGCACTCAATTCTTCTCTCTCACAAGTATTTGTACTGAACTACAAATTGCAAAATAAAATACAACTTTTACACTATCTAACAAAGAGCCTAAATCCTTAAAGAATAAATAAAAATTCTAATCCTAGTCTTTACTCTTTTTTTCTCTGTTGAAACTGGTATTTATAGGGAAAAACCAGAGGGGGGAGATCTTAGAAAGATTGGGGGAGCAAACGCTCCCCCAACAGAGGCAACCAAGCCGTGGAAACGCGGCTAGGGCCGCGTTTTCGCGGCCCTGTTGTGGCCAGTTGGCCACACCCAATTGGGTGGCTCTCCTAGTTTGGTGATTCTCCTGTATCTTCTTCTGATTTTCTCGTTTCTGCTCCAGGATTTGACGAAATAGCCTTTGATTGTTGGCTTTAACCGCTTGATTTGGGAGGATTCTTTTCAACCAGTTTTCAACCACTCTGATATGCCAAGATTTTACCCTGATTCCTTGATTTCGAATTTATTCTGAATTAAATCAGAATTTGGTGGGCTTTTGGGCTTGCTTCTCTTTCCTTTCTTTTAGCAATTGGGCCTACATTGAACAAAGAAGAAGAAGACTTATTAATAAGATTTATTAGCTAAAAAGTATGGTAGGTGACAATGTATATGCAAAATATGTGACTGGTCAGTATAAAACAACATGCATAGCTAAATATAGTTTATCATACTAATAATTAGCATATCAGAACCATGTTAAAGCACAGTAATATACACCACATAACCATTTATAAATTATAATTTGTACAAAAAGAGTCATGTTGTCAATATGTCAGTGTATGTTTATTCTTAATGTCTTGTTGTTTGAAACTGATAATTGAAGAAGGCAATTTGTGTTTTAGGTGGGTTCCGTACATACCAAAACTATGGCCCAATCACGTGGCGCTGAACCAGGTCCTACCACTAGGTAGTCAATATCAATAATAATAACAATATGTCAATAACAATTACAATATGAATAATACAGGATGTCAGTCATCCCTAGAAACCCTGCAGTGGAACCATATTTTGGCTGCGCAACCTATATCCTAAGTCTACCCAAAATACCAACATCGTCTCCTTTATCAATTTCCCTCCCCTAGGTGTAAGTTATCTAATAATTATGTCACCTAAGTTACTGGGTATGAACAATAATAATATTAATGACTGTGTGATAATAAAACAATATCTTACCCAGTGACAATGGTAACATGATCCCTGTTTTAATGTTCTTATGATCCAATACAATATGACCACTCTTACTATATAGTCAATATATAATATAAGAATTCAGTATCACATTCCTTTTCTGCAATTTCAACAATTTTGAATACTTTTAAATATTTTTCAATAAATGACCATTTCACAATTTTAAATAATTTCTACTTCTGTTAAATAATTTAATGAACTCTAATCAAGAGAAATTTAGTGATTCCAGAAAAATTAATAATCTATTTAATCAACATCAATATTTGTAATCTTATAATTTTCTAAGCAAATTTCTAAATTCTAGAAAATTTAACAATCAATTTACTAAATCAACCATTCAATAATAGCAACAATAAACATCCCGAAATAAACAAAATGATATATATAATGATATATATATAGTGAGTAAAAGAACACTCACCTGGGCTTATCACGTGTCCAATCACCAATTTGAAGAATCTATATTAAATACATTCGAATTAGAATTTATCGAATTTTACATATATCAAATTTTACATGAGAAATCCTATTTATTCAGTATTTTAAATTAAATATTGAGGAACCAGAAGGTTGCATAATGAAGTATAGAGTTCATTGGATTATTTAGATTTCATTTACTGATTTTGTGGGGTTTAAATGGTTAAAAACATTAAAATTCCTTAACAGATCTGAATGTTGGAATAGCGGGTTTCAACTTAGAAGGCTGTGGTTCAGTCTCATATAAGCTGCAAATAATCCCAAAATTTTTCAGTAGATTCTAGGAATTATCTAGATATTTATCCATATTTTTACTTATTTTTTTCAAATTTTTATCTAGCGAAAAAATAGTTTTTTCAATAAGTTAACGGGTATGTTTTGTAATTAGGTCGGGTTACAATGGATTAAAACCTACAATATTTGGGCTGGACTGTATTGGGCTTTCTAATAAAAAATACATATATATATATATATATATATATATATATATATATATATATATATATATATATATATATATGAAATCACCTAGAGGGGGGTGAATAGGTGACTAGCTAATCAAATGGACAATCAATGCGGAATTAAAACTATTTAATGTAAACTAAAGCTTCTTCAACTAAACACCAAGTATAACACAAGAGTGTAGCCGGATTCCCCGTGAAGGGCTCTGGACTAACTCCTCAAGATTCCTCTAAATAAGAGTTGAGGTGTCGCGTTGGCTCTCTTGGTTGAATACAAGTGTTAGCAAACAATGCCCAAGCATATATCAATAAGGGCACAAATATATATCAAGCATATAAAGATGAAAGCAATATAAGCATGCAAGATATAAACAAGTAAAAGATAGAGAGAGCAATCGCAAACACGGGAGAATTGTTTCGAGGTTCGAGCACACTTGCTCTACGTCCCCGCCTTCAACACTATGAAGGATTTCTACTAAAATCGATCTCATCGGATCACTCGGTGCCGCAACACCTACAAGGAGTTCCCACTAGAACTCTTGGACTCTCGAGTCCCTCTCTTGTTCCCGAACACACCGCAAGCCCACAAGCTCGCCGAGGCCGCACCTCAAACACCGAGTTCACACTAGAACCCGAAACAATGCGAACACACACGTCCGCCTCCTCAAAGCAGAAGAAGTCTTTGGTGATCACAACACCTTGATCACCTAAAAACAATCTCACAATAACACTCCTATAGGATGAATATATCAATAGATAGCTCAAGTGTTGAGTGAGAAAACTAGGATTGAAATAGTGGAGGAAAACACAATAAAATCACTTTTGAAAAACTCTTGATAAACTCTCCTTTTGAATGGAAGTATTAGGCTCTAATACAAGTGGAGATAAACAACTAATAGAGTTGGAAAAACTGGCTCAAAACCAACTTCAAAATCTTGTCTAAAACAGTCCCCAAAAGCCCCCTTTAAATAGGCTCCAAAAACTAGCTGTTGGGAGCCAGGATGACCTGTCGGTCGACCGCCCGGTCGACCGGCCAACAGTCAGATTTCTGACCGTTGAGCCAGCGGTCGATCGGCCGGTCGACCGTGGCAAGGATACAGAGAGCTGAGCTCTCTGCCGGTTGACCGCCCGGTCGACCGGGGCCGTTTCCAGAGAGCAGGCACTCTCTGGCGGTCGACCGGCCCATCTTGTGCACGTCTGTGCACGTCGGTCGACCGTTCCGGTCGACCGGCTCCTGGTCCGGTCAACTGGTCGGTCAACCGCCAGAGCCTAGCAGGCCATTTACAAGATTTAAAACTTGGGTTTTTTATTTAAAATAAAATCCCATAAATTCACGAAAAATCTACAAAAATAGTTTCAGTGTAATACTTTGATAAACAAACATGTTTGAGCAAAATCAAAACATGTTACAAACATTTTGAACTATTTTTGTAACTTAGAAATTTTGGCTCAAAACAAAAACTGTATTTTTCCAGATTGGTTTTTCCAAAACTTATCCAAATACAAAACAAGATATTTTAAACACTTTTAAAGCATGGTGTGTATGGATATGATCCATTACACATAAAAGATGAAATATCTATGTTTTTGACAATAAGCACTAAACGGTTTTGGTTAAAAACACATGTATATAATAAACTCCAAAAATCAAACCGGTATTTTGTCAAAATGAAAAGTCTTTTCCAAAATAAAAATTCTTTTATGAAAACTCATCTAAATCAAGAGTGTGTGTGTGTATATGGTATACTTAAGCAATCCACCAACTATTCTATCCTTTACATTTTATCTAAAAATAAAATCTTATAAAAACAAACCTAGACACAAGTCTTGATCATGAAGGTCTTCACTTGAAGTCTTCTTCTCTTCTTGACTTGGTCCAAACCTTGATCCAAAGAGTTAGACTCCTCTTGAGTACTTGATGTGGTCTTGATGCATAGGCTCTTGAATCAAACCGTGTTAGCTTCAAAGCTTGACTTAAATCCTTTGTTGAAGCTAAACACAAACTAAGATCTTGATCATAAATCTGAGACTAATTAAACACAAGATCATTAGTACTATAGCTACATGAGTTGATCATCATCAAAACTAGAGTGATGGGCCTTTGGGCCAACAATCTCCCTCTTTTTGATGATGACAAAACTCATAGAGTTATATATGCATGGATTAAAGTAAAGCTTCAAAGAAGCTCCCCCTTAACTCATGCATCACAATAAATAATAATATATGGCAATAATGAAGCACATGAATCTAAACAAACATGTATGCTAATATAAGGAGATAAACATGACAATCAAGCATAAAACTCATCAAATTCTTTTCTCCTTTTTGCAAAACAAAACAATATGCATAAACAAGAAATTCTTTTCCAAAAACATGCATATATACTAAAATATTTCTCCCCTTTTTGTCAATCATCAACAAAGGGGTTAAAGTAAACACAAAACAATGTTCTCCCCCTTTTTGTTCGAAACAAAGAATCAATAAAGGGGTGAAATCAAACAAATCAATAAAAGAGATATATGCGATATACATTCATGAAGAGGAAGATGCTAAGTTAACTTCCCTACATATTTGCATTACATGAAGAAGGGATGACTAGCCCTAACTCATATAACACATAATATGCAATGCATAAGAAGAGATGTGAAGCTCCTCCTACACACGTGTATCGCATAAAGAAGAGTTATCAAGCTCCTCAATATAAGATACACTCAATATGAATCTATATGTAGAAGAGATGTTAAGCTCCCCTTGCATATAGGCAATACACATCAAAACATTTTTAATATTTCTTATTAAAACAAAATTTTGAATTTTCTCAATAAAACAAATTTTGAGATATCTTAGTAAATCAAATTTTAAGATACCAATATAAATTTTCATGGATACCAATTGAAATAAATAGATCAATAGATACCAATTGAAACCAATTGAAATATATTGTACATTTTGATATTGATAAAAATACCAATTGTAAAAAAAATACCAATTGAAGATAATGCATATGCTTAAAAAGAATATCAATTGAGATACCAATTGAAAATAAAGATTTGAATCAAGCTTAGAATAAACAAACTTTGTGCTTTAGACATGTAAATCTCTTATAAGGCAAGCACTACCAAATCATATATATGTATGAAGAATGATAATACCAATGAAAATTGATATAAGTTGAAATTGAAAGCATACATATATATATATAAACAAGATTATGAGTATACAAAATATATCAATTGTGATACCAAATGAAATTATGACACCAATTGAGATTATGAAGTAAAATTAATGTATAACTCATAAAAATCCACTCTTTTTATGCACAAGATAAAAGATTTTCAGTAAGGCTTGCAAGGTATACTCGCCCATCCGTCCACCCATAAGGGGTTGGTAGGGGTTTTCAAAAATAAGTGTTTGAAAATATTTTATTGTGAAAACACTACCAAATGAAGAATAAATAACTAGTTAAAGTAATGTTTAAAAAACTAGTTAAAGATCCTTCAAAAATATGAAACCAAATTATATGTATATCATGAAACATACTAAATACACAAGAAGTTACACTCGAAATCTATAAGGCTCAAAAATAATCATGAAATAAAGTCGTGAATAAACAAATAAAGTGTGAGTGCACAAAATCATGTAATTAGCATTTTCCATGAAGATAAACAATGAAGCTCAAAACAAGCATGAATCTTATTTTTATCAAAACATGAAAAATATGAAATTTATTTTCATAAAAAATAAACTTCTAGGTATATGTATGATTTATCCAATCTTGACAATATGCATACATATCCCAAACATAAAAGAGTCTATGATATGATTTGCATGAAGGCAAGAGACTCAAGAGACATACATGTATATTCATTAGATTTGAATACAAAATACATATACATGAAGTAAAGCATACAATTAGGCAAAACAAGTATAAATGAGAGAATCATCAAAACTAGGCTATACATGTGCATATAGTGAGTACAAATGAACAATGAAGTACAAACATATATGAATCAATTTGTTGCTCACTACTTGTACACGTATATATCCAAGTTTTGATAAAGACTACATTTAAACAAGTAATTACCACATGAAGTACAAAACAAATAAAACATGAACATGCTAAAAATATCATATATGAAAAAGCATGTAAATAAACTAGGAGTTTTAGAGATAGTTACCAAATCAAAGAACTATGCTCCAAATCCCCAAAACATGGTGGTTTTCCCACCAAACCTCCTTGATAGCGGTGCATCAAATGTGTGTCCATCAAGTCCATGTGCATCCACCATCAAGGCACCAACTCTCTCACTTTTTGTGAGAGCCCGCACCTACATCAGATACAAAAGGTGGAGATTTTGGTACCCATTTTCTTTTGGGTCCTTGAGGGTTAGCTTTGTAAGGAACCCAAACATACTTGTTATTAGCAAAATTTGAAGAATATATTCTATCATAACAAAATCTTGCTAAATGGCCTTTGTGGCCACAATGTGTACACTTGTACACTCTAGGATGCATATTAGAATGAGTATGATCATGACGTGCAAAGTGTGCATATGCATGTTGTGGGTGTTGTGCATGAACATGGGGAACTTGTTTCTTTTGAAACAAGGATTCTAATTTTTATGGTTAAATGCACAATTGCTCAAGGTTGAGCTCAAACAATCAATTCTATTTTTCAAAAAATTAATCTCATTTTGATTAATAGTGGCATGTAAAGCATGGTGAGAATGAGAATCATTTTTCTTATTCTTTTTAGAAACATTTTCTTTTTCTTTTTCTACAATTTTTCTTTTCAAGGAAATGTTTTCATGCAAAGCAATTTCCTTTTGTTTTTCCACCAAAACAATTTTATTTTTCAAAGTAGTGTTTCCTTCACAAAGATCATTCAATTTAGAAAGTAAGAAAACATTTTCATTTTTCAAACTTTCATTATCTTTTTCAAAGCTTGCAATTTTATTTTTAAAAGACTCATTTTCTTTTAAAACATTTTCAAATTTCTTTTTCAAATTCTTGTTATCCTTTTTAATCATGTCATCTTTTTCAAGGAGTTGTTGACAAAAAGATGTAAGCTCATCATACGACATATCAACATCTTCATCTAGCTCGGATTCGGTGTTTACCTCAAGGGGGTTATCCCCTTGGACCATGTAGCATACGTTGGAAGCGTCACTTCCAACCTCCGAGTCGCTCCCCGCATAATATTGTTCTTGTTCGCCAAGGGAGATCAAAGAGTTCCATACTACAAAAGCTGAATCAAGATTAGTAACCCTAGATAAATAATCATCATTTAGGGTAGATTTTAAAGCATGTAGGGCTTTTGCATTAGCCTCAATATTTTTGCCATTTAAACAATAAGAATCTCTAGTAGTGAAAAAATAAACATGAATCCCTAAGGCCTTGAGGTACAAGGACATCTTAACCTTCCAAGTTTGGATGTTAATGTCAAAAGTGGGTGGTGACATGAAATTCATGGTGTGTGTACAAATATTGTGATTAGCTATAAAATGAGGATCTTTAACTCTAGGTTGTAAGACCCAAATCAAGAGCACGTGGCTCTGATACCAATTGAAATTGTTGGCCCAAAGGCCTATCACCCTAGTTTTGATGATGATCAACTCATGAAGTTATGTTTACTAATGATCTTGTGTTTAATTAGTGACAGATTCATTATCAAGATCATAGTAGGTACATAGCTCAACAAAGGATAAAATGTCAAGATTTGGAGCTAGCACGGTGTGATCCAAGGAGCTTTTGGATCAAGCTTGGACCAAGTCAAGAAGATGAGAAGCCTTCAAGTGAAGACTTCAAGAAGATGAAGACTTGTGTCTAGGTATAAAATTTTGTTTTTTATTTTAGTAAAAAATGTAAAGGATAGATAGTTGGTGGATTGCTCAAGTACATATACATACACACTCTTGATAGAATTGTTTTCATAAAAGATTTTTTAGTTTAGAAAAGATTTTTCATTTTGGAAAAATACAAGTTTGGCTTTTGGTGTTTCTCATATACTTATCTTTTAACCAAAACCATATTTAGAGCTTAATGACAAAAACATAGATATTTCATCTTGACTGTGTAGTGGATCATATCCATACACACTATGCCTTAAAAGTATATCTTGTTTTTGTATTTGATGAAGATTTGGAAAAACATGTTTTGAAAAAATATTGTTTTGAAAAAACAGTTTTTATCATGAGCCAAATATTTCCAACTTACAAAAATAGTCCAATCTTTTATAACATGCCTTGATTTTGTGCAAGCATGTTTGTATATCAAAGTATATTGGTTAAACTATTTTTGTAGATTTTTATGTATTTTATGGGATTTTATTTGAGCCAAAAAGATCATGTTTTAAATCCCAGAAAACTGTTTCAGGCTTCGGATAAGTTGACTAGTAGCCTTTATAAGTTGACTAATCCTGGAGTCGGTCGACCGGTCCTGGAGTCGGTCGACCGGACCGGTCGACCGACGTGCACAAACGTGCACGCCTTTGTGTACTGGAGGACGGCCGACCATGCCAGTCGACCGCTCCAGAGAGCTCTGCTCTCTGGAAAGTTCGGCCGACCGTACGGGTCGACCGACAGAGAGTTAGACTCTCAGCTCCAGTGGGTCGGTCGACCCGGCGGTCGATCGTGGCTCCAACGGTCGGATTTCTGACCGTTGGCGGTCGACCGCACGGGTCGACCGGCAGCTCTGACAGACCCCAACGGCTATATTTTTCTGGCCTATAAATTTGGGGGTTTGGTCATTATTTTGAGCTAAAATTTTGGAGACTCTTAGAGCCAGTTTTTCCCATTCATTCCAGAGGTCTTTCTCCACAAAATTTAAAGCCAATACTTCCAATTAAAAGGAGAGTTTTTATCAAGAGTGTTTTAAGTGATTCTTTGAGTTTTCCTCCACCACTCTCATCCTTGTTTTTCTCACACCACACTTGAGATATCCATTGATAATTCATCCTATAGGTGTGTTGTAGTGAGAGTACTTTAGGTAATCAAAGTGTTGTGATCACCAAAGATCTTTTCTTTTGAGGAGACGGGCAAGTATGCTCGTGGTTGTTTAGGGTTCGGGTGCGAACTCTTGTTTGAGGTGCGGCCTCGGCGAGCTAGTGAGCTTGTGTGTGTACGGGACTAGAGAGTCCGAGGGCTTGCAGGTGTTGCGGCACCGAGGAGAGATCCATTGGGATCTTGCATAGTGGAAATCCTTCGTGTGTCGAAGGCGGGGATGTAGAGCAAGTGTGCTCGAACCTCGAAACAAACCCTTTGTGTTTGCGATTGCTCTCTCTCTCTCTCTCTTTGTCTCTTTTATATCTTGCATGCTTCTATTGTGCTTACCTTTACATGCTTGATATATATTGTGTACTCATATTGATATACTTCCTTGGGATTGTTGCTAACACTTGTATTCAACCAAGAGAGCCAACGCGGCACCTCAACCCATTAAAGGAGAATCTAGAGGAGTTTGTCCAGAGCCCTTCACGGGGAATTCGGCAACACTCTTGTGTTATACATAGTGTTTAGTGTAAAATATTTAATTAGGTCATAATTGTTTTTAGCTTCCGCATCATTCATCATTAAGTGACCATTAGATTAGCCATCACCTATTCACCCCCCCTCTAGGTGAACCTTCAATTGGTATCAGAGCTTGGTACTCTGATTTGGTCTAACAACCTAGAGTAAAAGATCCTCATTTTTAGGCTAATCACAATATTTTTGTACACACACCATGGACTTCATGTCACCACCCATGTTTGACATTGCTAACATCCATATATGGAAGGTGAAGATGTCCTTGTACCTCAAAGCCTTAGGTTATCATGTTTATCTTGCCACTACCAATAATGCATATTGTTTAGATGGTAAGAATTTTGAGGCTAATGCAAAAGCCCTTCATGCTTTAAAGCCAACCCTAAATGATGATTATTTATCTAGGGTTTCTAACTTTGATTTGGCTTTTGTAGTTTGGAACACCCTCCTCTCCCTTGGAGAAAATGATCAATACTATGCGGGGAGTGATTCGGACGTTGGAAGCGACACCTCCAACGTGTGCTATATGGTCCAAGGGGATAACCCCCTTGAGGTAACTTCCGAATCCGAGGATGAGGATAATAACATGTCATATGATGAGCTATCTACTTTTTGTCAACTATTTCTTGAGAAATATGACATGATTAAGAAAGATAATAAAAATTTAAAAAAGAAACTTGATTGCATGCATATAGAACAAGATTCATTTAAATCTAACATTGCATGCTTAGAAAAAGAAAATGAGTTTTTGAAAAATGAAAATGTTTCCCTCATGTCTAAGTTAAATGATTTATGTGAAGGAAACACTATTTTGAAAGATAAAATTATTTTGGTGGAAACTCAAAAGGAAATTGTTTTTCAAGAAAACAATTCTTTGAAAAAGAAAATTTGTGAAAAAGAAAGGATTTTGTTTCACAAAAGAAGAAGAAAAATGATTCTTTATCTCATCATGCTTTTCATGCCACCACTAATGAGATTAAAGATTTGAAAAATAAAATGGATGGTTTGAGTTCATCTTTGAACTCTTGTGCTTTTAATCATTTTAGGTTGGAGTCAATGTTTTCAAAGAAACAAACTCCACACATTCATGCACATCATCATGCATATGCTTATGTTGCACGCCACGATCACAATCACACTCATAAGCATACTAAGGTGTACGTATGTACACATTGTGGCCGCAAAGGCCATTTAGCAAAATTTTGTTATGACAAGTTGCATCATTTTAATTTTGCTAATAAAAATGTTTGGGTGCCTTAAAACAAGACTAACCCCCAAGGACCCAAAAGAAAATGGGTACCAAAGTCCCCACCTTTTATTTTTGATTTAGGTGAGGGCTCTCACAAGACGTGAGAGATTTGGTGCCTTGATGGTGGATGCACTTGGACTTGATGGGCACATATATGGATGCATCGCTATCAAGGAGGTTTGGTGGGAAAGACCACCATGCTTGGAGCTTTGGAATTGGTAACAATCTCTAAACTCCTATTTTTTATGTTCATGCTTGTTCATTCATAATATTCATAGCATGTTCATGTTTTAGTTTTTGAGCTTCATGTGGTAAAATCTTGTTTAGATGTAGTATTTGTCAAAACTTGGATTTATACATGTACAAGTAGTGAGCCACATTTGATTCATATACGTTTGCACTTCATTGTTCATTTGTACTCACTATATGCACATGTATAGCCTAGTTTTGATGATTCTTTCATTTACACTTGTTTTACCTATTTTCATGTTTTACTTCATGTATATGTATTTTTATTCAAATCTAATAAATATACATGTATACCCGTGAGTCTCTTGCCTTCATGCAAATACATTTGATAGACTCTTTTATGTTTGGGATATGTATGTGTATTGTTAGGATTGGATAAATCATACATATACCTAGAAGTGTGCTTTATTTTAATGAAAATGAATTTTCATATTTGTTTGATAAAAAAAATGATGATTTTTATTATTAAAAATGTGACTTATGATCTTTTTGAGCTTCAATGTCTATTTTCATGAAAATGCTATTTACATGACTTTTGAACACTCACACTTTATTTCTTTTGTCATGACTTTGTTTCATGAACATATTTTTGAGCTTTATAGATCGAGTGTCAATTCTTGTATTTGGTATGATTCATGAAATACATATGCTTTGATTTCATGTTTTGAAGGATCTTTAACTAGTTTTTTTTAAAAATTATTTTAACTAGTTATTGTTCTTCATTTGGTAGTGATTTTCAATGCTAAAATATTTTCAAATCTATTTTTGAAAACCCCTACCATCGATGGGAGGATGGATGGGCGATTATGCCTTGTATGCTTCATTGAAAATCTTTTACCTTGTGCATATGAAGGGTGGTAGGTTATGAGATATACACTTGATTTTATTGTTATGTCAATTGGTATCATTAGACTCTTTCAATTGGTATCTAAATTGATAATTTTTGTATATACTCATATTTTTGTTTTCTTATATATGTATGTATCAATTTCAATTGGTATACTTATTTCATACATATATATGATTTTCATGTGCTTAACTTACAATTGGCTCACATTTTTAAAAGCACAAAGTTTATAATGAAAAATAAAAATTTTTTGATCATTATGTTTACTATTGGTATCAATATGTTTCAACTTCATATTTGTTAAATTTCAATTGGTATCAATATGCTTTATAATATTGATTATTTTCAATTTGGTATCTTAAAAATTTGTTTGCTTTACAAGAGCTCTGATACCTTTAAAAAAATTTTTTAAGAAAAATTAAAAAAAAATTGTTTTGATATGTATTTCCTATATGCAAGGAGAGCTTAACATCTCTTCTACATATAGATTCATGTTGAGTATATTATAAATTGAGGAGCTTGATAACTCTTCTTTATATGATATATGTGTGTAGGGGGAGCTTCACATCTCCTCTTATGCATTACATAATATGTGTTATGTGAGTTAGGGCTTATCATCCCTTCTTCATGTAATGCATATGCGTAGGGAAGCTAACTTAGCGTCTTCCTCTTCATGAATGTATATCGCATATAAATCTTTATTGATTGATTTGTATTACCCCTTCTTGATCTCTTTGTTTTTGACAAAAAGAGGGAGAAAAATTTGTTTGATTTGATTTTACTTTGAACCCTTTGTTGATGATTGACAAAAGGGGGAGAAAGATTTTGAGTTTATATGCATACTTGTGCTTAGTTTTCTCATGCATACCAAATAAACAATAGATATACATAATAAGATTTTATGTTTATGCATATATGTTTTGTTTTGCAAATAGGAGAAAAAGATTTGGTTTGTTTTATCTCCATTCATTTGCATACATGTTTATGAGCTTTATTGCATATATTTATTATTTATATCTATGCATGAGTTAAGGGGGAGCTTCTTTGAAGCTTTACTTTAATCCATGCATATATAACCTCATGAGTTTTGTCATCATCAAAAAGGGGAGATTGTTGGCCCAAAGGCCTATCACCCTAGTTTTGATGATGATCAACTGATGAAGTTATGTTTACTAATGATCTTGTGTTTAATTAGTGACAGATTCATTATCAAGATCATAGTAGGTGCATAGCTCAACAAAGGATAAAATGTAAAGATTTGGAGCTAGCACGGTGTGATCCAAGGAGCTTTTGGATCAAGCTTGGACCAAGTCAAGAAGATGAGAAGCCTTCAAGTGAAGACTTCAAGAAGATGAAGACTTGTGTCTAGGTATAAGATTTTGTTTTTTGTTTTAGTTAAAAATGTAAAGGATAGATAGTTGGTGGATTGCTCAAGTACATATACACACACACTCTTGATAGAATTGTTTTCATAAAAGATTTTTTAGTTTAGAAAAGATTTTTCATTTTGGAAAAATACAAGTTTGGCTTTTGGTGTTTCTCATATACTTCTCTTTTAACTAAAACCATATTTAGAGCTTAATGACAAAAACATAGATATTTCATCTTGAGTGTGTAGTGGATCATATCCATACACACTATGCCTTAAAAGTATATCTTGTTTTTGTATTTGATGAAGATTTGGAAAAACATGTTTTGGAAAAATATTGTTTTGGAAAAACAGTTTTTATCATGAGCCAAATATTTTCAACTTACAAAAATAGTCCAATCTTTTATAACATGCCTTGATTTTGTGCAAGCATGTTTGTATATCAAAGTATATTGGTTAAACTATTTTTGTAGATTTTTATGTATTTTATGGGATTTTATTTGAGCCAAAAAGACCATGTTTTAAATCCCAAAAAACTGTTTCAGGCTTCGGATAAGTCGACTAGTAGCCTTTATAAGTCGACTAATCCTGGAGTCGGTCGACCGGACCGGTCGACCGACGTGCACAAACGTGGACGCCTTTATGTACTGGAGGACGGCCGACCGTGCCGGTCGACCGCTCCGAGAGCTCTGCTCTCTGGAAAGTTCGGCCGACCGTACGGTCGACCGACAGAGAGTTAGACTCTCAGCTCCAGTGGGTCGGTCGACCCGGCGGTCGACCGTGGCTCCAACGGTCAGATTTCTGACCGTTGGCGGTCGACCGCACGGGTCGACCGGCAGCTCTGATAGACCCCAACGGCTATATTTTTTTGGCCTATAAATTTGGGGTTTGGTCATTATTTTGAGCTAAGATTTTGGAGACTCTTAGAGCCAGTTTTTCCCATTCATTCCAGAGG
This sequence comes from Agave tequilana, assembly GCA_038442645.1. Taxonomy (NCBI): domain Eukaryota; kingdom Viridiplantae; phylum Streptophyta; class Magnoliopsida; order Asparagales; family Asparagaceae; genus Agave; species Agave tequilana. The sequence goes on along the minus strand of JAVJIF010029868.1, from coordinate 455,514 downwards.
TTTTTCTCCACAAAATTTAGAGCCAATACTTCCAATTAAAAGGAGAGTTTTTATCAAGAGTGTTTTAAGTGATTCTTTGAGTTTTCCTCCACCACTCTCATCCTTGTTTTTCTCACACCACACTTGAGCTATCCATTGATTATTCATCCTATAGGTGTGTTGTAGTGAGAGTACTTTAGGTGATCAAAGTGTTGTGATCACCAAAGATCTTTTCTTTGTTCTTTGAGGAGACGGGCAAGTGTGCTCGTGGTTGTTTAGGGTTCGGGTGCGAACTCTTGTTTGAGGTGCGGCCTCGGCGAGCTAGTGAGCTTGCGTGTGTACGGGACTAGGGAGTCCGAGGGCTTGTAGGTGTTGCGGCACCGAGGAGAGATCCATTGGGATCTTGCATAGTGGAAATCCTTCGTGTGTCGAAGGCGGGGATGTAGAGCAAGTGTGCTCGAACCTCGAAACAAACCCTTTGTGTTTGCGATTGCTCTCTCTCTCTTTGTCTCTTTTATATCTTGCATGCTTCTATTGTGCTTACCTTTACATGCTTGATATATATTGTGTGCTCATATTGATATACTTACTTGGGATTATTGCTAACACTTGTATTCAACCAAGAGAGCCAACGCGACACCTCAACCCATTAAAGGAGAATCTAGAGGAGTTTGTCCAGAGCCCTTCACGGGGAATTCGGCAACACTCTTGTGTTATACATAGTGTTTAGTGTAAAATATTTAATTAGGTCATAATTGTTTTTAGCTTCCGCATCATTCATCATTAAGTGACCATTAGATTAGCCATCACCTATTCACCCCCCCTCTAGGTGAACCTTCAGAAATCACCTAGAGGGGGGGTGAATAGGTGACTAGCTAATCAAATGGACAATTAATGCGAAATTAAAACTATTTAATGCAAACTAAAGCTTCTTAAACTAAACACCAAGTATAACACAAGAGTGTAGCCGGATTCCCCGTGAAGGGCTCTGGACTTACTCCTCAAGATTCCTCTAAATAAGAGTTGAGGTGCCGCGTTGGCTCTCTTGGTTGATTACAAGTGTTAGCAAACAATCCCCAAGCATATATCAATAAGGGCACAAATATATATCAAGCATATAAAGATGAAAGCAATATAAGCATGCAAGATATAAACAAGTATGAGATAGAGAGAGAGCAATCGCAAACACGGGAGAATTGTTTCGAGGTTCGAGCACACTTGCTCTACGTCTCCGCCTTCAACACTATGAAGGATTTCCACTAAAATCGATCCTACCGGATCACTCGGTGCCGCAACACCTACAAGGAGTTCCCACTAGAACTCTTGGACTCTCTAGTCCCTCTCTTATTCCCAAACACACCGCAAGACCACAAGCTCACCGACGCCGCACCTCAAACACCGAGTTTACACTAGAACCCGAAACAATGCGAACACACACGTCCGCCTCCTCAAAGCACAAGAAGAAGTCTTTGGTGATCACAACACTTTGATCACCTAAAAACAATCTCACAATAACACTCCTATAGGATGAATATATCAATGGATAGCTCAAGTGTTGAGTGAGAAAACTAGGATTGAAATAGTGGAGGAAAACACAAGAAAATCACTTTTGAAAAACTCTTGATAAACTCTCCTTTTGAATGGAAGTATTAGGCTCTAATACAAGTGGAGAAAAACCTAATAGAGTTGAAAAAATTGGCTTAAAATCCACTTCAAAATCTTGTCTAAAACAGTCCCCAAAAGTCCCCTTTAAATAGGCCCCAAAAACTAGCTGTTTGGGAGCCAGGATGACTTGTCAGTCGACCGCCCAGTCGACCGGCCAACGGTCAGATTTCTGACCATTGAGCCAGCGATCGACCGGCCGGTCGATTGTGGCAAGGAGATACAGAGAGCTGAGCTCTCTGCCGGTCGATCGCCCGGTCGACCGGGACCGTTTCCAGAGAGCAGACACTCTCTGGCGGTCGACCGTGCACTCGACCGGCCCATCCTGTGCACGTCGGTCGACCGTTCCGGTCGACCGGTCGGTCGACCGCCAGAGCCTAGCAAGCCATTTACAAGATTTAAAACTTGGGTTTTTTATTTAAAATAAAATCCCATAAATTCACGAAAAATCTACAAAAATAGTTTCAGTGTAATACTTTGATAAACAACATGTTTGAGAAAAATCAAAACATGTTACAAACATTTTGAACTATTTTTGTAAGTTAGAAATTTTGGCTCAAAATAAAAAACAGTATTTTTCCAGATTGGTTTTTCCAAAACTTATCCAAATACAAAAACAAGATATTTTAAACACTTTTAAAGCATGGTGTGTATGGATATGATCCATTACACATAAAAGATGAAATATCTATGTTTTTGACAATAAGCACTAAACGGTTTTGGTTAAAACACATGTATATAATAAACTCCAAAAATCAAACCGGTATTTTGTCAAAATGAAAAGTCTTTTCCAAAATGAAAATTTTTATGAAAACTCATCTAAATCAAGAGTGTGTGTGTGTGTGTGTATATGGTATACTTAAGCAATCCACCAACTATTCTATCCTTTACATTTTATCTAAAAATAAAATCTTATAAAAACAAACCTAGACACAAGTCTTGATCATGAAGGTCTTCACTTGAAGTCTTCTTCTCTTCTTGACTTGGCCAAACCTTGATCCAAAGAGCTAGACTACTCTTGAGTACTAATGTGGTCTTGATGCATAGGCTCTTGAATCAAACCGTATTAGCTCCAAAGCTTGACTTTAAATCCTTTGTTGAAGCTAAATACAAACTAAGATCTTCATCATAAATCTGAGACTAATTAAACACATGATCATTAGTACTATAACTACATGAGTTGATCATCATCAAAACTAGAGTGATGGGCCTTTGGGCCAACAATATATATTATTTTGTTTTCAGTTCTTTGGCCTGGCCCAATGACCAGGCCCAGGGGCCCTGCTCTCGGCCTGGCCGAGAGTAAGCCCAGAAAATTATTTCTTTTTCTTTTTTTTTTCCAGTCTGGGCCAGTGGTGGCCCCGGCTGGCCTGGCCCAAGTAAGCAAGGCCCGGGTGCTGTCTACACCCGGGCCGGCAGTCCATTTCTTTTCTTCCCCTTTTTTTTTGTTTTGGTTTTTGGTCCAGTGGCTGCCCAGGCCACAGGCCTGAGCTGCACCCGGTGCGGGTCTGTACCCACTGCACAGACCCAATGGGTCAGTGTAGCCGACTGCTCTCGGCTCTTGGCCGAGAGAAGTGTTATTTTTTTTCTTATTTTTTTATTTTTATATTTTAGTTGTTGATATATTACCTTATACATATATTTGGATTAATGAGTAAGGTTCTAAAATTTTCTTTTTGGAAGGAAAATTTTTAATATGCAATTTTTTTGATCCAAACCAATTCCTTTTCTTTTATATATTCTAAAATTTCTTTCTTTTGTTTTCTATAATATAATGTGGGTAATAATTTATTACTTTTATATATTTTATTTAAACAGAGGAGATGTTGTTAATGAAAGGAACGATCCCTGGAAAGAGAATCTAAGCGTGGTAATTTCGATTTTATTGAATATTTTTATATCTAAGATTCATGAAAAGCAGAAGTTAAACATGATATATTATAAATTTATAGTTTTTACAATTATCTAGATATTAGGGGAATCTAAGTTTCATAAGAGAATTTTAAATATGATAGAATATTAAATTCTAGTTCAACAATTTAATCTTAGATAAGAATTCTTGATGGAAAAATTCATGGTAAGATAATCTAATCTTGAAACTTTAAAACAAAATTGTAATTCATAAAAATTTAATTTTTTACTTACTTTGATTGATCCCCTTCGCCTGCTCCTCAATCTCCAAGCCTCGGATACGTTCCTCTGTCACGATCAGTTCCAAGACGCGGTGAAGGGAGGAGAAAGAATGTTGGGTTTGGATTTCTTTCTGACTGTCGTTCTTTTTTTTATAAAGAAGCAGGAGAAGAGAGTTACGATAATATAAAAGGATAAGGTCTTTTAGGTTAGGGTTTTTATCAATTCGTTTGTTAAGATAAGAATCCATGTTGTTAAGATAAAGATCTCTAAAGATCTCATGAGATCTCTCAGTTGGAAATTTGAAATTTGAAATTTAGCTTTAGGTTTGTTTAAATAATTTAGATCTCCTACCAAACCACACGCCAATGTGGCAATATGGTTTAGGTATTAGGATTTAGTACAAAGGAATATGAGTCTGAAACTTGGCATAAACAAATATATATATATATATATATATATATATATATATATAGAGAGAGAGAGAGAGAGAAAAATGTATATCAGCCTGCGGCTGAGAGAACTCTCTCAGCCTGCGGTGACGTGGCTCAATTTTGTCACCCCACTAACTTGCGGCCCGCTTATAGGAAGAAGTAAATTACTAAATACCCCTTATGAAAAGCTACTCTTTCGGTAACTTTCGTTATTGTTTATTATTATTTGCCCACAAGGCAATTTTTGGACCGCTCGTTGTCAGATTTAGGTTATTATTTATTATTATTTTCCCCTTTTTTTGCCGCTCTTTATAGGATTTAGGTTATTGTTTATAAATTATTTACAGTGCAAATGTAAACAATGAACGACATTGCGACCAAGGTCGCATAAGTCTACAGTGCAAACATAGACATCTGCGACCATGGTCTACACTGCGACCAAGGTCGCAATCATCTACAGTGCAAACATAAACAACTGCGATCAGGGTCAATAATGCGACCAAGGTCGCATAAGTATACAGTACAAACATAAACAACTGCGACCAGGGTCGACACTGCGACCATGGTCGCATAAGTATACAGTGCAAACATAAACAACTGCGAACCGAGTCGCAGCCAGGGTCAATAATGCGAACAAGGTCGCATAAGTATACAGTACAAACATAAACAACTGCGACCATGGTCGCATAAGTATACAGTGCAAACATAAACAACTACGACCAGGGTCGACACTGCGACCAAGGTCGCATAAGACTACAGTGCAAACATAATCAACTGCGACCCGGGAATTAAAAAAATGACGTTAAATACACTGCGACCATGTCGCAGGACACTACAACGCATATTGAGACAACTGCGACCCATGTCGCAGTATGTAATTAAAAAAAGGACCTGCAACTATAATTTTAACTACTGCGAACGAGTTCGACAAATAGTGTATGAAAAAATTTTAGCTTAAAAAAATATTAGCAAGGTCGCATACATATACATCGCTTTTTCAAAAAATACTGCGACCATGGTAAAAATAAAAGGAAATGTTTTTACATTAGGTAAAAAGTTGTGAGTGAGGGTATTTTTGGAAAATACAATGTTGAGGTGACTGACATTAAATTAGGCGGGATTGTTTAGATTTTTGGCCGCCAAAATTTATGACAGATTTGTGGATCTGATGTTGCCACGTCCCGCCGGCTGAGAGAGCTCTCTCAGCCGCAGGCTGAGGTACAGTAACCCCATATATATATATATATATATATATATATATATATATATATATATATATATATATATATATATATATATTCTAATTATATATATATATTTGTTTCTTTATTTATTTATTTTATTTTATTTAGTGTATTACATAACAAGAATATTACAGAAACATAGCTAAATTTTGTTCTATCACTGATTTCTGATACACACGCATCACGTTTCACATCAAAAAAAGAATATATCCTCAAGCTCAAAGCTTGTGTATAATCTGCTTCAATGAAGTATATGTACCAATGGAAGCAATTAATGCTCCCATTACCATAGTCCCGGCAATAATCCCCAACTCGAAGACCGATGGCCACTTGTTCTTGAAGACCTTGAGGTAGCATACGTACGGCTACAACATTGTAGCTATGCTGCTTAGAAACGATCCTGTAAGCGCCACCACGTATCCGAAGAACGGTACGGTCAAGGCCACAACCACCGTGTTGATCACTATCACTGTTTGAATCAAGACACTGATCATGAACCTTTTCTTGATGACATGAGACCGCTCTTCTAATGCATTTGAAATGGGCATCACCACCAACGCATACTTTGTTAATGGATTGATCAACGTGGTGTAGACTGCGATCTTTGTGCTTATTTTCTCGATAGGGAGATTCAGCGTCACAGAATTCACGGATGGTTCGTGCATCGCGTAGCCCATGACCGCCATTAGTCCATAGTTCAAGGTGCAAAGTGCAAAACAAATGGATAATACCTGCAAAAAGTAGAAATTCGAGAATGAGCCTGGACAAAATATGGTTGAAAACAAGTGTTTGCTTTCACTGACAGGACAAGAGAGTGGTAGAATTATGGGCCCCCTTGTTCATTTTCATCTCTTTCTACTCTTTTTTGTTTGTTTGTTTGAACTCCTGTTTGTTTGAATTGAAACCCAAAGAAAAAAGAGAGAAAAATTAGGAAATAAGCCGAGGACAAGTGAGTCCACTATTCTCAAACTTTTCTATGCAATTTCCTCCATTCGAGCTTGGAACTGTAAGGAAAGAAATCTGATATGGCACCCTTTTTTCTCTTGCATTTTAACAAACTTCACATTTTTTTCAGCCCAACCAAACACATCAAAAAAATCAAAACTTGGAAAACTTACACTCGAGGCCCCTAAGAGGTTGAGAGGGAGAGAAAGTGAGCTGACATCATCAGAATTTTCCTCTTTTTTTCCTACCAATAATGTGTTTCTTTCCCAGGAAAGTGGAAGGAAAAAAGTTGAGGAAGTTTTTCTTTTTTCTCTCTAAACTTGTGAGGTTGAGAGAAAATTGGGTTCAAAAAAATGGGCCACGTCAGCCTTTAAGGATGTTAGAATTCCACTCAAAATGGTCAGAGAACGAGAGGAATTCTGACTGGTTTTTAGTTTTTTTTAAAAAAAATCTCTCACAAATTGTTGTCTCACACTATTAATAACAAATATAATATATTATAAGTGGGTTTCTTAGAGAGATTTTCTATCCTTAACCAAACAAGCACCTTAGAGGAAAACTACAATAAGCCTCTCTGTGTAACCCATGTTCGAGGGATCAACTTTCTTTAAGAAAACTGAAACTTGCTAGATTTTCTGAAGTCACTTTCTGTGCCAAACAAGCTCTAAAAAACTAATAAACAATTAAAAATCAAGTTGAAAAGTAAATATAAAAGACTAAGTAGAATATTTTATTAATAAACAGACAATTTGTAACGGGCCTTTCTTATTCTTTCCTCGCTTTCTTTCTTATGCAACCAAACAAGAGTTGAATGGAGTGGAAAAATATGGCAGATGAGACTCACAGCGCATTTTTATGAAAGTGAAAGAAACATTATACTGTCAGTTTTCTTTTTTTTCCACTTTTCTGATCAAACATGCCCTTGTAGAATTCTCTTTTTAATTTCTCTGCAAAACACTAATGTTAGTAGAGTTTGACGTGAGAAAAAATATTCAAGTTATTTATGTAACTATAAATCATGCATGTATAAAAATTTTCATATCATAAAAATGGTAAACTATAGAAATCCCTCTTCAATCACGATGTTTCAAAAGACTTTTCAAATTAATGGATTCTGCAAATTTTCCCTCTCTTTGATTAAGTTTGGCATGCACTATCTTAAAATTGTCAAACTGAACCGGCTCTAGGTGCTCGAATGCTTTGCCCAACTGAACCAGCTCTTTTTTTCCGCTTTGGGCCTATTCAGAACCAAGAAAATGGGCTAGAAAAGGTGGATGCAGTGGGCCCCACTGTCAGTTTTCCCTCAAGATTCAAAATCCTGTATGTTTGCAATTTTCAGAAAACTAGAAAGTGGCGCTGACGTCGGCAAAATGTTAGCAAAATCCCCATTCTTCTTTCTCTGCAAAAATGCTAGAAAAAGGGTGAAAAACTGACAGTGTGGGCCCCACCAACCAATTTTTCAAGGAAAACTGATCGAGTGGGCCCCACTCAATGTTTTCCATTTTGTTTTCTAGCCACTATGCCTTTTCTGCCCTTGGTCCTAGCCCACAGCTTCTCACACAAACATCGAGTCATAACGGTTGTCTTTCCTGCATAGACAAATTTATAGCAGAGGTCTTCAATCAGAACATTAGGAAGCATATTCATTACTCCTTTTCAGGGCTACTTTAAAATGTTCTTATCTTACTCAAAGATCCAAGCTAACAGAGTTACCACATTTAGATGTCTAAAACATAGAAATTCATAGTTTAGGCTTTCTTGTCGAATCAAATACTTCTTCAGATATGAACTCAGTAAAGCATGTGAAATATCCAGACATGGGAATCAGAAATCAAAGATGCACATGCATACAGATTAAGAAACTCCTATTAAAATAGGTTTCTTCTTTTTGACTGTTGCCAAGGAAAAAATAGCCAGTGTCAGAAATTTGTCAAACTTTGATCCTGATTCCAGCCTTCGAGGAGTAGAAATTGCAGTAGGACCGATGTTTAGGGAATCGACCATCCCTTGTTGAACACAACGGTCTAAATACCAGACAATATCGATTTTTATGGTGAAAAATTAACATCATTTAGAGCTAATATCGGCCGATAACGCAAATATCAGCTGAATATCAGTTATATACATTAAGCTGAAATATCGACCGACATGGCACACAATTTAGTTTTCCTGAATATTATCTGACAAAACAGATTTGGGTTCAGTTTCGTTGCCTAAATTTGTTGTTTTAAAACCCCCTTCCCATTCATCCGCATATCTCTTGGCTACCCTAATCCAGCTGCAACAAAGAAAAGAGAAATCTCATTAAAAGAAAAACATTCAGGAGATATCGACCAACAGTGTCTTTGCCCCCACCTCTCCTACTGTTATTAGGTCACTGAAGTGCCAGTAGAAATCAAGAGTGGGTGAAGCCATTGGATGCGCATTTCTTCTTTACATATTTATTCTCATTTATCTAATCACAAGTAATAAGCATGCTATATGAGTAATGATTTTATGAAATTTTACTCAACATTTTTTATGCAAATTCATAATTTACTGCATAGCATTGTGAGAATATATTTCTATCCTAGAATACTTTTTCATGTGTGTTATGACATTTTATTACAAAGATAACAATACATCATAGAAGAGGGAGAATAGTTGTTTAGGGTTGAATTCCTAATTTCTTCTAATTAAATCAGAAACCTACCTTTTTCTCTCTCCCGCTTCCTTACGTCAGCCGCCATCTCTGTCTTTTTCATTCTTCCTCTCTCTCTTCTCCACACTAGTCAAAGAATCTGACACTGACTCCTTCTCTTTTCGGTCGATCTCATCTCACACGCGCCACCGGCCATCACCACCATGCCATCATCACAGTTAAAGCATCAATTGGGTTTTCAGTTAAAACTTTCACATCTGGACTCCGATTCAAATGATTTTTATAGCGTTCCAATCGTGACAATGAGAGCTTTGCATTGGCATTCTCCATAGGTCACTGAGATATGTGTTGTTCTCAGTGGTTATTTTCTTTAAAACAATCTGTTTATTTGTGAGTTGATATTTGCCTCTATTATTTTATCAATTTAATCTGCTGCCATAAACTGTGAGATTATGAGATACTGATAGCCCTATTGTAGCTAGCTCTTTTACATTAATTTTACAAGCTTTTGCCATCATAACTTGTAGTGCAATACCTTATTTCTGATCTAAATCGGTACCACTGCATCATTATTTTTGTTAAACTCAACACCTTACATTATAGTTTTGATTATTTTCACCCCCAAGATCGTATAATTGGTGAAACTGTCACATAAAAGGGGTACGTGATGAGAGCCGGCGACGTATTTTCAAAGCTAATATGTTAAGCCTCAGTACATTAATTCAAATAAAATAAGGTTTATCAATTATTCCAGCTAAAAGAAATCTAATACAAATGTCATCAAAGGTTTCACTTATTACAATATAATGAAATCATAGAAAATATAACCATAAAAGTCTCTCACATATGAGGATAAAAAAAATCTTCCTACTGGAGATCAGCAAGGTGCTCGAAGTACTCCTACTCCTGCAGAGTCTCTGGATCAGAACCTGAGCAAGCAAACTCAGGGTCGTCAATAGCAAACTAAGTGAGTGATAAAAAGAGGGAATATAAAGAAACATGCATAGCTAAATATAGTTTATCATACTAATAATTAGCATATCAGAACCATGTTAAAGCATAGTAATATACGCCACATAACCATTTATATATTATAATTTGTCCAGATAGAGTCATGTTGTCAATATGTCTATGTATGTTTATTCTTAAAGTCTTATTGTTTGAAACTGATAATTAGAGACGGAAATTTGTGTTTTAGGTGGGATTCGTACATACTCAGAACTACGGCCCAATTGATTGTTATACATATTTGCATATTTTACCACTTCCATACCATGCATATTGTAAATAAAAATGTGATTTTTAATCCTTTTCTCTCTATTTTTGCAGGTCCACATTTTAAAAGAGAAAAGGCCCAAAATCTCTTTAATTAGCAATAATTAAAGGGAATTAATTCAAAGCCCAAAGAGAGCCCAAGTTTGAATCCAGAATCAGGAGAGATCCACGCGTCAACTCAAACTTCCAGAAGGTCCACGTGGTTAACAACCTACGAGATACGCGCAACAGAAATCTTGGCCTCAACGGCCAAGATTCTGCCGCAAATTCTGGGTAACTGTCGCAGATCTGCGGCAGTTGTGAAGTTGTTGAAGCCCGGATTTCTCTCCAACAACCTGGGCTCTAGATCTTTCTCTCTGAGGCCTATAAATACAGCACCAGGGTCTGCACGAAAAGAACAGAGGAGAAAGAGAGAGATTAGGGTAAAAGCTTGTATTTTGTGAGAGAGTGTTGGTATTCTCTTAGGTTTTAGTTCTCCCTCTTCTTCCTCCTAGAGATTTTGTTAAAGAGAGAAAAGAGAGTGTTTTTGAGAGCTTGTAGGCAAGGAGGTGACATCACTTGTAAGCAAGGATTAATCAAAGCTTCATTCTTCTCTTTACAATCTCTAGTACTTTGCTTTACTTTGCTTTACTTTCTTGTTTTACTTCTATTGCATTTCTACTTTCATCATGAATTGTTGTTTAGTTTCTTTTGTAATGGATAGCTAAATCTCTCTTACATGGCTAGCTAACAACTCTCATTGCTAACTTCTAACTCTTTGGGTGATTGCTAAATTCTATACTTGCATTGTTAAAGTCTCTTTTGCTTTCCAAGGAAGTAGAGTTGCTTTCACTTGGTAAATGCTTGTTCATACTCCATATGATTCATGTGTGCCTCATTTAGAGCCTTGTCTACTCCATATGATTCATATGTGCCTCATTTAGAGCCTTGTCTAGAACAAGTGCCTTGATGGAACATGGAGATGGATCACCAAACATATGCTATTTGTAGAACAACTTCTTTACTTCAAGCTAATTTGTTTTATGCCTTGAATGACTAATGAATGTTGTATCTTCTTCCTTAGCATCCCTTGAGTACCACTCTTTGTAGTCCACCATAGAAAATCTATCTCGGGAGCCAATGAATCAATATGAGGCTACAAGCTAAGACCGAGAAGAACACTCATCTTCAAAACGGGAAAAATACTTGACCAAACAAGCAAGTCATTTCTATTGCCAATGAATCAACATGAGGCAATTATGCATCACCCTTGAGCTTAGTAAGTTAGCAAAGTAGTAAAGTTAGCTAGCCATGGCTTTTATCATCTAAAGTTTTCTAAATATTTTCTTTACTAGCTTTCTCTCTTAGCAATACACTTTTTCAAAGTTCTTTTGATTTCCTTTCCATCATGAACAAATCCACCAATTCTTTCATTTTCTTTTCCATGCTTTTTGCATTTGTTTAAAAACAAAGAAGAATCTTCGTTTTTCATTCTTCACTACGAACCGTAAAGCTTCCATCGTGAGCTCTCCTCGAGGATCGACCCGTATAAGCTCTTTGCTACTACGGAGATTGGAAAGGATACATTAATCATTTGAAATACATTTGTGGAGTGATCAAGCACTAAGGTTGACTCTAAACCTTCCCTCTTTTACATAATATCTGTGCAAATACTTCACACTATCTTTTCCTAATCAATTTTTGGCGCCGTTGCCGGGGAGAGCAACGATTTTTTATTTCAAGTGAAGAACTAAACGAATCTTCTTCTCTGTTGCAGGTTACAGGTGAAGAAAACAGGAAAATTTGCATTGCAATAACATATAAGTGGCTCTGGGCTTCTGCTCTTGAAAGCAGAAACCAGAAGCCCTCTGAATTGCCGCAATTTCACGGCATTGCCGCAGATTTGCGGCAAGGAAGAGTGAACTACTGACAAGTTTTCTGCAGGGTTGCTTGCTCTGCAAAATATAGCTGCTGCAATACTTAAATTCTTGTATGCTTCACCTTATATCTGCTAATAATCAACAGTAAAAAATTTGTTGCAAAGTTAAAATTTGACTAGACATTTGCATTCTAGGCACGTGTCTTTTCAATTCATTTACTTTTACTGTTGAAGAGTGCTGGAGGCAAGGTACGTGCGCATTGCATATTGAAAAGGACTCACTCCTTGTTTGATTTTAAATTGCTTTGAGTGAACCTTGTCTGCTTATAACTGAACACTTGCACCAAACTGATTTTAAGGGCATCACCCATAAATAAGATAAGGTGGGGGATTTCATCACCCTTTCCTTAGCCCGAAAATCATTTTTCCAAGTACTCACAATCCCAAGCTTCTAATAAAAACTGATAGACGCTGGCCCTAGGGACATCCGGACTCACTTAGGAGATTATCCTAAGGGGGAAAAGTGTTGGAAAGTGACTTTTGTAAAATCAGTGTCTAGGAAAGGAATTGAGGGCCGAAAGCCCGAAGGTTGCTGGTTACTTAATTAAGGAACGTCTCTGACGGAAAACCTCCCACCAACCTTGCCCTTTTCCTGGCTGATTCGCTTTTAGTCAAAGTCTACACTAAACCTCCTTTGGACGATCTAATCAATTAGGAGTCGTCTAGGCCCAGGGAACCTAGATAGCTTGGATTGATTTTCTTTTTCTTGTTTGTTATTTTTCAGTTTCTTTCGCTTGTGTGATCGGTGCACGTTGATTGTGTATGCAAGAGTGGTATCGGGATCCTAATTCTGCTAGGCTTGTGAGAATTTCTACACTAGCACATACACCACCACTTGACACAATCCCAATCATGACCACAACATTTCGTTGCAAGACAAGTTCTACCCAATTCGCACCTCACTTCCTTCATGCATTCTTCTTCCAAATACCAATGGAAATAACTTTGAGTTAAAGCCGCAGTTCATAAACACTCTTCCACGATTCCATGGCTTAGAATCTGAGGATGCGTACTTCTTCATCCGAGAGTTTGAAGAAGTATGCCTTATGATGAGAATTTCGCAGTTGACAGAGGACGCTGTGAGACTTAGATTCATTCCCTTCGCACTTAAGGATATTGCTAAGAAGTGGCTGTACAATCTTCCTGTCAGTTCAATTTCTTCATGGGATGATTTCGTTAAGGTCTTTCTTAAAAAGTTTTATCCTATCCATAAGACAGCCCTCATGAGGAAAAATATAATGCAATTCAAGCAAGAAGCCAATGAACCATTCTGGAAGTACTTTGAGCGCTTCAAAGACCTAATAGCCCTGTGTCCCCATCACGGTATAGAAAAATGGCTCCAGTGCCAGATTATCTATGATGGGCTCGATTATCAAACTAAGACACTCCTTGAAACCATGTGTCAGGGAGAATTTCTAAAAAAGGATGAAGATCAGGGTTGGGATCTCTTTGAAGCCCTAGCGGAAAAAACAGTCCAGTGGGAATCATGTCCTGAGAAACCCACACCCACAACTTCCAGAACCGTTTACACTCCTTAGAATCCTCGATAGCTGCAGAAGCTAAAATAACACAACTAATGAGGAGGATAGAACAACTTGAGTCTTGGGAATCTTCTGCTGTTAACCAGGTCAACCCATCACCGGTGGCCAGTCCATCACCTGTGGTCAACCCGGGTTGTACCTACTGCCATGATCTTAATCATCTGTTTGAGGAGTGTCCAGTATATCAAACTCAAATGTTTCAGGAGAGTACGAATGCCGCATATACCAGACCTACTTACAATCCTTACTCCAAAACATACAATCCGGGATGGCGAAACCATCCAAACTTTTCTTGGAGTCAGTCTGGTCCTGAGCAGACGAGACAACCATTTCCACAACAATACCCTGCTCAGTCTCATCCATCGACTTACCACCAGAACCCACCAAACGTCCATTCATACCAAAGTCCACCAAGATTCCAGTCATATCAAAATCCAGTACCTTACCCAGCAAACTTTCAGCCCCAGTATCAGCATCATCCACCACCAAATCCTTCAGACAAGAGACTTTCTAATTTGGAGAAAATGATAGAGACCTTATCTAAAACCCAAACTTCAATGATGAACAATCAACAGCAGGATATGAATAAATTGCAAATCCAGATAGGGCAGTTGGCTAACTCTCTGAATGAACGACAAAAAGGAATGCTACCTAGCCAACCTGTGCCCAATCCAAAAACTCACTTTCCCCTGCACGAAGTTGAAGACTTGGGCCCCAGCCAATGCCAAGCTATTCAAATTCTTAGATCTGGAAAGCATGTAGATAATAAGGTTTCAAATCATCCCACCAAATCTGTGTCAAAGCCACCACCGTTTGCTCCAATCCAACCTATTCAAGACAATCCTTCTTCAAGCACACAACCATCCACTTCCCAGTCCAAAGGAAAAGAAAAGATTGATGAGCAAACATACAAGCCTGTTGTACCATTCCCAAATAGGCTTAAAAATCAAAAGATGAATGCTCACATGGAGAAGATAAGAGAGATATTCAACCAAGTCCAAATCAATATCCCTCTCCTTGATGCCATACAACAAGTCCCATCCTACGCCAAATTTCTAAAAGAAATGTGCACCAAAAAGAGAAAAGCAAATGTCCCTAAAAAAGTCTTCCTGGCTTCCAATATTAGTGAACTGCTCAATGGTCTGATCCCTGTAAAATACAAAGATCCAGGGAGCCCAACCATTTCTTGCATCATAGGACAGACCACAATAAATAGGGCTTTGCTTGACTTGGGCGCGAGCATCAATCTTCTCCCCTTTTCCGTGTATCAGCAATTAGGGTTGGGCAACCTTCGTCCGACCCAAATGACGATACAATTGGCTGACCGCTCTGTGAAGATTCCCAAGGGGGAGATTACAGATGTTTTGATACGGGTCGGGGAATTCATTTACCCCGTAGACTTCGTCGTTCTTGAGACACAACCCGTACAAAATCACAGAGCACAGACACCTGTCATTCTCGGACGTCCTTTCTTAGCCACCGCAAACGCAATCATCAACTGTAGAAATGGCTCGATGCGTCTAACCTTCGGAGATATGACAAAAGAGGTGAATGTTTTCCATCTGGGAAAGCAACCTAGGGATTTGGACAATGATTCTTTCGAAGTGAACTTGATAGAAGGTTTAACAAGTGAACATGATGAGGAGGTTGAGTATGAGTCTGAAAAGGAATTTGAGTTGGAATCTGATGACTTCAACCTTGATCAGATTGTTGAGTCGACTGTGGAATGGGCCACTAATACCACCCCTATTCTTCCCTTACACCAAGAACAGCCAGTTATAGATCCTATCCCTTCTTCTGAGCTTAAGGTTCTTCCTGACCATCTCAAGTACAAGTACTTGGATGAGAAAGAAACCTTTCCTGTAATCATTGCATCCCATCTAACTGAACAACAAGAAGAGGATCTTCTTACTGTGTTAAGAGAAAATAGAGAGGCCATTGGTTGGACCATGGCTGACATCAAGGGGATTAGTCCTTCCATAGTTCAACACCGGATTCATTTGACGGAAGATGCCAAGCCAAAACGAGACCCTCAGCGCAGACTAAACCCAATCATGCAGGAAGCTGTTAGAACCGAGATCTTAAAGCTATTAGATAATGGGATTATCTATCCCATATCCGATAGTCAGTGGGTAAGTCCAGTTCACGCTGTGCCCAAGAAAGCAGGATTTACTGTGGTAGAAAATGAGAAGAAAGAATTAATACAAACACGTCTTCCAACGAAGATTCGAGTTTGTATCGATTACAGAAAGTTGAACACTGCTACACGTAAAGACCATTTTTCTCTTCCGTTCATTGACCAAATGCTCGAGAGATTAGCGGGACATGAGTACTACTGTTTCCTGGATGGATATTCAGGATATAATCAAATCCCGATCGCTCCCGAGGATCAAGATAAAACCACCTTCACCTGTCCTTTTGGAACATTTGCATATAGAAGGATGCCCTTCGGTCTTTGCAATGCTCCTGCAATGTTTCAACGTTGCATGTTGAGCCTTTTTTCAGACATGGTGGAGAAATTTCTGGAGATTTTTATGGATGATTTTTCGATTTACGGTGATTCCTTTGAGCAATGCTTGTACCATTTGAAGCTGGTTCTATAACGCTGTATGGAGAAAAACTTGACACTTAACTGGGAAAAGTGTCACTTTATGGTCAAGCAAGGAATTGTTCTAGGGCACAAAGTTTCACATATAGGAATCGAGGTGGACAAGTCTAAAGTGGAAGTCATACAAAAGCTCACTGAACCAACATGCTTAAAGGACATTAGATCATTTTTATGGCACGCCGGCTTCTATAGACGATTTATTCAAGGGTTTAGCAACATTGCAAGACCTTTGACAAATCTCTTAGGAAAGGATGTACCCTTTATATTTGATGAAGAATGTCAAAAATCTTGGAGAGAGCTTAAGTGTAGACTTGTCTCAGCACCTATCATTTCTGCACCTGATTGGACCAAACCTTTTGAGATTATGTGTGATGCCTCAGACTTTGCCATTGGCGCTGTTTTAGGACAGCGTATTGATAATAGGCAACACGTAATCTATTATGCTAGCAGAACGCTGAATGAAGCCCAACTCAATTACACAACTACTGAAAAGGAATTTTTAGCGGTTGTCTTTGCGTTGGAAAAATTTCGCCAATATCTGCTAGGGTCCAAGACGATTATTTTCACCGATCACTCCGCCCTAAAGTTTTTAATGCAAAAGAAGGATGCTAAGGCAAGACTTATACGATGGATACTTCTTTTGCAAGAGTTTGATTTAGAGATTAAGGACAAAAGGGCGTTGAAAATGTGGTAGCTGATCACTTGTCGAGAATCCCAAATGCACCAACGGAGAAAATACCAATAAATGATGATTTTCCTGACGAGCACATCCACACAATGAATGGAGAGCCCTGGTATGCTGACATAGCAAATTACCTTGCTGCCGGGCAAATACCTTCTAATTGGTCAGGTCAGGTCAAACACCGTTTCATGCATCAAATGCGGTTCTTCTTCTGGGATGAACCGTATTTATTCAAATATTGTCCTGACCAGATCATACGAAGGTGTCTTCCTGAGGAGGAACATCAGAGTGTCTTGACATTTTGTCACAAACTAGCTTGCGGTGGACATTTTGGTCCACGGAAAACTGCTGAGAAAGTACTTCAGAGTGGATTTTACTGGCCCACTCTCTTTAAGGATGCATATACCTTTTGCAAGCTATGTGATAGGTGTCAAATGACGGGTCGAATCACACAGAAAGACATGATGCCCCTTACACCCATCTTGGAAGTCGAAATTTTTGACTTATGGGGCATCGACTTTATGGGACCCTTTCCTCTGTCCTATGGTAACCAATACATTTTGGTAGCCGTAGATTATGTTTCCAAATGGGCTGAAGCAATTCCAACAAGGACAAATGACAACCAAGTTGTCATCAAGTTTTTATGAGACTACATCATTTCTCGCTTCGGAGCCCCCTGTGCGATAATAAGTGACAATGGGAGTCATTTTTGCAATAGGGCTTTTGAAGCCCTGATGCGTAAATACTCTATTACTCACAAATTATCCACGGCATACCATCCTCAGACCAACGGGCAAGTAGAAGTCACGAATAGACAGATAAAACTCATCTTGGAGAAAACCGTTGGACAGAACCGTAAGGATTGGTCCATTAAACTCACTGATGCCTTATGGGCTTACAGTACTGCTTACAAGACTGTCCTCGGTATGTCTCCATATTGAGTTGTATTTGAAAAACCTTGTCACTTGCCTGTGGAGTTAGAACACCGAGCTATGTGAGCTTTAAAGCAGCTGAACTTGGATTTAGATAAAGCCGGTGCTTTGAGGAAGTTGCAGATATCCGAGCTAGAAGAACTAAGAAATGAGGCATATGACAATGCTCAGATAACAAAACACAGAACCAAGCTCTTTCATGATAATTCCATTCACCGGAAAATTTTTGTCTCAGGACAAAAGGTTCTGTTGTACAACTCAAGACTCCATCTATTTCCTGATAAATTGAGAACCAGGTGGTCAGGACCATACATAGTGAATAAAGTCTTCTCACATGGTGCTATAGAGATTCTTGATCCTAATAATGGCAACACATTTTGTAAGATCACCTAGAGGGGGGGTGAATAGGTGATGGCTAATCTAATGGTTACTTATGAACAAATAATGCAGAATTAAAACTAAGTTGACCAAAATAAAACTTCTTTTAATTAAACACTTATGTATAACACAAGAGTGTTGCCGAATTTCCCTTGCGAGGCTCTGGACAAACTCCTCTAGATTCCCCTTGAATGGGTTGAGGTGCCGCGTTGGCTCTCTTGGTTGAATACAAGTGTTAGCAACAATCCCACGCAAGTATATATCAAATATGCACAAGGGTATATCAAGCATGTAAAGTAAATACAATGTAAGTAATGCAAGATATAATAGAGACAAAAAGAGTAAGAGAGCAAGAGTGAGCAATCGCAAACACAAAGGGTTTGTTTCGAGGTTCGAGCACACTTGCTCTACATCCCCGCCTTCGACACACGAAGGATTTCCACTATGCACGATCCAACCGGATCTCTCCTTGGTGCCGCAACACCTACAAGCCCTCGGACTCCCAAAGTCCCTTACACACCACAAGCCCACCGGCTCGTCGAGGCCGCACCTCAAGCTACAAGAGTTCGCACCCGAACCCTAAACAACCACGAGCACACTTGCCCGTCTCCTCAAAGTACAAGATGAAATCTTGGTGATCTAAACACTTGATCACCTACAAAAACTCTCACTACAACACCTATAGGATGAATAGCTCAATGGATGCTCAAGTGTAGTGTGAGAAATCAAGGAAAGAACTTTTGATGGAAAACTCAAGAAATCACAATAAACACTCTCTTGATAAAATCCCTTTTGATAGGAAATATTGGCACTCTATTTTGTGGAGAAAACTCTGCTAAAAGAATGAAAATAACTGGACAAAAGCTCTCCTAAAATCTTGGCTCAAAACAATGACAAAACCCCCTTTTATAGAGGTCAGAAAAATCTGACCGTTGGGGTCTGTCAGAGCTGCCGGTCGACCGCCCGGTCGACCGGTAACGGTCAAAAATCTGACCGTTACAGCCTCCGGTCGACTGGTCCGGTCGACCGAGAAGAACAGAGAGCACTGCTCTCAGTTCCGGTCGACCGGCCCGGTCGACCGCGACTAAACTGCCAGACGTGCACAGTTTTGTGCACGTCGGTCGACCGGCCCGGTCGACCGACCTCTGTGCAATGGGTTAACTTGGAGCACAGTTTTGAGGTCTAAAACGTTCGAATTTGGGAATAAGTATATAGGATGAATTTGTAGATATTGAAGTCGTCTTTCTAATGCAACTTAAATCAAATCAATTTCAATTCGGAATTAAAAGTTATCAATAAAATACTAAAAGGTATCAAATCAGAAACTGAAAACTGTTTTTCAGACTTCAACCCAATATTTGACATTCTTAACATTTAAATCAGAAGATGATTATTGAATATTAAATGTAGCTCTGAAAGTCATCTTTAAAATGCAATATAAATCATGTTAATTGAATATAGGAATCAAAAGTTATGACTAGAAAACTAAAGTGTGTCGAGCAGATCAGCAGGACGGACGAGAGTTCTAAAAAGGTTTTGGTTAAAAACACATGTATATTTGAAACACCAAAAACTAAAACGGTATTTTTCTAAAACTAAAAATCTTTTATGAAAACACATAAATCAAGAGTGTGTGTGTGATATGAACTTGAGCAATCCACCAACTATCTATCCTTTACATTTTAACTAAAACAAACAAAAATCTTATACCTAGACACAAGTCTTC
Organism: Agave tequilana; assembly: GCA_038442645.1. NCBI lineage: Eukaryota > Viridiplantae > Streptophyta > Magnoliopsida > Asparagales > Asparagaceae > Agave > Agave tequilana. The sequence continues at coordinate 435,419 of JAVJIF010029868.1, read as the reverse complement.
ATCTTCTTGAAGTCTTCCCTTGAAGTCTTCTCATCTTATTGACTTGGTCCACATGCAATCCACCGAGCTCATCTCTAGATGTGGTCTTGATGCATAGGCTCGTGAATCGACCGGTGCTAGCTTCCAACTTGACATTTTATCCTTTGTTGAAGCTCCACACCTACTAAGATCTTGATAAGGAATCTGTCACTAATTAAACACAAGATCATTAGTAAACATAACTTCATGAGTTGATCATCATCAAAACTAGGGTGATAGGCCTTTGGGCCAACAATCTCCCCCTTTTTGATGATGACAAAACTCATGAAGTTATATATGCATGGATTAAAGTAAAGCTTCAAAGAAGCTCCCCCTTAACTCATGCATATCAAATAAATGATAAAGATATGACAATGAAGCACATGACATGTATGCAAATGAATGGAGATAACACAAAAACAATCTTTTTCTCCTATTATTTGCAAACCAATACAAAAAAAACATATATGCATAACTAACAGGAAGACAAATACTTCTCCCCCTTAAGTAAAGAAAACATGCATATATACTCAAATACTTCTCCCCCTTTTTGTCAATCATCAACAAAGGGTTCAAAGTAAAATCAAATCAAAAAAAAATTTCTCCCCCTTTTTGTCAAAAACAAAGAAATAAGGAGGGGTATACAAATCAACCAATAAAGATTTATATGCGATATACATTCATGAAGAGGAAGACGTTAAGTTAGCTTCCCTACAATGTGCATTGCATGAAAGAGGGATGTGAAACCCTAATTCACACAACACAACTATGTAATGCATAGAAGGAGATGTGAAGCTCCCCCTACACACGTATATCATATAAAGAACAGATGTTAAGCTCCTCAATTTATAATATACTCAACATGAATCTATATGTAAGAGAGATGTTAAGCTCTCTTTGCATATAGGAAATACATAACAAAACATTTTTAATTTTTCTTTATCAAAACAAAATTTTGAACTTTCCCAATAAAACAAATTTTGAACCAATCATAATTTGTAATTTTGATACCAATAGAAAATAGCACTTGAAGATGTGTGATATCAAGTTATCATTGCAAAAAAAATTTTTTTGTTTCAAACATATTGATATCAATTGTAATCATATAACAAATTTGAAGTTGAGGCCTATTGATACCAAATGAAAGATCTAAAATAAAATCTTTTTATTTTTCATAAGCTTATGCATAGCTAATATAAGGTGTGAACTTAGCATAAACTTTTTGTGCTTTTAAGAATGTAAATCAATTGTAAAGCAGGCACAAGAAAATCATATATATGTATGTGAATAGATAAGACCAATTTGAAAATTAGGGCATACATATATAGGAACCAAAATGTGAGTAATATACCAATTATAAAATTAACACTGTAAATCATGTATATACTCATAACCAAAAATTGGTAGGTTTAAAAGATAGTTATGTTTAAGCACTACCAAAATTTGAAGAATAAATAACTAGTTATAAATAATTTTTGAAAAACTAGTTAAAGATCCTTCAAAACATGAAATCATATGTTATTCATGAATTATACTAAATACATACAAGTTTAAGCACGCATAGTCCATAAAGCTCAAAAATTATTTTTTATTATAAAAGATGAGTGTTCAAAGGTTATGTAAATGGTATTTTCATGAAAATAGAAAGTGAAGCATGAATCTCATGAAAATCTTATTTTTCATCTTAAAACAAATCATATATTTTTCATAAAGCATTGCTAAATACATAAAGATTTAATCACTCATGGTCTATAAAGCTCAAAATATTTTGTATCATAAAGATGAGTGTTCAAAAGATCATGTAAATAGCATTTTATGAAAATAGTCATTCAAGCTCAAAAAGATCATAAATCACATTTTGTTGTACAAATCAAAAACATGAAAAATCATTTTTTTTTATTATTTATTTAAAATACTAATCTTCATGGTATATGTATGATTTATCCAATTCTAACAATATGCATACATATCCCAAATATGAAAAGAGTCCAATATATATTGCATGAAGGCAAGTGACTCAAGGGTATACATGTATATTTATTAGATTTGAATTAAACACACATATACATGAAGTAAGATCAAAGATAGGCATAACAAGTATAAATGACCGAATCATCAAAACTAGCCTATACACATGCATATAGTGGATACAAATGAGCATGAAGTTCAAATATATATGAGTCAATTGTAGTTCACTATTCATATATGTATAAATGCAAGTTTTGACATATTCTACATTTAAGCATGTAAATGCCACATGAAGCACCCAAAAAAAAATATGAACATGCTACATGATACATGAAATAAAAAGCATGTGCATAAAAGAAATAGAAGTTTAGAAATTGTTACCAACTCCAAAGCTCCTAGCATGGTGGTTGACCCACCAAAATTCCTTGATAGCGGTGCTTCAAGTATGTGTCATTTTAGTTCAAATGCACTCACCATCAAGACACCAAATCTCTCACGTTTTGAGAGATTCCTCACCTACATCAAATACACAAGGTGGGAATTTTGGTACCCATATTTTCTTGGGTCCTATGGGGTTAGTCTTGTAAGGAACCCAAGCATTTTTATTTTTATCAAAAATAAGAACATTTAACCTTTCATAACAAAATTTTGCTAAATGGCCTTTGCGGCCACAATGTGTACATATGTACACCTTAGCATGATGCTTATGAGTGTGATTGTGATCGTGTTGTGCAACATAAGCATGATGTGTATGTGCATGAGCATGTGGAACTTGTTTCTTTTGAAACAAGGATTCCAATCTAGTATGATTGAATGCACATGTGCTCAAATTAGAGCTCAAATTATTTATCTTATTTTTCAAACTATTTATCTCATTTGAAGTGGCATGAAAAGCATGATGAGATATATGATCATTTTTCTTTTTCTTTGAGAAATAAAATCTTTTTCTTTTTCACAAAATTTTCTTTTCAAAGTAATATTTTCTTGAAAAACAACTTCTTTTTGTTTTTCCACCAAATCAATTTTATTTTTCAAAGACATATTCCCTTCACATAAATCATTCATTTTTGCAAGTAAGGAAATATTTTCATTTTTCAAATCCTCTTTTTCCTTTTCTAAGCATGCAATGTTATTTCTAAATGAGTCTTGTTCTATATGCATGCAATCAAGTTCCTTTTTCAAATTTTTATTATTCTTTTTAATCATGTCATATTTTTCAAGCAATAGATGACAAAAGGTAGATAGCTCATCATATGACATGTCCTCATCATCGGATTCGGAATTTACCTCAAGGGGGTTATCCCCTTGGACCATGTAGCATACGTTGGAGGTGTCGCTTCCAACGTCCGAATCGCTCCCCGCATAGTATAGGTCCTTTTCGCCAAGGGAGGTGATGTTCCAAGCTACAAAGCCGATTCAACATTAGAAACCCTAGATAAATAATCATCATTTAGGGTTGACTTGATAGCATGAAGGGCTTTTGCATTAGCCTCAATGTTCTTACCATTTAAGCAATATTCTTTATTAGTTGTGGCAAGATATACACTAAGGCCAAGTCCTTTGAGGAACAAAGACATCTTAACCTTCCAAATTTGGATGTTAAGAGTGTCAAAGGTGGGTGGTGACATGAAGTCCATGGTGTGTGTACAAAATATTGTGATTAGCCTAAAGGAGGATCTTTAACTCTAGGTTGTTAGACCCAATATCAAGAGCACTTGGCTCTGATACCAATTGTAAGATCACCTAGAGGGGGGTGAATAGGTGATGGCTAATCTAATGGTCACTTATGAACAAATAATGCGGAATTAAAACTAAGTTGACCAAATAAAACTTCTTTTAATTAAACACTTATGTATAACACAAGAGTGTTGCCGAATTCCCCTTGCGAGGCTCTGGACAAACTCCTCTAGATTCCCCTTGAATGGGTTGAGGTGCCGCGTTGGCTCTCTTGGTTGAATACAAGTGTTAGCAACAATCCCACGCAAGTATATATCAAATATGCACAAGGGTATATCAAGCATGTAAAGTAAATACAATGTAAGTAATGCAAGATATAATAGAGACAAAAAGAGTAAGAGAGTAAAAGTGAGCAATCGCAAACACAAAGGGTTTGTTTCGAGGTTCGAGCACACTTGCTCTACATCCCCGCCTTCGACACACGAAGGATTTCCACTATGCACGATCCAACCGGATCTCTCCTTGGTGCCGCAACACCTACAAGCCCTCGGACTCCCAAAGTCCCTTACACACCACAAGCCCACCGGCTCGTCGAGGCCGCACCTCAAGCTACAAGAGTTCGCACCCGACCCTAAACAACCACGAGCACACTTGCCCGTCTCCTCAAAGTACAAGATGAAATCTTGGTGATCTAAACACTTGATCACCTACAAAAACTCTCACTACAACACCTATAGGATGAATAGCTCAATGGATGCTCAAGTGTAGTGTGAGAAATCAAGGAAAGAACTTTTGATGGAAAACTCAAGAAATCACAATAAACACTCTCTTGATAAAATCCCTTTTGGTAGGAATATTGGCACTCTATTTGTGGAGAAAACTCTGCTAAAAGAATGGAAATAACTGGACAAAAGCTCTCCTAAAATCTTGGCTCAAAACAATGACAAAACCCCCTTTTATAGAGGTCAGAAAAATCTGACCGTTGGGGTCTGTCAGAGCTGCCGGTCGACCGCCTGGTCGACCGGTAACGGTCAAAAATCTGACCGTTACAGCCTCGGTCGACTGGCCCGGTCGACCGAGCAGAACAGAGAGCACTGCTCTCAGTTCCGGTCGACCGGCCCGGTCGACCGCGACTAAACTGCCAGACGTGCACAGTTTTGTGCACGTCGGTCGACCGGCCCGGTCGACCGACCTCTGTGCAATGGGTTAACTTGGAGCACAGTTTTGAGGTCTAAAACGTTCGAATTTGGGAATAAGTATATAGGATGAATGTGTAGATATTGAAGTCGTCTTTCTAATGCAACTTAAATCAAATCAATATCAATTCGGAATTAAAAGTTATCAATAAAATACTAAAAGGTATCAAATCAGAAACTGAAAACTGTTTTTCAGACTTCAACCCAATATTTGACATTCTTAACATTTAAATCAGAAGATGATTATTGAATATTAAATTTAGCTCTGAAAGTCATCTTTAAAATGCAATATAAATCATGTTAATTGAATATAGGAATCAAAAGTTATGACTAGAAAACTAAAAGTGTGTCGAGCAAATCAGCAGGACGGACGAGAGTTCTAAAAAGGTTTTGGTTAAAAACACATGTATATTTGAAACACCAAAAACTAAAACGGTATTTTTCTAAAACTAAAAATCTTTTATGAAAACACATAAATCAAGAGTGTGTGTGTGATATGAACTTGAGCAATCCACCAACTATCTATCCTTTACATTTTAACTAAAACAAACAAAAATCTTATACCTAGACACAAGTCTTCATCTTCTTGAAGTCTTCCCTTGAAGTCTTCTCATCTTCTTGACTTGGTCCACATGCAATCCACCGAGCTCATCTCTAGATGTGGTCTTGATGCATAGGCTCGTGAATCGACCGGTGCTAGCTTCCAACTTGACATTTTATCCTTTGTTGAAGCTCCACACCTACTAAGATCTTGATAAGGAATCTGTCACTAATTAAAGACAAGATCATTAGTAAACATAACTTCATGAGTTGATCATCATCAAAACTAGGGTGATAGGCCTTTGGGCCAACACATTTACTGTAAATGGTCAACGTTTAAAGCCATTCTTTACCACCGATGTCGTGTCACAAGAAGTTCATGAATTGGGTCTTTTTGACCCAGTTTATCTGTGACCATTCCATCTGTACAGTTTCCCGAGAATTTCCCTGCATATCATTTTGGGATCACTTTTGTAAATAAAATTTTGTAAATACAAATAAAAAAAAATGAGGGACTTTTGTGCTTAACAGAGTTTCAAATTCCTAGGATTCTACCTTCCCTAGGATCCCATTCATTTTCAAACTCCTTTTCCTAGGGTTGTAAATACACTTTTGACCTAGGGTTAATATTGGAAATCTCATTTTCTCTCCCTTCTATAAATACTCTCTTCACCTACCCCTCCTCCCTAAAAACGTAAAGTTCCCCTCAGATCTGAAATCCTCCTTCAATCACAGACCTCTGAAAATTTTCCCTTCCTCAGAAACCCTTTTTCTGCCGCAATTCCACAACCTTTGTCGCAGATTTACGTACATGGAATTGGTATTCTCTGGTTTACGATAACAGTGAAAATGATGCATATTATTGCCCTGAACTAGTCAATACATTTTATAATGCACTCGATCATGCATCTATTAATTATGAGACACACCAATTCGTAGTTCATATGCCATTAGGTGACATCCTTGTCACAATCCCTCTCATTGCTGAAATCACTGATGTTCCAATTCACCCCCACCATAGCGACCCCTTGCCACTGATAGACTACATGACCATCATGGGGGTTCGCTGCACAGAGCAGGATCGTGGGCTCAAAGCCAATACGACCTTTAGGAATGTGCATTGCGTTGGACGCTGGATCCAACGCAACATTTTAGGGCTTGAACATCAATCATCCTTTAATAGACCCGTGTTGCAAATCATCCATGATTTAATGACTCGGAACTACACGGTTTGTTTAAATAAGGTCATCTTTCATGCCGTCCTTGACAATTCCTCCCGCACTCGGGGAGCCAAGCATTCCCATCCAATCTTGATTACACGTCTATGTAGGACCTTCCTACCAGACGATGTCTTTAATTCTTTTGACCGAGTGTTTATTACTGCAGAGAGACCCACCAGTTCATATAATGGTTGCTTGCACGCGGTCTGGACACCTAGTGCCCAGCCCGAGGATATACCTGTGGAATCCTCTTCGGAGGAAAGCTTAGAGAAAATAGATGAGCCACAATTTTGGAGGCAGGATCCCCCAACGGACTCTCGTGCCTTCATGTCCACCATCTGGCGGGGCATGAAGAAGATCTTTAGGGGGCAGGTTCGTCTTAGGAAGAAGGTCGAGGAGCAATCCTCTCGGTTAGACAGTATGGAGGCAGCGCTGAGACGATCACAGTCGGCTGGACCTAGCACCACTGCTGGTCCCAAGCGACGGAGGGAGTAGCTTTATACCTTTACCTATTTCATGCATCATTTCATCTTGCATACATTAGGGACAATGCATGAGATAGGTATGGGGGGGTAGATGCTAACCTAGGATTTTTCATTTTCTTTCTAGGCTTTTTATTTTTATTTTTAGTATTTTTCATTTTCTTTTTAGGTTTTTTTTAGATTTTATCTTTCTCAGTAGATTTTCTATTTTCTTTTAGATTTTACTTTTTCTTTTAGAAAAATTAAAAAATATAAAAATATAAAAAAAGGGAAATTCTTGATCCATGTTTAAAGAATCAAACTTGAAATTTAGGGATTAAGGAAACTCTTAACTAAGATTTCTAATTACAAGTTGAAAAGAGGAGTTTTGTTGGATTTTTAGGTTAAGTAATAAAGGATTAGAAAAATTACTAGATTTTAATTCTTTCTTTAGGATATATATATTAAACATATTGAAGTATTAATCAAAGACTTTGTGACTTTATTTACATACATATATAACAATAAAAAAAATAAAAAATAAATATATAGAAAAAATATATATGTATATAAATAAATAATAAATACTTAGCCACTAATTAAGCTGGTTAGCTGTGCCTCAAGAAGCATGGCCAGTCACGCCTAAAGGTGGTTAAGTCCTTAAATTCCTTCGTGGCCTTTTTTACTCGAGTCATCGAACCCTAGGGATGTTTTCTCATCTGGTGCCCTAAGACCGTCTGGTTTGGGAATCATCGGTAAGAGTCTCGCTACAAGGGTAAACTAGAAAGCCTAAGGATGCTAAGGAAATGTAAATAAATAAATATTATAAAAAAAAGAAAAATGTTATATATATTAGTAAATAAATGAACTTAGTCTAAGAAAAATCCTTCATATTTATGATGTATATACCCTAGGATTGATGCAAAATCCGTTTTTGATCTTTTCCCTAAAACTTAACCTAAATTGAAAACAAACTCCAAATAGACGCTTATAAAAGGAATGACAAGTTTAGGGTAACTTGAAACCTATAACTTAAGTGAGAATCTTTAAAACATGGATCAAAAATTTTCACTAACCCTTTATTTTTCTTTATGGATTTTGTGGGTGCAATCCGCTGAAAACCCTCAGGAGACAACACTCCTCCTCTAGGGTAACCTAGAGGTTTAACGGCTTGTTGCACGTGCTCAGTGCAATCGTGTCACCTACGAAAGTGGTGTAATAATCTAGTTAGGATTTTCTTTTTCTTTCTTTTTTGCTCGAGGACGAGCAAAAGCTAGGTATGGGGGTGTGATTGTTATACATATTTGCATATTTTACAACTTCCATACAATGCATATTGTAAATAAAAATGTGATTTTTAATCCTTTTCTCTCTATTTTTGCAGGTCCACATTTTAAAAGAGAAAAGGCCCAAAATCTCTTTAATTAGCAATAATTAAAGGGAATTAATTCAAAGCCCAAAAGAGAGCCCAAGTTTGAATCCAGAATCAGGAGAGATCCACGCGCCAACTCAAACTTCCAGAAGGTCCACGTGGTTAACAACCTACGAGATACGCGCAACAGAAATCTTGGCCTCAACGGCCAAGATTCTGCCGCAGATTCTGGGTAACTGCAGCAGATCTGCGGCAGTTCTGAAGTTGTTGAAGCCCAGATTTCTCTCCAACAACCTGGGCTCTAGATCCTTCTCTCTGAGGCTTATAAATACAGCACCAGGGTCTGCACGAAAAAGAACAGAGGAGAAAGAGAGAGATTAGGGTAAAAGCTTGTATTTTGTGAGAGAGTGTTGGTATTCTCTTAGGTTTTAGTTCTCCCTCTTCTTCCTCCTAGAGATTTTGTTAAAGAGAGAAAAGAGAGTGTTTTTGAGCGCTTGTAGGCAAGGAGGTGACATCACTTGTAAGCAAGGATTAATCAAAGCTTCATTCTTCTCTTTACAATCTCTAGTACTTTGCTTTACTTTGCTTTACTTTCTTGTTTTACTTCTATTGCATTTCTACTTTCATCATGAATTGTTGTTTAGTTTCTTTTGTAATGGATAGCTAAATCTCTCTTACATGGCTAGCTAACAACTCTCATTGCTAACTTCTAACTCTTTGGGTGATTGCTAAATTCTATACTTGCATTGTTAAAGTCTCTTTTGCTTTCCAAGGAAGTAGAGTTGCTTTCACTTGGTAAATACTTGTTCATACTCCATATGATTCATGTGTGCCTCATTTAGAGCCTTGTCTAGAACAAGTGCCTTGATGGAACATGGAGATGGATCACCAAACATATGCTATTTGTAGAACAACTTCTTTACTTCAAGCTAATTTGTTGTTATGCCTTGAATGACTAATGAATGTTGTATCTTCTTCCTTAGCATCCCTTGAGTACTACTCTTTGTAGTCCACCATAGAAAATCTATCTCGGGAGCCAATGAATCAATATGAGGCTACAAGCTAAGACCGAGAAGAACACTCATCTTCAAAACGGGAAAAATATTTGACCAAACAAGCAAGTCATTTCTATTGCCAATGAATCAACATGAGGCAATCATGCATCACCCTTGAGCTTAGTAAGTTAGCAAAGTAGTAAAGTTAGCTAGCCATGGCTTTTATCATCTAATGTTTTCTAAACATTTTCTTTACTAGCTTTCTCTCTTAGCAATACACTTTTCCAAAGTTCTTTTGATTTCCTTTCCATCATGAACAAATCCACCAATTCTTTCATTTTCTTTTCCATGCTTTTTGCATTTGTTTAAAAACAAAGAAGAATCTTCGTTTTTCTTTCTTCACTACGAACCGTAAAGCTTCCATCGTGAGCTCTCCTCGAGGATCGACCCGTATAAGCTCTTTGCTACTACGGAGATTGGAAAGGATACATTAATCATTTGAAATACATTTGTGGAGTGATCAAGCACTAAGGTTGACTCTAAACCTTCCCTCTTTTACATAATATCTGTGCAAATACTTCACACTATCTTTTCCTAATCACCAATCACCTGGCGCTGAATCAGGTCCTACCGCTAGGTAGTCAATATCAATAACAATAACAATATGTCAATAACAATTACAATAAGAACAATACGGGATGTCAGTCATCCCCCGGAACCCTATAGTAGAATCATATTTCAGTTGCGCAACCTATATCCTAAGTCCACCCAAAATACCAACACCGTCTCCTTTATTAATTTTCCCATCCCCAGGTGTAAGTTATCTAATAATTATGTCACCTAAGTTACTGGATACGAACAATAACAATATCAATGACTGTTTGACAATAAAACAATATCTTACCCAGTGACATTGGTAACATGATCCCTTTTTCAATGTTCTTATGATCCAATACAATATGACCACTCTTACTATATAGTCAATATATAATATAAGAATTCAGTATAACATTCCTTTTCTGCAATTTCAACAATTTAGAATACTTTTAAATATTTTTAAATAAATGACCATTTCATAATTTTAAATAATTTCTACTTCTATTAAATAATTTGTTGAATTCTAATCAAGAGAAATCTAGTGATTCCAGAAAAATTAATAATCTATTTATGCAACATCAATATTTGTAATCTTATAATTTTCTAAGCAAATTTCTAAATTCTAGAAAATTTAACATTCAATTTACTTAATCAACCATTCAATAATAGCAACAATAAATATCCCAAAATAAACAAAATGATATATATATATAGTCAGCAAAAGAACACTCACCTGGGCTTATCACGTGTCCAATCACCAATTTGAAGAATCTACATTAAATACATTCGAATTAGAATTTATCGAATTTTACAGATATCAAAATTTACATGAGATATCCTATTTACTCAGTATTTTAAATTAAATATTGATGATCCAGAACTTTAAACAAGGTTGTATAATGAAGTATAGAGTTCATGGGATTATTTAGATTTTATTTACTGATTTTTGGGGGTTTAAATGGTTAAAAACATGAAAATTCCATAACAGGTCTGAATGTTGGAATAGCGGGTTTCAATTAGAAGGCAGTGGTTCAGTCCCATATAAGTTGCAAATAATCCCAAAATTTTTAAGTAGATTCTAGGGGTTATCTAGATATTTATCCCTATTTTTATTTATTTTTTTAAAATTTTTATCTAACCAAAAAAATTGTTTTTTCAATAAGTTAACGGGTCTGTTTTGTAATTGGGTCAGGTTACAATGGATTAAAACCCATAATATTTGGGCTAGACTGTATTGGGCTTTCTGATAATACATATATATATTATTTTGTTTTCAGTTCTTTGGCCTGGCCCAAAGACCAGGCCCAGGGGCCCCGCTCTCGGCTTGGCTGAGAGCAGGCCCAGAAAATTATTTCTTTTTCTTTCTTTTCAGTCTAGGCCAGTGGCGGCCCCGGCCACTGGCCTGGCCCATGTAAGCCAGGCCCGGGTGCTGTCTGCACCTGGGCCGTAGCCCATTTCTTTTCTTCCCTTTTTTTTTGTTTTGGTCTTTGGCCCAGTGGCTGCCCGGGCCACTGGCCTGAGCTGCACCCGGTGCGGGTCTGCACCCGCTGCACAGACCCAATAGCCGACTGCTCTAGGCCCTTTGCCGAGAGCAGTGTTATTTTTTCTTTTTTTTCCTTCTTTTTTTTTATTTCTATATTTTAGTTGTTGATATATAACCTTATACATATATTTGGATTAATGGTAAGGTTCTAAAAAAATTTTTTGGGAGGAAAATTTTTAATATCCAATATATTTGATCCAAACCAATTCTTTTTCTTTTCAATATTCCAAAATTTCTTTCTTTTGTTTTCTATAATCTAATTGGGGTAATAATTTATTACTTTTATATATTTTTATTTAAACAAAGGTGTTGTTGTTAATGAAAGGAACGATCCATGGAAAGAGAATCTAAGCATGGTAATTTTGATTTTATTGAATATTTTTTTATCTAAGATTCATGAAAAGCAGAAGTTAAACATGATATATCATAAATTTATAGTTCATACTATTATCTAGATATAAGTGGAATCAAAGTTTCATAGTTAATCAATTTAATCTTAGATAAGATTCTTGATGGAAAAATTCATGGTAAGATAATCTAATCATGAAACTTTAAAAAAAAATTTTAATTTCATAAAAATTTAATTTTTTACTTACTTGGATTGATCCCCTTTGCCTGCTCCTCAATCTCCAAGCCTCGGACACGTTCCTCCGTCACGATTAGTTCCAAGAAGCGGTGAAGGGAGGAGGAAGAATGTTGGGTTTGGATTTCTTTCTGACTGTCGTTCCTTTTTGTTTTTAATAAGGAAGCAGGAGAAGAGAGTTACGATAATATAATAGGATAAGATCTTTTAGGTTAGGATTTTTAGCAATTCATTTGTTAAGATAAGAATCCAGGTTGTTAGGATAAAGATCCCTAAAAATCTCATGAGATCTCTCAGTTGAAAATTTGAAACTTTAAATTTGGCTTTAAGTTTGTTTAAATAATTTAGATCTCCTACCTAACCACATGCCAATGTGACATTATGGTTTAGGTATTAAGATTAGTACAAAGGAACATGAGTTCGAAATTTGGCATAAACAAATACATATATATATATTCTTATTATAAATTTTTTTGTTTCTTTCTTTATTTATTTTATTTTATTTTATTTAGTGTATTACATAACAAGAATATTGCATAAACATAGCTAAATTTTGTTCTATCAATGATTTCTGATACACACGTATCACGTTTCACATCAAAAAAAGAAAACATCCTCAAGCTCAAGGCTTGTGTATAATCTGCTTCAATGAAGTATACGTACCAATAGAAGCAATTAATGCTCCCATTACCATAATCCCAGCAATAATCCCCAACTCAAAGACCGATGGCCACTTGTTCTTGAAGATCTTGAGGTAGCATACGCACAGCAACAACATTGTAGTTGTGCTGCTTAGAAACGATCCTGTAAGCGCCAACATGTATCCGAAGAACGGTACGGTCAAGGCCACAACTACCGTGCTGATCACTATCACAGTTCGAATCAAGACGTTGATCATGAACCATTTTTTGATGACATGAAAACCCTCTTCTAATGCATTTGCAATGGGCGTCACCACCAACGCATACTTTGTTAACGGATTGATCAACGTGGTGTAGACTGCGATCTTCGTGCTCATTTTTTTGGCAGGGAGATTCAGCATCACTTGAGAATTCAAGGATGGTCCGTACATCGCGTAGCCCATGACCGCCATTAGTCCATAGTTCAAGGTGCACAGTGCAAAACAGATGGATAATACCTGCAAAAAGTATAAATTTGAGAATGAGCCTGGACAAATATGTGGTTGAAAACAAGTGTTTGTTTGCACAGACAGATAAGAGAGTGGTAGAATTATGGGCCCCCTTGTTCATTTTCATCTCTTTCTACTCTTTTTTTTTTTTGTTTGAACTCCTGTTTGTTTGAATTGAAACCCAAAGAAAAAAAAAGAAAAATTAGGAAATGAGCCAAGGACAAATGAGTCCACTGTTCCAAACTTTTCTACGCAATTTCCTCCATTCGAGCTTGGAACTGTAAGGAAAGAAATCTGATATGACACCCTTATTTTTCTTGCGTTTTAACAGACTTCACATTTTTTTCACCCAGCCAAACACGTCAAAAAAATCAAAACTTGGAAAACTTACACTCGAGGCCCCTAAGAGCTTGAGAAGGAGAGACAGTGAGGTGACATCATCAGATTTTTCCTCTTTTTTCCTACCAAAATGTGTTTCTTTGCCAGGAAAGTGGAAGGAAAGAAGTTGAGGAAGTTTTTCTTTTTTCTCTCTAAACTTGCTGGGTTGCGAGAAAATTGGGTTCAAAAAATGGGCAACGTCAGCCTTTAAGGATGTTAGAATTCCTCTCAAAATGTTCAGAGAATGAGAGGAATTCTGACGGGTTTTTAGTTTTAAAAAAAAAATCTCTCACAAAGTGTTGTCTCACATTATTAATAACAAATATAATATATTATAAGTGGGTTTCTTAGAGAGATTTTCTATCCTTAGCCAAACAAGCACCTTAGAGGAAAACTACAATAAGCCTCTCTATGTAACCCATATTCGAGGGATCAAGTTTTTTTAAGAAAACTAAAACTTGCTAGATTTTTAGAAGTCATTTTCTGTGCCAAACAGGCTCTAAAAAACTAATAAACAATTAAAAATCATGTTGAAAAGTAAATATAAAAGACTAAATAGAATATTTTATTAATAAACAAACATTTTATTGGGCCTTTCTTATTCTTTCGTCGCTTTCTTTCTTATGCAACCAAACAAGAGTTGAATGGAGTGGAAAAATATGACAGATGAGACCCACAGCGCATTTTTATGAAAGTGAAAGAAACATTATACTGTCAATTTTCTTTTTTTTTCACTTTTCTGATCAAACAAGCCCTTAGTAAAATTCTCTTTTTAATTTCTCTACAAAACAACTAATGTTAGTAGAGTTTGACGTGAGAAAAAAAAATATTCAAGTTATTTATGTAACTATAAATCATGCATGTATAAAATTTTTCAAATCATAAAAATGGTAAACTGTAGAAATTCCTCTTCAATCACGGTGCTTTAAAAGACTTTTAAAATTAATGGATTCTACAAATTTTCCCTCTCTTGGATTAAGTTTGGCATGTACTTTCTTAAAATTGTCAAACTGAACCAACTCTAGGAGCCCGAATGCTTTGCCCAACTGAACCAGCTCTTTTTTTTTTCTATTTGGGCCTATTTGGAACCAAGAAAATGGGCTGGAAAAGGTGGATACAGTGGGCCCCACTGTCAGTTTTCCCTCAAGATTCAAAATCCTGTATGTTTGCAATTTTCAGAAAACCAGAAAGTGGCGGTGACGTCGGCAAAACGTCAGCAAAATCCCCATTCTTCTTTCTCTGCAAAAATGCTGAAAAAAGGGTGGAAAACTGACAGTATGGGGCCCACCAACCAATTTTTCAAGGAAAACTGATCGAGTAAGCCCCACTCTCAGTTTTCCATTTTGTTTTCCAGCCACTATCCCTTTTCTGCCCTTGGTCCTAGCCCACAGCTTCTCAAACAAACATCGAGTCATAATGATTGTCTTTTCTGCTTTGACAAATTTATAATAGAGGCCTTCAATCAGAACATTAGGCAGCATATTCATTACTCCTTTTCATGGCTACTTTAAAATGTTCTTGTCTTACTCAAAGATTAAAGCTAACAGAGTTACCACATTTAGATGTCTAAAACAAGTAGGTTTGTAGTCTAGGGTTTCTTGTGGAATCAAATTCTTCTTCAGATACGAACTCAGTAAAGCATGTGAAATATCCAGACAGGGGATCAAAAATCAAAGATGCACATGCATACAAATTAAGAAACTCATATTAAAATATGTTTCTTCTTTTTGACTGCTGCTAAGGAAAAAACCGCCAGTGTTAGAAATTTGTCAAACTTTGATCGTGATTCCAGCCTTCGAGGAGTAGAAATTGCAGTAGGACCTATGTTTAGGGAATCGACCATCCCTTGTTGAACACAACGGTCTAAATATCAGACAATATCGATTTTTATGGTGAAAAAAAGGAACAACATTTGAACTAATATCGGCCGATATCGAAAATATCAGTCGAATATCAGACCTATCCATTCAGCCGAAATATCGACTGACATGGCAAATATTTTAGTTTTCCTGAATATTTTTTTGACAAAATCGATTTGGGTTCAGTTTCGTTGCCTAAATTTGTTGTTTTAAAACCTCCTTCCCATTTATTCGCATGTCTCTTGGTTACCCTAATCTAGCTGCAACAAAGAATAGAGAATTCTCATTCAAATAAAGAACATTCAGGAGATATCGACGCAATAGTGTCTTTGCCCTCATCTCTCCTACTGTTATTTGGTCACTAAAGTGCCAGAGAGAAATTGAGAGAGGGTGAAGCCATTGGACGCGCATTTCTTCTTTACATATTTATTCTCATTTATCTAATCACAAGTAATAAGCATGCTACATGAGTAATGAGTTTATGAAATTTTACTCAACTTTTTTTATGCAAATTTATAATTTACTGCATTGCATTGTGAGAATATACTTCTATCCTAGAATACTTTTTCATGTGTATTATGACATTTTATTACAAATATAACAATACATCATAGAAGAGGGAGAATAGTTGTTTAGGGTTGAATTCCTAATTTCTTCTAATTAAATCAAAACCCTACCTTTTTCTCTCTCCAGCTTCCTTACCGTAGTCGCCATCTCTGTCTTTTTCATTCTCTCTCTCTTTCTTCTCCACACTAGTCAAAGAATTTGACCGACTCCTCTTTTCTCTCAATCTCATCTCACACGCGCCACCGGCCATCACCACCGTGCCATCATCACAGTAATAGCATTAATTGGGTTTTCAGTTATAACTTTCACATCCGGACTCTGATTCAAATGATTTTCATAGCATTGCGATCGTGATAATGAGTGCTTTGCATTGGCATTCTCCATAGGTAACTGAGATATGTGTTGTTCTCAGTGGTAATTTTCTTTAACACGATCTGTTTATTTGCGAGTTGATATCTCCTTCTATTATTTTATAAATTTAATCTGCTGTCACAAACTGTAAGATCGTGAGATACTGATAGCTCTGTAGTTGCTAGCTCTTTTACATTAATTTTACAATCTTTTGCCATCATAACTTGTAGTGCAATACCTTATTTCTGATCCAAATCTGTATCACTTCATCATTATTTTTGTTAAACTCAACATCTTGCATTATAATTTTGATTATTTTCACCCCCAAGATCGTATAATTGGTGAAGCTGTCACATAAAAAGGGGTATGTGACGAGAGCCAGCGATGTATTTTCAAAACAAATATGTTAAGCCTCAGTGCATTAATTCAAATAAAATAAGGTTTATCAATTATTCCAGCTAGAAGAAATCAAATACAAATGTCACCAAAGGTTTCACTCTTTACAATATAATGAAATCATAGAAACATAACCATAAAAGTCTCACATATGAGGATAAAAAAATCTGCCTACTGGAGATCAGCAAGGCGCTTGAAGTACTCCTGCTCCTACAGAGTCTCTGGATCAGAACCTGAGCAAGCAAACTCAGGGTCGTCAATAGTGACCTAAGTGAGTGATAAAAAGAGGGAATATAAAGAAACATGTAAAAGTAACAAACAACATGCATAGCTAAATATAGTTTATCATATTAATAATTAACATATCAGAACCATATTAAAGCACAGTAATATACGCCACATAACCATTTATAAATTATAATTTGTCCAGATAGAGTCATGTTGTCAATATGTTTGTGTATGTTTTTTCTTAATGTCTTGTTGTTTGAAACTGATAATTGGAGACGGTAATTTGTGTTTTAGGTGGGTTTTGCATATACCCGGAACTACGGCCCAATCACTTGGCGCTGAACCAGGCCCTACCGCTAGGTAGTCAATATAATTAACAATAACAATATGTCAATAACAATTACAATATGAACAATACAGGATGTCAGTTATCCTCCAGAATCCTGTAGTTCAATCGTATTTCTGTTCTGCAAACTATATCCTAAGTCTACCCAAAATACTAATACCATCTTCTTTATTAATTTCCCCATCCCCACATGTAAGTTATTTAATGATTGTGTCACCTAAGTTAGTGGGTATAAACAATAACAATATCAATGACTGTGTGACATTAAAATAATATCTTACCCAGTGACAATGGTAACATGATCCCTTTTTCAATGTTCTTATGATCCAATATAATATGACCACTCTTACTATATAGTCAGTATATAATATAGGAATTCAGTATCACATTCCTTTTCTACAATTTCAACAATTTCGAATACTTTTAAATATTTTTCAATGGATGACCATTTCACAATTTTAAATTTCTAATTCTATTAGATAATTCAATGAATTCTAATCAAGAGAAATCTAGTGATTCCAGAAAAATTTATAATCTATTTATGCAACAACAATATTTGTAATCTTATATTTTTCTAAGAAAATTTCTAAATTCCAGAAAATTTAACAATCAATTTACTAAATCAACCACTCAATAATAGCAACAATAAACATCCAAAATAAACAAAATTATATATATATATATATATATATATATATATATATATATATATATATATATAATATATATATATATATAGTGAGTAGAAGAACACTCACCTGGGCTTATCACGTGTCCAATCACCAATTTGAAGAATCTACATTAAATACATTCGAATTAGAATTTATCGAATTTTACATATATCAAATGTTACATGAGATATCCTATTTATTCAGTATTTTAAATTAAATATTGATGATCCAGATCTTTAAACAAGGTTGCATAATGAAGTATAGAGTTCATAGGATTATTTAGATTTTATTTACTGATTTTTGTGGGGTTTAAATGGTCAAAAATATGAAAATTCCTTAACGGGTCTGAATGTTGGATTAGCGGGTTTCAACTTAGAAGGCAGTGTTTCAGTCCCATATGAGTTCCAAATAATCCCAAAATTTTTAAGTAGATTCTAGGGGTTATCTTTATATTTATCCCTATTTTATTTATTTTTTTCAAATTTTTATCTAGTCAAAAAATGGCTTTTTCAATAAGTTAACGGGTCTGTTTTGTAATTGTGTCAGGTTACAATGGATTAAAACCCATAATATTTTGGCTGGACTGTATTGGGCTTTCTGATAATACATATATATATATATATATATATATATATATATATATATATATATATATATATATCTATATATTATTTTGTTTTCAGTTCATTGGCCTGGCCCAATGACCAGGCCCAGGGCCCTGCTCTCGGCCTGGCTGAGAGCAGGCTCAGTAAATTATTTCTTTTTCTTTTTTTCAGTCTGGGCCAGTGCGGCCCCGGCCACTGGCCTGGACCAAGTAAGCCAGGCCCGGGTGTTGTCTGCACCTGGACTGGCAGCACATTTCTTTTCTTCCCTTTTTTTTGTTTTGGTCTTTGGCCCAGTGGCTGCCCAGGCCACTGGCCTGAGCTTCGCCCAGGTGCGGGTCTGCACCCGCTGCACAAACCCAATGGGTCTGTGCAATCGACTGCTCTCGGCCCTTGGCCGAGAGCAGTGTTATTTTTTTCCTTTTTTTTCCTTTTTTTTTGATTTCTATATTTTAGTTGTTGATACATAACCTTGTACACATATTTGGATTAATGGGTAAGGTTCTAAAATTTTCTTTTGAAGGAAAATTTTTAATATCCAATATATTTGATCCAAACAAATTCTTTTTCTTTTTAATATTCCAGAATTTCATTCTTTTGTTTTCTTTAATCTAATTGGGGTAATAATTTATTACTTTTATATATTTTTATTTAAACAAAAGTGATGTTGTTAATGAAAGAAACGATCCATGGAAAGAGAATCTAAGCAGGGTAATTTCTATTTTATTGAATATTTTTTTATCTAAGATTGATGAAAAGCAGAAGTTAAACATGATATACCATAAATTTATAGTCCATACAATTATCTAAATATAAGGGGAATCTAAGTTTTATAAGAGAATTTTAAATATGATAGATTATTAAATTCTAGCTTAACAATTTAATCTTAGATAAGAATTCTTGATGGAAAAATTCATGGTAAGATGATCTAATCATGAAACATTAAAACAAAATTTTAATTCATAAAAATTTATTTTTTTACTTACTTGGATTGATCCCCTTCGCCTGCTCCTCAATCTCCAAGCCTTGGGCATGTTCCTCCGTCATGATCAGTTCCAAGAAGCGATGAAGGGAGGAGGAAGAATGTTTGGTTTGAATTTCTTTCTAACTGTCGTTCTTTTTTTTTTTAAATAAGGAAGCAGGAGAAGAGAGTTACGATAATATAATAGGATAAGATCTTTTAGGTGAGGATTTTTAGCAATTCGTTTGTTAAGATAAGAATCCAAGTTGTTAAGATAACGATCCCTAAAGATCACATGAGATCTCTCAGTTGGAAATTTGAAATTTGACTTTAAGTTTGTTTAAATAATTTTGATCTCCTACCTAACCACACGCCAATGTGGCATCATGGTTTAGATATTAAGATTTAGTACAAAGGAACATGAGTTCAAAACTTGGCATAAACAAATATATATATATATATATATATATATATATAATATATATATATATATATATATATATATATATATATATATATATATATATATATATATGAGAAAAATGTATATCAGCCCGCGGGCTGAGAGCACTCTCTCAGCCTGCGGTGACGTGGCTCAATTTGTCACCTCACTGACTTGCGGCCCGCTTTTAGGTAAAAGTTAAATTACTAAATACCCCTTATGATAACTTTTCCTTATTGTTTATTATTATTTTTCCCCCCTTTTATTTTGCCGCTCTTTTCAGATCAATTTTTTCAGCCTGCGATAAAATTCTACTTTATAGTTTAATTTTTTTTGTATATAATGTAGTCAGGGTCTTTGGTCGCATTGTACATTTAAACTGCGACCTTAGTCAAAGTCTTTGGTCGCAGTGTACATGGTTAAATGCGACCAAGGTCGCAGTGTTGTTATTGATAAAGATGTCCAGGAACTGCAATCTAGGGTTGCATTACATGGACTGCGACTTTGGTCGCAGTACGTTAAGTAATTAATTTTTTTGTATATAATGTAGTCAGAGTCTTTGGTCGCATTGTACATTTAAACTGCGACCTTAGTCAAAGTCTTTTGGTCGCAGTGTACATGGTTAAATGCGACCAAGGTCGCAGTGTTGTTATTGATAAAGATGGCCAGCAACTGCAATCTAGGGTTGCATTACATGGACTGCGACTTTGGTCGCAGTACGTTAAGTAAGTGTTGTTTTATTAAGTGTTGTTTTTGGATTAAGTCATTTTTTGAATCTAAATGAAAAATGAAAAGTTGTCTGTTGTCTGATGCGACTTGGAGTCACTCCGTGAGACGCGACCTGTCATAAAGATTTTATGAGATCTTTTAAAGTCAAGTCTACTTTGACGAACCCCGCACCATTCGTTGTTTCCCGAAGCGGTTGTCCACGCGTCGGCTCTTCATTGGGTTTAGACGTTAATGTCTTTTAATGCCAAACCGGCGCTGGCGGTTGGAGACCATTAATGCCGACGATTCTGATTAATGAACCATTAATTATGGTTATTATGGGCTGCCTATAAATAGGACTCACCCTCTCCCTTTAACAGCCCATAATTAGACTGTTTTCTTTCGAGAGCAATTGCTCTGAGAATTTCCGCCTTCTTCAGAGTCTCTAACAGGGGCCTGCCTCCATGGATGAAGATGACCCTACGGACGAACTTGATCGATGTTCGTCCACAAGGGAAGAAGTCATAGACCTCATCGTCCACAAGGGAAGAAGTCATGGTCCTCGTCGTTCACAAGGGAAGAAGTCATGATCCCTGACGAGGACTTAAGCCTCACCGAGATCTGCTCTGACTTGATGCACCAGTCAAGCTTGCTGGTAACGGATGGTCAGAGTGGGTATGGCGGCGGGGGATGTGGTGGATATAGTGGTGGGTAGCATACCTTGTGAGGTCTCACTCTCCCTCTCTTACCCCAGAAGTGACATCGAGGAAACTCCATGCTCACTGAATAACCTTCTGGTGAAGAGATGTTCATCAACGAAAGATCGTATCCGGCACTTTGGAGGGTCAGTTGGAATCGGAGGATTCTGTTGCCACCAGACCTCAAGAAGAAGATTGCTCTTAGTCAACAAGGGCTCTTTTGATGTTTAGTCTTCTTGGCTACTTTAATGTTTAGTCTTCTTTCTACTGCTATATTGTAACACTCAATCTTATTGCATAACAAAGCGTTTTGTATCATTTTCACATGCCTGAAGATAAATGTCTGGACATAAATAAAAGACCTCAATAACACCACTGCTCTTAGTCAACAAGGGATCTTTTTGATGTTTAGTCTTCTTTGTTCTGCTATATTGTAACACTCAATCTTATTGTATAAGAGATCGTTTTTGTATCATTTGCACATGCCTGGAGATAAATGCCTGGACATAAATAAAAAGCATATTTGTTTTTTTTAATAAACTACGAACTTGGTCGCAGCCATGTATTGCAAACTAAACAACTATGACCATAGATGACACTGCGACCAAGGTCGCATAAGATACATTGCAAACAGTAACTACTGCGACCAGGGTCGACACTGTGACCAAAGACTGCGACTAAGCAACTGCTGCGGTGACGTGTCACCTCGTCGCAGTGTTGTTGTTTACCTCGTCGCAGTGTTGTTGTTCATTAAGACTAAAGACCAGCAATAGCGACCAAGATTGCAGATTATTTTTTTAAGACTGCGGCCATCAACTGCGACTAATGTCGCAGTGTTGTTGTTGATTATTTATAAAGACCACCAACTGCGACTAAGGTCGCAGTGATGTTGTTGATTAAGAGTAAAGACCAGCAACTGCGACCAAGGTCGCTGTGTATTTTATTAAGACTAAACACCAACAACTGCGATCAAGGTCGCAGTTTTTTTATTAAGACTACGGTCGTTTATTTTATTAAGACTACGGTCAGAAACTGCGACCAAGGTAGCAGTGTTGTTGTTGATTAAGACTAAAGTCCAGCAACTGCGACCAAGGTCGCAGTGTATTTATTAAGTCTGCGTCCAGCAACTGCAACCAATGTCGCAACCTTTCATTTTAAAAATTTATAAGGGTGAAGTAATATAATTATTAACTGCGTCCATGGTCGCAGTATATTCGTTTAGCGTAAAATTTTTAAAATGAAGCTTTGTAACAATTGTACAGCATTTTTCAACCAAGACATAGTAGTAAAAAATGTAATTCACACAATTAACTTTAGAAAACAGATTTATATATATTAAAAAAAAAAAAATACAATTTTTTAAACTTCTAATCCTCGTCATCACCATCGTAATGAGAAAGAAGTTTGCGACTTTGGTCGCAGTACTGAAGGAGGTCGCATTGATATACGATAGCATGTTTTCTCCAGTATTCTTTATTCTGTATTAAGTATGCGACCATGGAATATTTTTTTTACTTTTCAATGCTAGAAGTCGCCGTCGTCATATAAAAGGGGTATTTTTGTCAATTTGTTTCACGATTGTTTAGGCGGGATTTTTTTGATTTTTTTGGCGCCCATACTCTGCGACCGATGTGTGGCATATATTCAGCCACGTCCCGCAGGCTGAGAAACTCTCTCAGCCTGCAGGCTGAGGTACAGTAAGCCCTATATATATATATATATGTATATATATATATATATGTATATATATATATATATGTATATATATATATATATATATGTATATATATATATATTCTTATTATATATTTTTGTTTATTTATTTTTTTATTTTATTTTATTTTATTTTATTTTATCTAGTGTATTACATAACAAGAATATTGCAGAAACATAGCTAAATTTTGTTCAATCACTGATTTCTGATACATATGTATCATGTTTCACATCAAAAAAAGAATACATCCTCAAGCTCAAAGCTTGTGTATAATCTGCTTCAATGAAGTATACGTACCAATAGAAGCAATTAATGCTCCCATTACCATAATCCCGGCAACAATCCCCAACTCGAAGACCGATGGCCACCTGTTCTTGAAGATCTTGAGGTAGCATACGCACGGCAACAACATTGTAGCTGTGCTGCATAGAAACGATCCTGTAAGCGCCACCATGTATCTGAAGAATGATACGGTCAAGGCCACAACCACCGTGCTGATCACTATCACAGTTCGAATCAAGATGTTGATCATCAACCTTTTCTTGATGACATGAACCGCTCTTCTAATGCTTTTGCAATGGGTGTCACCAACAACGCATAATTTGTTAATGGATTGATCAAGGTGGTGTGGACTGGGATCTTTGTGCTCATTTTTCGGCAGGGAGATTCAGCATCACTTGAGAATTCAAGGATTATATATATTTTTTGTTTATTTATTTTTTTATTTTATTTTATTTTATTTTATTTTATTTTATCTAGTGTATTACATAACAAGAATATTGCAGAAACATAGCTAAATTTTGTTCAATCACTGATTTCTGATACACACGCATCACGTTTCACATCGAAAAAAGAATACATCCTCAAGCTCAAAGCTTGTGTATAATCTGCTTCAATGAAGTATACATACCAATAGAAGCAATTAATGCTCCCATTACCATAATCCCGCAACAATCCCCAACTCGAAGACCGATGGCCACCTGTTCTTGAAGATCTTGAGGTAGCATACGCACGGCAACAACATTGTAGCTGTGCTGCATAGAAACGATCCTGTAAGCGCCACCATGTATCTGAAGAATGGTACGGTCAAGGCCACAACCACGGTGCTGATCACTATCACAGTTCAAATAAAGATGTTGATCATCAACCTTTTCTTGATGACATGAAACCGCTCTTCTAATGCTTTTTCAATGGGTGTCACCAACAACGCATAATTTGTTAATGGATTGATCAAGGTGGTGTAGACTGGGATCTTTGTGCTCATTTTTTCGGCAGGGAGATTCAGCATCACTTGAGAATTCACGGATTATTATATATTTTTTGTTTATTTATTTTTTATTTTATTTTATTTTATTTTATTTTATTTTATTTTATCTAGTGTATTACATAACAAGAATATTGCAGAAACATAGCTAAATTTTATTCAATCACTGATTTCTGATACACACGTATCACGTTTCACATCAAAAAAAGAATACATCCTCAAGCTCAAAGCTTGTGTATAATCTGCTTCAATGAAGTATACGTACCAATAGAAGCAATTAATGCTCCCATTACCATAATCCCGGCAACAATCCCCAACTCGAAGACCGATGGCCACCTGTTCTTGAAGATCTTGAGGTAGCATACGCACGGCAACAACATTGTAGCTGTGCTGCATAGAAACGATCCTGTAAGCGCCACCATGTATCTGAAGAATGGTACGGTCAAGGCCACAACCACCGTGCTGATCACTATCACAGTTCGAATCAAGATGTTGATCATCAACCTTTTCTTGATGACATGAAATCGCTCTTCTAATGCTTTTGCAATGGGTGTCACCAACAACGCATAATTTGTTAATGGATTGATCAAGGTGGTGTAGACTGGGATTTTTGTGCTCATTTTTTCGGCAGGGAGATTCAACATCACTTGAGAATTCACGGATTATTATATATTTTTTGTTTATTATTTTTTTATTTTATTTTATTTTATTTTATTTTATTTTATTTTATCTAGTGTATTACATAACAAGAATATTGCAGAAACATAGCTAAATTTTGTTCAATCACTGATTTTTGATACACACGTATCACGTTTCACATCAAAAAAAAAATACATCCTCAAGCTCAAAGCTTGTGTATAATCTGCTTCAATGAAGTATACGTACCAATAGAAGTAATTAATGCTCCCATTACCATAATCCCGGCAACAATCCCAAACTCGAAGACCGATGGCCACCTGTTCTTGAAGATCTTGAGGTAGCATACGCACGGCAACAACATTGTAGCTGTGCTGCATAGAAACGATCCTGTAAGCGCCACCATGTATCTGAAGAATGGTACGGTCAAGGCCACAACCACCGTGCTGATCACTATCACAGTTCGAATCAAGATGTTGATCATCAACCTTTTCTTGATGACATGAAACCGCTCTTCTAATGCTTTTGCAATGGGTGTCACCAACAACGCATAATTTGTTAATGGATTGATCAAGGTGGTGTACACTGGGATCTTTGTGCTCATTTTTTCGGCAGGGAGATTCAGCATCACTTGAGAATTCACGGATTATTATATATTTTTTGTTTATTTATTTTTTATTTTATTTTATTTTATTTTATTTTATCTAGTGTATTACATAACAAGAATATTGCAGAAACATAGCTAAATTTTGTTCAATCACTGATTTCTGATACACACGTATCACGTTTCACATCAAAAAAAGAATACATCCTCAAGCTCAAAGTTTGTGTATAATCTGCTTCAATGAAGTATACGTACCAATAGAAGCAATTAATGCTCCCATTACCATAATCCCGGCAACAATCCCCAACTCGAAGACCGATGGCCACCTGTTCTTGAAGATCTTGAGGTAGCATACGCACGGCAACAACATTGTAGCTGTGCTGCATAGAAACGATCCTGTAAGCGCCACCATGTATCTGAAGAATGGTACGGTCAAGGCCACAACCACCGTGTTGATCACTATCACAGTTCGAATCAAGATGTTGATCATCAACCTTTTCTTGATGACATGAAACCGCTCTTCTAATGCTTTTGCAATGGGTGTCACCAACAACGCATAATTTGTTAATGGATTGATCAAGGTGGTGTAGACTGGGATCTTTGTGCTCATTTTTTCGGCAGGGAGATTCAGCATCACTTGAGAATTCACGGATGGTCCGTACATCCGTAGCCCATGACTGCCATTAGTCCGTAGTTCAAGGTGCAAAGTGCAAAATAGATGGATAATACCTGCAAAAAGTAGAAATTTGAGAATGAGCCTGGACAAATATATGGTTGAAAAAAATTGTTTGTTTGCACAGACAGGACAAGAAAGTGGTAGAATTATGGGCCCCCTTGTTCATTTTCATCTCTTTCTACTCTTTTTTTTTGTTTGTTTGAACTCCTGTTTGTTTGAATTGAAACCCAGAGAAAAAAGAGAGAAAAATTAGGAAATGAGCCAAGGACAAGTGAGTCCACTATTTTCAAACTTTTCTATGCAATTTCCTCCATTCGAGCTAGGAACTGTAAGGAAAGAAATCTGATATGGCACCCTTATTTTTCTTGCGTTTTAACAGACTTCACATTTTTTCAACCCAACCAAACACATCAAAAAAAATCAAAACTTGGAAAACTTACACTCGAGGCCCCTAAGATCTTGAGAGGGATAGACAGTGAGGTGACATCATTAGATTTTTCCTCTTTTTTCCTACTAAAAATGTGTTTCTTTGCCAGAAAAGTGGAAGGAAAAAAGTTGAGGAAGTTTTCTTTTTTCTCTCTAAACTTGTTGGGTTGAGAGAAAATTGGGTTCAAAAAGTGGGCCACGTTAGCTTTTAAGGATGCTAGAATTCCTCTCAAAATGGTCAGAGAACGAGAGCAAATCTGACGGGTTTTTAGTTTTTAAAAAAACAAATCTCTCACAAAGTGTTGTCTCACATTATTAATAACAAATATAATATATTATAAGCGGGTTTCTTAGAGAGATTTTCAATCATTAACCAAACAAGCACCTTAGAGGAAAACTACAATAAGCCTCTCTGTGTAACCCATGTTCGAGGGATCAACTTTCTTTAAGAAAACTGAAACTTGCTAGATTTTCTGAAGTCACTTTATGTGCCAAACAGGCTCTAAAAAACTAATAAACAATTAAAAATCAAGTTGAAAAGTAAATATAAAAGACTAAGTAGAATATTTTATTAATAAACAAACAATTTCCAACGGGCCTTTTTATTCTTTCCTCGCTTTCTTATGCAACCAAACAAGAGTTGAATGGCGTGGAAAAATATGACAGATAAAACCCACAACGCATTTTTATGAAAAGTGAAAGAAACATTATATTGTACATTTTCTTTTCTTTTTTTCACTTTTCTGATCAAACAGGCCCTGGGTAGAATTCTCTTTTTAATTTCTCTACAAAACAACTAATGTTAGTAGAGTTTGACGAGAGCAAAAAAAATATTCAAGTTATTTATGTAACTATAAATCATGCATGTATAAAATTTTTCGTATCGTAAAAATGGTAAACTAAAGAAATCCCTCTTCAATCACGGTGCTCCAAAATACTTTTCAAATTAATGGATTCTGCAAATTTTCCCTCTCTTTGATTAAGTTTGGCATGTACTATCTTAAAATTGTCAAACTGAACCAGCTCTAGGTGCCCGAATGCATTGCCCAACTAAACCAGCTCTTTTTTTCGCTTTGCGCCTATTTGCAGCCAAGAAAATGGGCTATACATTCAGCCAAAATATCGACCGACATGGCACAAATTTTAAATTTCCTGAATATTATCTGACAAAACAAATTTGTGTTTCAGCTTCGTTGCCTGAATTTGTTGTTTTAAAACCCTCTTCCCATTCATCCGCATATCTCTTTGCTACCCTATTCCAGCCGCAACAAAGAATAGAGAAATCTCATTCAAATAAAAACATTTAGGAGATATTGACACAACAGTGTCTTTGCCCTCACCTCTCCTACTGTTATTAGGTCACTGAAGCGCCAGAGAGAAATGAGAGAGGGTGAAGCCATTGGACGCACATTTCTTCTTTACATATTTATTCTCATTTATCTAATCACAAGTAATAAGCATGCTATATGAGTAATGAGTTTATGAAATTTTACTTAATTTTTTTTATGCAAATTCATAATTTACTGCATTGCATTGTGAGAATGTACATCTATCCTAGAATACTTTTTCATGTGTGTTATGACATTTTATTACAAAGATAACAATACATCATAGAAGAGGGAGAATAGTTGTTTAGGGTTGAATTCCTAATTTCTTCTAATTAAATCAGAACCCTACCTTTTTCTCTCTCCTGCTTCCTTGCCTCAGCCGCTATCTCTGTCTTTTTCATTCTTCATCTCTCTCTTCTCCACAGTAGTCAAAAAATCTGACACCGACTCCTCTTTTCTCTCGATCTCATCTCATACGCGCCACCGGCCATCACCACCGTGCCATCATCACAGTTAAAGCATCAATTGGGTTTTCAGTTATAACTTTCACATTCGAACTGTGATTCAATGATTTTCATAGCGTTACGATTGTGACAATAAGAGCTTTGCATTGGCATTCTCCACTGGTCACTGAGATATGTGTTGTTCTCAGTGGTAATTTTCTTTAACACGATCTGTTTATTTGTGAGTTGATATTGCCTCAATTATTTTATTAATTTAATCTACTGCCACAAACTATGAGATTGTGAAATACTGAAAGCCCTGTAGTTGCTAGCTCTTTTACATTGATTTTACAGGCTTTTGTCATCATAACTTGTTGTGCAATACCTTATTTCTAGTTGGTGAAACTATCACAAAAAAGGGGTACGTGATGAGAGTCGGCGACGTATTTTCAAAACAAATATGCTAAATCTCAGTATATTAATTCAAATAAAATAAGATTTATCAATTATTCCAGCTAGAAGAAATCAAATACAAATGTCACCAATGGTTTCACTTATTACAATATAATGAAATCATAGAAAACATAACCATAAAAGTCTCTCACATATGTGGATAAAAAAAATCTGCCTACTGGAGATCAGCAAGGTGCTCGAAGTACTCCTACTTCTACAGAGTTTCTGGATCAGAACCTGAGCAAGCAAACTCAGGGTCATCAATAGTGACCTAAGTGAGTAATAAAACGAGGAAATATAAAGAAACATGCAAAAATAACAAACAACATGCATAGCAAAATATAGTTTATCATACTAATAATTAGCATATCAGAACCATGTTAAAGCACAGTAATATACGCCACATAACCATTTATAGATTATAATTTGTCAAGATAGAGTCATGTTGTCAATATGTCTGTGTATGTTTATTCTTAATGTCTTGTTGTTTGAAACTGATAATAGGTGACGGTAATTTGTGTTTTATGTACATACGTGGAACTACGGCCCAATCACCTGGCGCTAAACCAGGTCCTACCGCTAGGTAGTCAATATCAATAACAATAACAATATGTCAATAACAATTACAATATGAACAATACGGGATGTCATTCATCCCCCGAAATCCTATAGTGGAATCGTATTTCGGCTGCGCAACCTATATCCTAAGTCCACCCAAAATACCAACACTGTCTCCTTTATCAATTTCCCTATCCCCAGGTGTAAGTTATCTAATGATTATGTCACCTAAGTTACTGGGTATGAACAATAACAATATCAATGACTGTGTGACAATAAAAAAATAGCTTACCCAGTGACAATGGTAACATGATCCCTTATTCAATGTTCTTATTATCCAATACAATATGACCACTCTTACTATAGAGTCAATATATAATATAAGAATTCAGTATCACATTCCTTTTATGCAATTTCAACAATTTCGAATACTTTTAAATATTTTTCAATAAATGACCATTTCACAATTTTAAATAATTTCTAATTATATTAAATAATTCAATGAATTCTAATCAAGAGAAATTTAGTGATTCCAGAAAAATTAATAATCTATTTATGCAACATCAATATTTGTAATCTTATAATTTTTTAAGCAAATTTCTAAATTCTAGAAAAATTTAACAATCAATTTACTAAATCAACCATTCAATAATAGCAACAATAAACATCCCTAAATAAACAAAATGATATATTATATATATATAGTCAGCAAAAGAACACTCATCTGGGCTTATCACGTGTCCAATCACCAATTTGAAAAATCTACATTAAATACATTCGAATTAGAATTTATCAAATTTTACATATATCAAATTTTACATGAGATATCCTATTTATTCCGTATTTTAAATTAAATATTGACGATCCAGATCTTTAAACAAGGTTGCATAATGAAGTATAGAGTTCATGGGATTATTTAGATTTTATTTACTGATTTTTGTGGGGTTTAAATAGTTAAAAACATGAAAGTTCCTTAACGGGTCTGAATGTTGGAATAGCGGGTTTCAACTTAGAAGACATTGGTTCAGTTCCATTTGAGCTGCAAATAATCCCAAAATTTTTCAGTAGATTCTAGGGGTTATCTAGATATTTATTCCTATTTTTACTTATTTTTTTCAAATTTTTTATCTAGCCAAAAAATGGTTTTTTAATAAGTTAAAAGGTCTGTTTTAAATTGGGTCGGGTTACAATGGATTAAAACTCACAATATTTGGGCTTGACTGTATTGGGCTTTCTAATAATAGATATATGTATTATTTTGTTTTCAGTTCTTTGGCCTAGCTCAATGATTAGGCCCAGGGGCACTGCTCTCGGCCTAGCCGAGAGCAGGCCCAGAAATTTTTTTTCTTTTTTTTCGGTCTGGGCCAGTGGCGGCCCCGACCACTGGCCTGGCCCAAGTAAGCCATGCCTGGGTGTTGTCTTCACCCGAGCCGGCAGCCCATTTCTTTTCTTCCTTTTTATTTGTTTTGGTCTTTGGCCCAGTGGCTGCCCAAGTCATTGGGCCTGAGCTGCACCCAGGTGCGGGTCTGCATCCGCTTGGGTCTGTACAGCCGACTGAGCAGTGTTATTTTTTTCTTTTTTTTCTTCTTGTTTTTTTATTTCGATATTTTAGTTGTTGATATATTTTCTTATACATATATTTGGATTAATGGGTAAGGTTCTAAAATTTTCTTTTTGGAAGGAAAATTTTTAATATGCAATTTATTTGATCCAAACCAATTCTTTTTCTTTTTAATATTCCAGAATTTCCTTCTTTTGTTTTCTATAATCTAATTGGGGTAATAATTTATTACTTTTACATATTTTTGTTTAAACAAAGGTGGTGTTGTTAATGAAAGGAACGATCCATGGAAAAAGAATCCAATTATGGTAATTTCGATTTTATTGAATATTTTTTTTATCTAAGATTCATGAAAAGCAGAAGTTAAACATGATTGTTGGCCCAGAGGCCCTTCACTCTAGTTTTGATGATGATTAACTCATGTAGTTATAGTTTACTAATAATCTTGTGATACTTAGTTTCAGATTTTTAACCAAGATATTAGTAGGTGATTAGTTTCAACAAAGGTGTTTTGGAGCTTTCACATGGTGATTTAAGAGCTCGAGCGTCAAGTTAACATCTAGCACTCGGTTAGAGTCAAGCTCGGTGAATCGCATTTGGATCGAGTCTACTTGGAGACGGCGTTCTAAAAGAAGGCTTCGGTTTGTTTAGTTTAAGATTGTTTAGATCATTGTAAAGATAGATAGTGTGATATGCTCAAGTTCACAATATACACACACAAGTTTCATGTTTTGATTTTTCGGTTTAACCGATCTTGGTTTTCATGGATAGATAGAATCAAAACAAGTTTACATGGTTTAATGTATATTAGATTTGATCTATATACATTTATGCTTCATCTATTTAGAAAAACTTATTTTGATAACCTATTCAAGTATTTGGAGTTTTGTATTTAGACAAAACTTATTTTTGGATTTAATGTCAAAAACACAGATATAATTCCTTTCTTGTATATTGGATTCTATCCATATACAACATGCTTCAAAGTTGTTTAAATATCATATTTTGTATTTGCATGAGTTTTGGAGAAAACGAATTTCTATCTCAAAAATTTAAGTTTTAGAAAATACAAGGCAAAATTTCTAAGTTACAAAAATAATTCAAAATGTTTGTAACATGGTTTGATTTTTACTCAAACATGTTTTTATATCAAAGTATAATACTGAACTTATTTTTGTAGATTTTTTGTGATTTTATGGGATTTAATCAAACGCAAAAAGACAAGTTT
The DNA here is from genome assembly GCA_038442645.1 of Agave tequilana. Classification (NCBI taxonomy): domain Eukaryota; kingdom Viridiplantae; phylum Streptophyta; class Magnoliopsida; order Asparagales; family Asparagaceae; genus Agave; species Agave tequilana. The sequence goes on along the minus strand of JAVJIF010029868.1, from coordinate 403,022 downwards.
TTAAATCCTGAAAATTGACCTTGCCAGGCTCTGGCGGTCGACGGTGCGGTCGACCGGACCAGGAGTTGGTCGACCAGCACGGTCGATCGACATGCACGGTGACGTGCACATAGCCAGTCACTTAGGCCGGTCGACCGACTTTGAGTGCCCCACTCTCGGGTGGGGGCGGTTGACCGGACGGTCAACCGTAGGCTTGACATCGGTCGACCGCGCGATCGACCGGCAGGCTCAACGGTCAAAAATTTGACCGTTGGCCGGTCGACCGGCAGGGCAATTTTGCCCTTATCTGCTGCCAACAGGCAGATTTCCAAATGGGTTATAAATACCCCATTTGAAGTAGTGTTTGAACAAGATTTCTAAGAGCAAAAATTCTCATTCTTTCTAGTGTTTAATACAAGTTTTTAAAAGAGTTTTTAAGCTTAAAGATTTGATCTTTATTTTGTTTTAAAGGGTTGAAAAAAATTAAAGAAAAGAAAAGTCTTTGGGAATTGATTTGATCTTCATTTACATTTCTAACTAGAGTTTCTCCCTAGATATTTTTTCTGTGTTTTTGATTTCCAAACTCTTTGTTTTCTCACACTTGAGCTTATCTATCTATCCTATCTATTAGGATCTATTTTGTGGGAAAAATTAGTTTGTGGTTGTGGAAATCACCAAGTTGTAAACCTCCTTTATTTATGCTATCCCTCTTAGTGAAGAGGTTGATTGTTGGAGTGGTGGCTTTGTGCCTTATCCCTCAAGTGTGAGGTGATAGTTGTTTGGCTAAGTGTTTATTCCTCATTTGTGAGGTTGATATTGTGTTGGCTTTGTGTCTTGCCTCTAAGTGTAGAGGTTGTATTTGTTGAGAGAGGAGTTGTGTACTCCCGTATTGTATTTGCACCAAATCCTCAGTGGAGGTTCCCTGTGTGGGAAGTCCTGTGTGGACGAGATAGTGAAAATCCTTCTGTGTGAAGGCGGGGACGTAGAGCTGGGTGCTCGAACCTCGAAACATATCCTTGTGTTTGCGTTTGATCCACTTTCTCTAACTCTCTCTTTTATATTGTACCTGGCATTGATTCATATTGCTCATACATATTTATATGCTGGTTTGTTTGTTTGTGTGCCTCACTTGTGTTTAACCAAGAGAGCTTCATATAGCACCTCAACTCTTATTTAGAGGAAGCAAGAGGAGTTAGTCCAGAGTCCTTCACCGGGAATTCGGCTACACTCGTTGGTTACACTAAGTATGTTACTTTAAGTTTTAAATTCCGCATTATTTATCATTAGATTAGCCGTACACCTATTCACCCCCCCTCTAGGTGTACTTTCAATTGGTATCAGAGCCTACGCTCCTGATATTAGGTTTAACCACCTAGGAGTGAGATCTTGGTTGCTAATCTAGCACTTGCATTTGCACACATATAGTTTACACTCATGGACTTCATGACCCCTCATATGTTTGATGTTTCTGACATCGACGTATGGAAGACTAAGATGAGTATGTATCTCAAGACCCTAGGATTTCATGTTTTCCTTGCCGCTACCAAGAAATCTTATCTTAGTAATCGCAAGCATAAAAAGGCCAATGCACAGCCCTTGAGGCACTTAGAAGCACATTATGTAAAGAATATTTGGGTATTATTTCTCATTGTGATTCCGCCTTTACAGTGTGGAACACGTTGACCTCTCCAAAGCTTCAAACGCCAATCATTATGGAGGAGGAATCTAGTGGAGAATCCGAGCAACATTGCTACATGGTTCAAGGGAATGACTCCCTTGAGGTATATTCGGATACTCAACTACATGATAGTTCTAGGTTATCTTGTAATGAGTGTATGGATGCACATGCTTCAAATTATGAACTAGCTATAGCTTGTGAAAAATTGTTAGAAAAGCATAACTTTTGAAAAAGAAAAGTGTTGCTTTAAAACAAGAAAATAAGGATTTGGTTTCAAAACTTGATTTGGTTTTGCAAGAAAAGGAAGAGATTTCAAGTGAACATGACTCACTTAAATCCAACTTGACCTTGCACTAAAAGAAAATGAAATTTTGAAAAATAAGAATAATTGTGATGATGTTTTGAAGAAGAATGAAACTTTGACTTTAAAACTTGATTTAGTTCTAAAAGAAAATGATTCTTTGAAAAGTAAAATTATTTCTATTTCAAAAGAATTAGATTTGGTTTCTAAGAAAAACTTTTCTTTGAAAATTGATATAGATTCACATGTTTGCCATGCTAGTATAACTTCATCATCTAGCTCACCTATTGCATGCACCTCTTCTATAATTGAAAATGACATATCTATGCTTAAGAAGAGTGTTGATTGTTTAGGCTCCACTTTGAGCCATTGTGTCACGAACCACTCACGGTTGGAATCTATGTTTCGAAAGAAACAAATTCCTCCTATGTATGCACACAAACCACGACATACACATGCTCCTCACGTTCACACTCATCACACTTTGTATGCTCATGTGTCCACTTGTACACATTGTGGACGTAAGGGCCACCTTGCTAAATTTTATTATGATAAGATAAATGATTCAAATTTAGCAAATAAATTTGTTTGGGTTAGGAAAGGGGCTAACCCCCATAGACCCAAAAGAGTATGGGTACCAAAGACCACTTCTATTTTATTTTATGTAGGTGTGGGCTCTCACATGACGTGAGAGTGATGGTGCCTTGAGGTGGATGCGTTCCGAGCCTAAAGATGACTATTTTGGATGCATCACTTTCAAGGGGAGTTTGGTAGGAGGACCACCTTGGTTTGGAGACATAGAGATGTTGCCTCATGGTTTTGGTAATGATCTCTTACTCCCATTTATGTTTACATGCTTTCATTATTGATTTTAGCATGTTTTGATGTTTCATGATTAGTATGTTAAATGCCATGATAATTAGATTAGTGACATACATGTAAAGCATTGAGATACACCCATGTTTATATGGATCTATACGTTTGTGTTCTCACATTTGTTTAGCTATCATGTATATCATAGATCTAAGACATGTGCATTTATCATAATGATCATATGAGTTTTGTTTTAATTTTTGAGCTTCATGATTTGATTACATGTGTAGATGTTAGTTTTCATTAAAACATGAGTATATACTTGTACAACTAATGAGCCACAAATTGATTATTATATGTTTGTGCTTGATTGCTCATTTGTACTTATTAGATATACTAGTATAGCCTAGTTTTGATGATTCATGCATTTTGACTTGTATTCCTATTTGTATGCATGTTTTTCATGTTTATGTTTTAGCTTCATGTATATGTTAATTTTGTCAAAACTATTAGATATACATGTATACCCTTGAGTCATTTGCCTTTCATGTAAAATCTTTATAGACTCAATTGTGTTTGAATATATATGTATACCTTTAGTTTAGACAAAACATACATATGCCTTGAAGTTTAAATTGTTTCAATGAAAATTAAATGTTGATTTTCATGTTTTTCATTTGTTTTAAGGAATTTCACATTGAGCCTATTGCCTATTTTCATGACTTTGTCTTTCATATTATACTTATACACTCACATCATTCTTGTTTACTCATGATTTATTTTCATGAGACAATATGTGCTTATAGACCTTTGAGTGTTTGATGATCATGTGATTTTCATGTTTTATGGAATATATTTTTGTTTTATTCCTTCTTTGAAAGATTTCGTATTAGTTTTCAAGTTTTTCATAAAACTAGTTCGTATTCTTCGTTTTGGTAGAGTTTTCAAATATGCTAAACTTATTTTCAAACTTATTTTTGAAAACCCCTACCCATCCAAGGCGGTTGGTTGGGCGACCATGCCTTGTATGATTCATTATTGAAAATCTATTTAAACATGTGCATGAAATAGGTGGTAGGAAGTATGAGTTATACACTTAATCCTTATTATGTTTTCAATTGGTATCACAATTGACATTTATCTTGTATACTCATATTTGTTTTTATATATGTATGCCTCAACTTCATATAGTATCAATTTCGATTGGTATTTAATTTTTCATACATATATATGTATTTGTTTTGATTGTGCTTATTATATCTTTATATCTTAAAGCACAAACCATGTTATACTAAGCTTGATTTTATCCTTAATGACAATTATTTTAAATTGGTATTCTATACAAGCTTATGCATATTTTTTATTGGTATTTCATAAAGGGGGAGAAAACTCATGTTTTACCTTTTAATCGGTTTTGGTTTACAATTAGTGTTTTACTCCCAAGCTTTATGTTGAAAAATAATTTAAAAATGATATTGATTTTTTTAATTTGGTATCATACGCTCCTAATGAAAATTATTTTCAATTGATATATGTTTCATTTTTAATATTGGTATCAAAATATTAAATTGACATTATTCTCTATTTGGTATCTTTATTGCAAAATGAGTTTAGTATTTAACCATAAAGATTGGTTTATGTTTTTCAAATTGGTATCAAAAGTGTAAAATATTTTCAATTGGTGCTAATTTTTTCTTTGGTATCAAGATTGCCTATATATATTTATATCTTTCAATTGATATAAAAATTTTTATTGATTATCTTCAAATGTTTATGTTATGTTTTGTTCATTTTCAATTGGTATCATACATTGGTATCATGATGTTTCTATGTATACCTTCATGCTAAATTGATATATTTTTCAATTGGGTATCATAATGTTTTGTTTTATGTTTGTACCCCTTTGTTGATTTTTTTATTTCTAACAAAAAGGGAGAACATTGTTTTTGTTTACTTTAACCCATTTGTTGATGATTGACAAAAAGGGGGAGAAGTATTTTTAGTATATATGCATGTTTATTTATACGTGGTTATTTAAGTTTATATTAAAAGCATTTGTTTTTATGTTTTGTTGATATTGGTATCAAAAGCATATTGTTTTGTTGTTTTTATTGGTATCAAGTATTGGTATCAAGCGCAACATTTTTTTATTTGAATTTTTATTGGTATCGAGAGCAACTTTGTTTTTAAGAACATGTTTATTTTTAAAATTTGGTATCAACAGCATGTTTATTTCATTCGTATAAAAGATCATGTCCTTTATTACCATGTTTGTTTAAATTTATTTAGAGCATTCATGACATATCCTTATTGTTTATTGCTATGCATAAGTTAAGGGGGAGCTTCTTTGAAGCTTAACTTTAATCCATGCACATATAACTCCATGAGTTTTGTCATCATCAAAAAGGGGAGATTGTTGGCCCAGAGGCCCTTCACTCTAGTTTTGATGATGATTAACTCATGTAGTTATAGTTTACTAATAATCTTGTGATACTTAGTTTCAGATTTTTAATCAAGATATTAGTAGGTGATTAGCTTCAATAAAGGTGTTTTGGAGCTTTCACATAGTGATTCAAGAGCTCGAGCATCAAGTTCACATCTAGCACTCGGTTAGAGTTAAGCTCGGTGAATCTCGTTTAGATCGAGTCGACTTGGAGACGGCGTTCTATAAGAAGGCTTCGGTTTATTTAGTTAAGATCGTTTAGAGCATTGTAAAGATAGATAGTGTGATATGCTCAAGTTCACAATATACACACACAAGTTTCATGTTTTAGTTTTTCGGTTTAACCGATCTTGGTTTTCATGGATAGATAGAATCAAAACAAGTTTAAATGGTTTAATATATATTAGATTTGATCTATATACATCTATGCTTCATCTATTTAGAAAAACTTATTTTGATAACCTATTCATGTATTTGGAGTTTTGTATTTAGACAAAACTTATTTTAGATTTAATGTCAAAAACATAGATATAATTCCTTTCTTGTATATTGGATTCTATCCATATACAACATGCTTCAAAGTTGTTTAAATATCATGTTTTTGTATTTGCATGAGTTTTGGAGAAAACGAATTTCTATCTCAAAAATCTAAGTTTTGAAAATTACAGTTTTTGTTTTAAGGCAAAATTTCTAAATTATAAAAATAGTTCAAAATGTTTGTAACATGGTTTGATTTTTACTCAAACATGTTTGTATATCAAAGTATAATACTGAACTTATTTTTATAGATTTTTTGCGATTTTATGGGATTTAATCAAAGGCAAAAAGATAAGTTTTTAAATCCTGAAAATTGACCTTTCCAGGCTCTGGCGGTCGACCGTGTGCTCGACCGGCCTAGGAGTCTGTCGACCGGCACGGTCGACCGACGTGCACGGTGACGTGCACATAGCCAGCCACTTAGGCCAGTCGACCGCCCGTCGACCGACTGTAAGTGCCCCACTCTCGGGTGGGGGCGGTCGACCGACGGTCGACCGTAGGCTTGGCATCGGTCGACCGCGCGGTCGACCGGCAGGCTCAACGGTCAAAAATTTGACCGTTGGCCAGTCGATCGGCAGGGCAATTTTACCCTTGTCTGCAGCCAACGGGCAGATTTCCAAATGGGTTATAAATACCCCATTTGAAGTAGTGTTTGAACAAGATTTCTAAGAGCAAAAATTCTCATTCTTTCTAGCGTTTAATACAAGTTTTTAAAAGAGTTTTTAAGCTTAAAGATTTGATCTTTATTTTGTTTTAAAGGGTTGAAAAAATCAAAGAAAAGAAAAGTCTTTGGGAATTGATTTGATCTTCATTTATATTTCTATCTAGAGTTGCTCCCTAGAGATTTTCTTTGTGTTTTTGATTTCCAAACTCTTTGTTTTCTCACACTTGAGCTTATCTATCTATCCTATCTATTAGGATCTATTTTGTGAGAAAAATTAGTTTGTGGTTGTGGAAACCACCAAGTTGTAAACCCTCCTTTATTTGTGCTATCCCTCTTAGTGAAGAGGTTGATTGTTGGAGTGGTTGCTTTGTGCCTTATCCCTCAAGTGTGAGGTGATAGTTGTTTCGCTAAGTGCCTATCCCTCATTTGTGAGGTTGATATTGTGTTGACTTTGTGCCTTGCCTCTAAGTGTAGAGGTTGTATTTGTTGAGAGAGGAGTTGTGTACTCCCGTATTGTATTTGCCCCAAATCCTCAGTGGAGGTTTCCTGTGTGGGAAGTCCTGTGTGGACGAGATAGTGGAAATCCTTCTGTGTGAAGGCGGGGACGTAAAACTAGATGCTCGAACCTCGAAACATATCCTTGTGTTTGTATTTGATCCACTTTCTCTAACTCTCTCTCTTTTATATTGTACCTTGCATTGATTCATATTGCTCATACATATTTATATGCTTGGTTTGTTTGTTTGTGTGTGCCTCACTTGTGTTTAACCAAGAGAGCTTCATATAGCACCTCAACTCTTATTTAGAGGAAGCAAGAGGAGTCAGTCCAGAGCCCTTCACCGGGAATTCAGATACACTCGTTGGTTACACTAAGTGTGTTGCTTTAAGTTTTAAATTCCGCATTATTTGTCATTAGATTAGTCGTACACCTATTCAACCCCCCTCTAGGTGTACTTTCAGATATATCACAAATTTATAGTTCATACAATTATCAAGATATTAGGGGAATCTAACTTTCATAAAAGAATTTTAAATATAATAGATTTTAAAAGTCTAGTTCAACAATTTAATCTTAAATAAGAATTCTTGATGGAAAAATTCATGGTAAGATAATCTAATCATGAAACTTTAAAACAAAATTTTAATTCATAAAAATGTAGTTCACTTACATTGGAGAACTTAGTCCTGTTCTTCATAGAGGTGTACAACATTGGAAAGACTGGATGAGAAGTAGAAGGCATACAAGCTCACGGCAATGTGCATGCCACTCCAGTTAACGAGCCTCCCTCTCTCACAAAACCCAACTCCATCAAAAGCTCCAGCCCATACCACATAACCAACCACGACGCCCGAGGCCAACACCCCGCCCATCGACACGTAAGTAAGAAGCTCCATGCTCCGCAACCACATCGTGGGCCAAATCACAAGGGCTGCTATTAGGACAAGCTCGTGCTTTCCACTGATTTTTTTTAGTCTCCTTAAGTTGAAACTAGCTGAGGGGAAGAACTTCTCAAAGTGATCCCCTTCTAGTATCAAGAACTCGACTGCGACTAGGTACATTGAGGTACATGAAAATTGATTTGAGCAGTCTCCCCTAATATCCGAATGTCAGGTACCTGATGTCTGGATAGGTCTTGACGAGGAAATTGGACTCCATGCATCTCTGAAGTAGTACGCCAGTGTAGCAACAGGCGATTGCGATCATGAAAAGAAGTATCAGATTCAGTCATCCTCCTTCTGATAGTGCATATGGAACTGATAAAATTCTGAGACCTGAGCGAAGAAATAACAGATTTGTTACATAGTTTATCAGAACAATAATTGGACAATAATGAAAGTAGAAGTTTTCACTAGTGTGGACGAGCATAATATAAAAAATACACAAAATACATGTAAAAAGGGTACCCACTTCTAAGTTTGAATCAACAAAAATACCATCGAATACTTTCAGATAGTATTTTCTTTCATTCACTTTTATACATTAAGAAATTATATAAAATGCATAATAATGCAAGAAGGGTAACCAATCTAAAAGTGTATTGATTTCGTTGAAGCAAGTACGGAAAAAGGTGGTGTCGCTGCCCTTGAAGATGAATGGGGCTGCATTTCTTTTGCTTAGGGACATGTAATAGGGAGAGGAGCAACACGAGAACTTTTTATGAGATCACCCATTCTGATACTTCTATCGTCCTTCCCTAGTTCCACTGACAAAAGCACGGTTAAGTGCTTTATTCCCAACTCATGGGATGGGGGAGTTCTTATAGAGAGAGAAACAAGGGAGATTCTTGTTGAGAGAGAGAGAGTTACTCAGTTGAAGATGTTTCAAGTACCTTTGTGGGCTCCAATATGCTTATCTTTATGTGTGGTCACAAACACAATCAGAGACGGGTCTCTACTTCTACACAGAGATTAAAACAGATTAGAGTTGCAAAGCTATTCCAGGTTCTAAGTACTGCTGAGTGAATAAAATCTGACTTAGCAATCGCACGGATTTTAGTCATAGTCAATACAGTACGTGTAACACCCCGCTCCCGGAATACGTACTTAGTTGCGTATTCAGATTTTCGGTCGTATTTTTTTTCGATTTGTTTCCTGTATTTATTCTGTATTATGAATTCCTTATATGGTTGTTTTGTCTTGGATTGGGATTCGTGGACTCGGAGTCAGTCCCAGTCCGAACCAGGAACTCGATTATAGTATATTATTCGATTTGGTCTTTCCGGTGATTAGATTTGACCAATTTTAGTTTTAAATATCATTTTCCAATATTATATATTTTCTATGATTTTCTAGATTTTTCTGGAATTAAAATGAAAGTCTTCAAAACCGGTGTCGGCCAGTGCCGCTGACTGATTCCTGGATTTTTAATTCTCAAACTGTTTGGAATTTCATGATGGTCCTTTAGACTTTATCTTTTAGAATTACATTTCCTACTTAAATTCTTTTTCTGAGGATTTTATGATTTTATGAAAATTCCTTCGGAGTCGGTAGTTAACTGATTCCAGGATTTTTAGTTTACAATCGGAATTGAATTTCTGAATTCCGCTTTCACTTTATGTCTTAAAATCATATTTTCTTCTTTAATACATTTTCTGGGATTTTTCGGAATTTATCAAAATCCGGCCGACCCGGTGTAGGCCGGTATCGGCGGTTGACTTCTGGATTTTTAATTTGAAAACGGGATTTTATTTCTGAAAACCGATTTCATATTATTCATCAGGATGACGTTTTCTACCTCCGGGTATTTTTGGGGATTTTTCGGGAACAGTCGATTTTCCAACCTTATTATTATATTATTATTTTTAAATCTTTCTTTCTTTCTTTCTTTCTTTCCTTTTCTTTTCCCTCAACCGACTTCACCAACGCCACCTCACCCCCCTCATTTAATTCCCCTCTCCCTCATTAATTCCTCTCCCATCACAATCTCTCTCTCTCTTTTTCTTTTTCTTTTCTTTCCTTTTTTCTTTTCTTTCTCTTTTTCCTTTTTCCCTTTTTCTTCTTCTTCTTCTTCTTCCTCTCCTGCGTGGGCGACACCCAACCGAGCCCCATCACCGGCCCTCCGGCGACCCTCCGGCCACCGACGCCGGCGAGGAGAACCCCCATCTCCGGCCACCTCCTTTTCCTCTCTCTTTCTTTCCTTTCCTTCCTTTCTTTTTCTTTCCTTTCTTTCTTCCTCCCTTAGCTCCGGCCAACCACCACCACCGCCGGCGAGCTCTCTTCCTCCGGCGCCCCGGCGTGGGCAGACCGCCGCCGGCGCGAGGCCGGCGGCCTGGGCGCGGCGGGGGGCCTCGCGCCCCCCGTGCGCTGCTGTGGAGGGGGCAAAGCCCCCTCCTCCTTCTTCTCCCTGGGGTGGCCGGCGCCACCCCAGTCTGGCGCCGCCGGCGCTGTGCCGGCGGCCGTGGGCGGCCAAGGGGGCCCGCCTGGGCCCCTGTGCCTCTGCTGAGGGGGGCAAAGCCCCCCTCTTTCTCTGCTGGAGGGGGCGCAGCCCCCTCCCTTCTCTGTTGAGGGGGCGCTGCCCCCCTCTTTCTCTGCCGACGGTCGGCGCCGCCCGGCGCCGCCGTCTGACCGGCGGCCAGGACCGCCGCCGGCGGCCACTGTGCTGAGAGGGGGCAGCAGCCCCACTGCCCCCTGTCCTCTCTCTCTTTCTCTTTCTCTCTCTATCCTGCTCTCTCTTTCTCTCTCTCTTGTTCTCTCTCTCTCTCTCACTCTCTCCTCTCTCTTTCTCACTCTAGCTCTCTTTCTCTCTCCTCTCTTTCTCACTCTAGCTCTCTTTCTCTCTCCTCTCTTTCTCACTCTAGCTCTCTTTCTCTCTCCTCTCTTTCTCACTCTAGCACTCTTTCTCTCTCCCTCCTGTACTCTCTATCTTCCTCTCTCTTCCTCTCTCCTCTCTCTACAATTCCTCTCCCTCTCTCTCCTCAGTTTCTCTCTCTAACTCCTCCCTTGACCCTCTCTAAAACCTCCACTTTCTCTCTCTAAATAGTTCTCTCTCTAGGCTTTCTATCTACTTTCTCTCTCCCTAAAATTACTCTCAAGACTTTCTCTCTCTAGACTTTCTCTCTCTAAACCTCTCTTTCTCTCTCCTCTTCACTCTACATTTTTATATCAGGTTTTGTGGCGCATCCCAAGCTTCCGTGGATTTCGGATATTTCGGTATATTGGTGACTCAGGCGAGTGTTCTCACTCGCTACCCTCTTACTTCTTATTTCATTGATTATGCGCATGTTCTAGCTTTAGCTTTCATGTATTTTATTTCATGTGCTATGTCTTTTATTGCTTATACCATGCGTGGCCGACCCTTCGTGGTCGTTGGACTTTGGATTACTGTTATGTTTACACTTGCCCTACTACTACTTCAGACTTGTTAGTTGCATGTTTCCTTTTAACACATGTATATCACCTGACCATCTAGTGTGTTATCACCTGACCACCTGGCATGCCACTATTTGGCAAGACCTTTATGTTGCACCATGACTTACCCAGACTATTACCCTTTTCTGGTCATGTTTGATTGATTGCTAAATATCACCATCCTATCATGCTATCACTTTATACCCAGCATGATATACTTGACTTGTGATTGTCATCTTTACGGGAACTTGACTTATTATCCTGTATCATGATCAGTGACCTGTTTTCCTGCTTTACATACAGTGACCTGACTATATAGTACTTATGTACTCCTAATTTCCTGATCATGCCTAATTCCTGATTATTCCCGTAAAGTGATAATTAAACTATTGAATCTTAAAATGGACCAACTTGTATTGGGTCGGGGGAAAACATGCGGATATCGATATGTGTTCGTGTTTACAGTGGCATTAGGTTGTGCACTTTATATCCGGTCTGACCTGTGGTACTCCAGGGGACCGAGGGGAGAGCTGGCTCCCTTATTCCTGATTGATAAGGGCATACATAAGTCCCTCCTGTTAGGCCTTGCGGCTGGTTCCGTCACCATGCAACGGAACACCCTGGACCGTGGTCCCGGGCATGCACGGGACCCACTGTAAACATAGTTCGTTGATACAACCGCTGTTTCCAATAACAACCTCGACTTGCTTATATATGGATGTATGTGGGTTGGCCGTACACCGAGACACATACCGAGATATATGGGCAAGACGAGTAATAATAAAGTGTCATAATAACCGGCTCTTTAAGTTGTAAGTAGAGGTATGTGGAATGGGACGCATACCAAAGCCTACATCTTAAATAGCTATGAATTTGTGCTGTGCCTTACCGTATTTGCTTTTCCCGGACTTTATATTGGATTTCATGTTTTATGAGTATTATGATATGACTACCTTATAGCTCGTCCTTGGTTTTATTCTGATTTCCTGTTTTATGATTATCATGCCATATCTATTCTTACCTGCTCTATCCTATCTGCCTCCTGAGTATTCCCACTTGATATATGCATTATTGTGCTCACTCTGCTTCACCACTTGGTTTTGCTTCTACACTCGCCTGGGGAGTATTATTTGACTCCCCTGGATTCTCACGTCCAGGTCTTGGAGCTAGGAGCGTGTGTTCAGAGTAACGCAGCAGTAGCGTGGATCTCCAGCCGACCGTCCTGAGCCACATCCTTCCAGGCCCCCTGTGAGTCTCTCGAGTTTTCCTTTTTAAACTCGTGAGTACCTTTATGCTGTTTTACTCTTGTACATCTGCTTGTATTCCCGCATTTGCGCATATTAGTGATATGATATTCATGTAATATTAGATCACTACTGGTGATAATTCTGTAATTGTATATATGTGTTGGAATGTATAATGCACCATATGCTTCCGTACTCTGATTTTTGTCTGTACTGATGCTTAGCGTATATACGGGAGGGTAGTTCTGACCTACGTATATACGTTGCAGTGACGTCCCCGTATCGCCGGGATCGGGGCGTTACAGGTTGGTATCAGAGCTTAGGCTCTAACTTCCTCAGTACGTCCAGAGGGCAAATTAATGGTAATGAAATTTGCAACTGGAATACATGAGTCTTGGTTATACATTCCAACTATAAGTGCAGAGTTATCTATTTCTTGACTATCCTTCCTTTGATTCCTAAATCCTTTCCATATCCCTTCCCTGTTTTGGTTTTATGAAGCCTTATACTATTTTAAGATATGACTAGACTAGAGAGGTAGTGGCTGGTTCAGAATGAAGCTATTATGTGATCTCTTCGGCCAATTCTATGAAGCTTGGTATTCTCCAGATCGATCTTGATCTGGTTATCTTTCAGAAGACAGCATTCGGGATTCTTAATTATCGGTCTTCTTTATTATGCTCAGGATTTCCGGGGTTTTCTTTATTACACAGCCACGACATCATCAGTACTCATTTATTGCACAGCCACGACATCAGCAGTATTATTCAGCATTATTCGAAGATTTATACAGCCGGAAGTGCGGAGTATGATTATTATTCAGTTGACTTGAGAGCCCTACCTATAGTGCTTCATATCTTAATTGGTATAGATTCCACCCTTGTCCCTTTTGTGTTCGATTCACCCCTTAACGAAATTGCGAGGACGCAATTTTTGTAAGGTGGATGGATTGTAACACCCCGCTCCCGGAATACGTACTTAGTTGCGTATTCAGATTTTCGGTCGTATTTTTTTTCGATTTGTTTCCTGTATTTATTCTGTATTATGAATTCCTTATATGGTTGTTTTGTCTTGGATTGGGATTCGTGGACTCGGAGTCAGTCCCAGTCCGAACCAGGAACTCGATTATAGTATATTATTCGATTTGGTCTTTCCGGTGATTAGATTTGACCGATTTTAGTTTTAAATATCATTTTCCAATATTATATATTTTCTATGATTTTCTAGATTTTTCTGGAATTAAAATGAAAGTCTTCAAAACGGTGTCGGCCAGTGCCGCTGACTGATTCCTGGATTTTTAATTCTCAACTGTTTGGAATTTCATGATGGTCCTTTAGACTTTATCTTTTAGAATTACATTTCCTACTTAAATTCTTTTTCTGAGGATTTTATGATTTTATGAAAATTCCTTCGGAGTCGGTAGTTAACTGATTCCAGGATTTTTAGTTTACAATCGGAATTGAATTTCTGAATTCCGCTTTCACTTTATGTCTTAAAATCATATTTTCTTCTTTAATACATTTTCTGGGATTTTTCGGAATTTATCAAAATCCGGCCGACCCGGTGTAGGCCGGTATCGGCGGTTGACTTCTGGATTTTTAATTTGAAAACGGGATTTTATTTCTGAAAACTGATTTCATATTATTCATCAGGATGACGTTTTCTACCTCCGGGTATTTTTGGGGATTTTTCGGGAACAGTCGATTTTCCAACCTTATTATTATATTATTATTTTTAAATCTTTCTTTCTTTCTTTCTTTCTTTCCTTTTCTTTTCCCTCAACCGACTTCACCAACGCCACCTCACCCCCCTCATTTAATTCCCCTCTCCCTCATTAATTCCTCTCCCATCACAATCTCTCTCTCTTTTTCTTTTCTTTTCTTTCCTTTTTTCTTTTCTTTCTCTTTTTCCTTTTTCCCTTTTTTCTTCTTCTTCTTCTTCTTCCTCTCCTGCGTGGGCGACACCCAACCGAGCCCCATCACCGGCCCTCCGGCCACCGACGCCGGCGAGGAGAACCCCCATCTCCGGCCACCTCCTTTTCCTCTCTCTTTCTTTTCCTTTCCTTCCTTTTCTTTTCTTTCCTTTCTTTCCTCCCTTAGCTCCGGCCAACCACCACCACCGCCGGCGAGCTCTCTTCCTCCGGTGCCCCGGCGTGGGCAGACCGCCGCCGGCGCGAGGCCGGCGGCCTGGGCGCGGCCGGGGGCCTCGCGCCCCCCGTGCGCTGCTGTGGAGGGGGCAAAGCCCCCTCCTCCTTCTTCTCCCTGGGGTGGCCGGCGCCACCCCAGTCTGGCGCCGCCGGCGCTGTGCCGGCAGCCGTGGGCGGCCAAGGGGGCCCGCCTGGGCCCCTGTGCCTCTGCTGAGGGGGGGCAAAGCCCCCCTCTTTCTCTGCTGGAGGGGGCGCAGCCCCCTCCCTTCTCTGTTGAGGGGGGCGCTGCCCCCCTCTTTCTCTACCGACGGTCGGCGCCGCCCGGCGCCGCCGTCTGACCGGCGGCCAGGACCGCCGCCGGCGGCCACTGTGCTGAGAGGGGCAGCAGCCCCACTGCCCCCTGTCCTCTCTCTTTCTCTTTCTCTCTCTATCCTGCTCTCTCTTTCTCTCTCTCTTGTTCCTCTCTCTCTCACTCTCTCCTCTCTCTTTCTCACTCTAGCTCTCTTTCTCTCTCCTCTCTTTCTCACTCTAGCTCTCTTTCTCTCTCCTCTCTTTCTCACTCTAGCTCTCTTTCTCTCTCCTCTCTTTCTCACTCTAGCACTCTTTCTCTCTCCCTCCTGTACTCTCTCTCTTCCTCTCTCTTCCTCTCTCTCCTCTCTCTACAATTCCTCTCCCTCTCTCTCCTCAGTTTCTCTCTCTAACTCCTCCCTAGACCCTCTCTAAAACCTCCACTTTCTCTCTCTAAATAGTTCTCTCTCTAGGCTTTCTATCTACTTTCTCTCTCCCTAAAATTACTCTCAAGACTTTCTCTCTCTAGACTTTCTCTCTCTAAACCTCTCTTTCTCTCTCCTCTTCACTCTACATTTTTATATCAGGTTTTGTGGCGCATCCCAAGCTTCCGTGGATTTCGGATATTTCGGTATATTGGTGACTCAGGCGAGTGTTCTCACTCGCTACCCTCTTACTTCTTATTTCATTGATTATGCGCATGTTCTAGCTTTAGCTTTCATGTATTTTATTTCATGTGCTATGTCTTTTATTGCTTATACCATGCGTGGCCGACCCTTCGTGGTCGTTGGACTTTGGATTACTGTTATGTTTACACTTGCCCTACTACTACTTCAGACTTGTTAGTTGCATGTTTCCTTTTAACACATGTATATCACCTGACCATCTAGTGTGTTATCACCTGACCACCTGGCATGCCACTATTGGGCAAGACCTTTATGTTGCACCATGACTTACCCAGACTATTACCCTTTCTGGTCATGTTTGATTGATTGCTAAATATCACCATCCTATCATGCTATCACTTTATACCCAGCATGATATACTTGACTTGTGATTGTCATCTTTATGGGAACTTGACTTATTATCCTGTATCATGATCAGTGACCTGTTTTCCTGCTTTACATACAGTGACCTGACTATATAGTACTTATGTACTCCTAATTTCCTGATCATGCCTAATTCCTGATTATTCCCGTAAAGTGATAATTAAACTATTGAATCTTAAAATGGACCAACTTGTATTGGGTCGGGGGGAAACATGCGGATATCGATATGTGTTCGTGTTTACAGTGGCATTAGGTTGTGCACTTTATATCCGGTCTGACCTGTGGTACTCCAGGGGACCGAGGGGAGAGCTGGCTCCCTTATTCCTGATTGATAAGGGCATACATAAGTCCCTCCTGTTAGGCCTTGCGGCTGGTTCCGTCACCATGCAACGGAACACCCTGGACCGTGGTCCCGGGCATGCACGGGACCCACTGTAAACATAGTTCGTTGATACAACCGCTGTTTCCAATAACAACCTCGACTTGCTTATATATGGATGTATGTGGGTTGGCCGTACACCGAGACACATACCGAGATATATGGGCAAGACGAGTAATAATAAAGTGTCATAATAACCGGCTCTTTAAGTTGTAAGTAGAGGTATGTGGAATGGGACGCATACCAAAGCCTACATCTTAAATAGCTATGAATTTGTGCTGTGCCTTACCGTATTTGCTTTTCCCGGACTTTATATTGGATTTCATGTTTTATGAGTATTATGATATGACTACCTTATAGCTCGTCCTTGGTTTTATTCTGATTTCCTGTTTTATGATTATCATGCCATATCTATTCTTACCTGCTCTATCCTATCTGCCTCCTGAGTATTCCTACTTGATATATGCATTATTGTGCTCACTCTGCTTCACCACTTGGTTTTGCTTCTACACTCGCCTGGGGAGTATTATTTGACTCCCCTGGATTCTCACGTCCAGGTCTTGGAGCTAGGAGCGTGTGTTCAGAGTAACGCAGCAGTAGCGTGGATCTCCAGCCGACCGTCCTGAGCCACATCCTTCCAGGCCCCCTGTGAGTCTCTCGAGTTTTCCTTTTTAAACTCGTGAGTACCTTTATGCTGTTTTACTCTTGTACATCTGCTTGTATTCCCGCATTTGCGCATATTAGTGATATGATATTCATGTAATATTAGATCACTACTGGTGATAATTCTGTAATTGTATATATGTGTTGGAATGTATAATGCACCATATGCTTCCGTACTCTGATTTTTGTCTGTACTGATGCTTAGCGTATATACGGGAGGGTAGTTCTGACCTACGTATATACGTTGCAGTGACGTCCCCGTATCGCCGGGATCGGGGCGTTACAGTACGACTCTCATTGCAACCACATAGGCAGATCCGTGTCCAAATTGAGCACTACTCATTAAGTAACCAGACAAGAAGAATGAAGGTGGACTCATGAGTTTTAGAGAAAACCTCGAGAGAGGCATGGGCGGAGACTGAGTTTGTTGTGCAAGAAACCAACAGAAAGAGTTGTCAACTGAGACAAGCTTAATTCAGATCTTGAATCACTGATACAGAAACAGACCTGTGAATTGCCGGTCGTCGTTGCTTGATGTTGATGTAAGGGATGAGGCTGCACGTTAAAAATTTGCATGTCGCGTTGCAATGATCTGGAACGTAGACGATTAGGTTCAAAGTTTGATTCTCTCTGGAAATCCCTGGTCATTGTTAGGCTAACTCGACAAGAAAGGAAGACTGAGAATGCCGAGTCTATTCTGTTGCTCGTGAAATTTACAGAACTGGTGTTCGGATTCGGGTCCTCTCCACTGCTCGGCAGTGGATGGTCTGCTTCTTGAACCATAATTATCCTATATTTTATGTATGGTGTTAGTTTTCTTGGTGAAAATCATTAACAAGTGCAATACACATAACACAATGGTATTATTTTTAGAATGAATCCAACTATTTAGATGGTGTAATTGTAGGTATTTAAGAAAATTGAATTTAAACTAGATTTTAATTAAGTAAGAATGTAGCTTACACGTCTATCACGGAAAGAATCTCATAAAATGAGAATATGTGATGAAAAGAGTCTCACATTGTCAGAAATGTTGACTTAAAATTATGCTAAATACAAAATTTGCAAGAATATCCTAGATTCTCAAACAAACTGATTCTCAATGCTCAATGTTAGTATTTGGGGTGTCTCATATTCATTAGAGAAGAATTCAGGTTCTGGCAGTTTTCTAATACGAATGTGTCTCCTGTTTTGTTTTGGATACGGGTTTCCTATTTCGATGAGAAGGTACTGATTTTGCAAGTAGAGTTTATGAAAGACTAGGATCGTCCTAGGTACCTACATAAACCCCCCTTAGGGGTGGCCTTTTGAAGGTGCGTCAAGAATTCAAGAGAAATTCTGTTTTTCACCGTTGAGAGTTATGAGAGAGAGATCTTCTTGTAACTCTTGTATTTTCTTTCCTGTTTTTAATCAAAGTTTCTCTCCTCCCCGTGGATGTAGACACATTTCCGAACCACATTAAATCTTATGCTCTTGGTTGTGTGGTGATTTAGTTTTAATTGCTTGCTAGCGGTGCATCTTTTACGCTTTTGCTTCCGCTGCTGACTCTCCAACTCGGTATTTTTCTGTTGTTTGATTGATAATAAATCATCAACAATTGGTATCAGAGCGATGGCTAGCAAGACATCATGACAACCAAGTTCGAGGTGGAGAAATTCGATGAGAAATCCAACTTCCTGTTGTTGAAGATGTGAGTAACATCGTTGCTCGTGAAGGAGGTCACACACAAGGCCCTGCCTGGTATTAAGAAGAAGCCATCAAAGATGGAATGATTAGTAGAACAACATTGACTTTCACGCAAAAGCAATGATCATACTATGCCTATCAGATGAGGTCCTCTACAACGTGATGAACGAGAAGACAACTGCTGATCTTTGATGTAGGCTAGAGAGCCTTTACATGACGAAGAGTTTGTCGAACAAGCTCTTCATGAAGAAGCAGTTATACAGCCTTCGGATGAAAGAATGTACACCTGCTCTACAATATTTTAATGCTTCTAATAAAATTTTAAGCGACTTGTTAGCTCTAGAGGTTAAACTAGAAGAAGAAGACAATGCTCTTCTATTACTTTTTTTTTTCCATCAAATTATAACTACTTGGCAACCACCATCATGTACGGTAAGGAGATCTTAGAGTTAGAAGATGGCAGGCAAATGCTCCAGAACAACGAGCTGATGAAGAAGACAAATTCTATGGAAGAAGGCTCAAGATTGTTTGTCAAAAGCCAGAGGGGAAGATCAAAAAACAGGGGACCAAAAGGGATCCATAGGTTTCTAATAGTTTCTCTTGTTACTTTTGCAAGAAACCAGGGCACATCAAGAAAAATTGTACGAAATTCAAGGAGATGCTGAAGAGGAAAGGCGGCAAAAATTCTGATAGGGCTGTACCAGTGGAAAGTCAGATCAAGCCGAGATTCTCAAAGACGCAGATGAGGATTCATGTGATGTCTTAACAGCTGAGTCAGAAAAGGTAAATACTCAGATGCTTGGTTACTTGACTTGGGGTGCACATACCACATGTGCCTAAAATGGGAGTGGTTCAGTACTTACAAGCCTTATGATGGAGGCTCTGTCTTGATGGAAAACGATGTTGTATGCAAGACTATTGGCATCGGCAACATCCTTATGAGGATGTTTGATGGACCCTTACGAACGTTCGACACGTTCCGGATTTAAAAAAGAATATTCTCTCGTTGGGAGCTTTTGAAGCTCGAGGGTATAAGTTTTCTGGTGCAGATGGAGGAATCAAAATTGCTAAAGGCTTCATGATGATTGTCAAAGGAGAACAAATAGCAAACTTGTACAAGTTGACAAAAAGCATTATTGTTAGTGATACTTCAGTAACAACAGAGAAGGAGAATGCTACAAGACTTTGGCGCATATCTCTTGGACACATGAGCAAGCGAGGTCTTCAAACCCTACACGAAATGAGTGCATTAGCAGGTATCAAATATTACAAACTTGATCTTTGTAAATTTTGCATTATGGGTAGGTAACGTAGAGTAGATATCTCTATATCACAGTATAAGACAAATGGCTTGCTAGATCTCTCATTCACACAGATGTGTGGGAGCCTTCACCAGTAGCATCTATTGAGTGCTAGGTACTATGTTACTTTTATAGATGATTTTTCAAGAAAAGTTTGAGTATACTTCTTGAAGTAGAAATTGAAAGTATTTCAGAAGTTCAAGAAGTGAAAAACTATGGTGGAAAATCAGACAGGGCGGAATGTGAAAGTCTTGAGGTCCGACAATGGAGGTGAATATACCTCCAAAGAATTCAAAGACTACTTAGCAAGTAAGGACATCAAACACCAGCTAAGTATTTCAGGCGACCAGAACAGAACGAAGTAGTAGAGCGCATGAACTGGACACTTACATAGCGTGCACAAAGTATCAGATTACAGGTTGACATGTCAGAAAGATTTTCGGTAGAGGCAGTGAATCATGCGTGTTATCTGGTAAACGTGTCACCGTCAATAGCTATTGATCTACAAATCCTAGAGAAAATATGACGAGGAGAGTCTATGGACTATTCAACCTTTGACGGAGTAGTAAACAAGAACGGAAGAGGAGCTAGAGCTATCTTAATTTCGCCCAGAGGTGATCAAGTGCCGGCTGCTGCACAGCTAGGATTCCAGTGCACATAGAACATGGCAGAGTATGAAGCTTGTATCCTTGGACTTCGAATGGCGATCGAACGAGGAGTCAAAGTCTGTCATGTTTACGGTGATTCCTTCCTTGTCATTTATCAAATCAAAGGATGATATCAGATAAAAGACGAGAAGTTGATCCCATATCATAATCATTTCGAAGAATTAATCAAGGAGTTCGATGAAGTCACCTTCAGCGTTGTAACCCGCGAGAAGAATCAGTTTCTCGAAGCACTGGTTACCTTGGCAGCCTGACTATTAGTCCTCGAAAGCGAAACCGTCAAAGAAGGTGATTGAGAAAAAGAGAGCAGCCTGCCTATTGCTATGCTTTGGAACCGTCGACGGGCCGCCCACAGAGTTGATAAATCACCTTGGTATTATAACATAAGCGATTCCTCAAAGACTTCACAGTCCCGGAAGGTACCACCACCGATCGGAAGACACTGATGCGCCTCATGTGAATTATGGCAGGCTTCATCAGATGCAGAGCAAAGGACTGGTTCGGGGACTTCCTCACATGAAGGTGAGGACTGATACACTTTGTGTTAGATGTCAGTATGGAAAGATGCACAAGCTGCCATTCAAGGAGAGCCAGACGAGATCATCTAATGCTTTAGAGTTGGTGCACTCCGATGTCTTCACTCTTCGCACTCCTTCTTTCACTGGGTTGAGGCATATGGTAACCTTAATTGATGAGTACTCCCGCTACACTTGGGTGTATTTTCTCAAGGAAAAGTCAGAGGTCTTTGAGAAGGTTAGTTCGATGTTGCATGCTGAAAATCTGCTTAAGTGAAAACTCGCGATGCATACCTCAGCGTTATTGCGATTTTCATTATTTTCTGTCCACAGTTATCTCTATTCATGAACCCCCTGGGCTTATTATGAGGCATCATTAGATCTGCATTGCCAGCAGGCTATGGTAGAGGAGTTGGCAGCTCTACAGAAAAGCCATACATGGGATCCTGTCGATCCACCTTCTGGAAAGTCGCCGATTATAGGTTGACATGTCAAAAGGATTTTGGGCAGAGGCGGAATCATGCGTGTTATCTGGTAAACATGTCACCATTAATAGCTATTGATCTTCAAATCCCAGAGGAGATATGACGAGGAGAGTCTATGGACTATTCAACCTTACGGATTTTCGGTTGTCCAGCATATAGTTTGGTTAATAGTCAGAAAAGGAACAAACTGGAGTCCACGTCTAAGAAGTGTATCTTTAGCGGGTTCACCAAAGGAGCCAAGGGTTTCAGACTTTGGGATCCCAATAAAAGAAGCGCCTTTACCAGTAAAGATATAATCTTTGACGAAGAATCAATGTGGCAAGAAAAGTCAGAGACGAAAAATAAAACGCAAGGTGGAGCTTCAGACAGTTTAGCAGACACTGAGAAAAAGTAAGTTAAGTTCTCAGAGAGTCCTAAAAGGCCTGAAGGGTCAGAAGAGAACTCCTTAGATTCAGATGGAGACATATAGGAGGCTACTCAAGAGCAACCTAGACTGTTGAGGAGGTCAGTCAGAGTTGCGGTGTCACTAACAAGGTATGGCAGGGATGATGATAATGTCTATTTCACATTAGTAACAGAAGCAGAAGATTCTGACAGTTACAGGAAAGTGATCGAGGCATATGACCACGGTAAGTAGATTACAACCATGAAGTAAGGATGGTCTTTGGATAGAAACCAAATATGGACATTAGTCGATCTTCTAAAGGACTCGAAGGCAATAAGTTACAGATGGGTCTTTCGCAAGAAGGATAATGAGCAGTACAAGGCAAAATTAGTTGCCAAAGGATATGTTCAGAAGGAGGGCATTGACTACAATGAGATCTTCTCTCCTATAGTCAAGCATGCATCTATTTGGATGTTATTGACGAGAGTTGTTCAGTTTGATCTAGAGTTGAAGTAGATGGATGTAGCATTTCCGCACGATGAGCTGGAGGAGAAGAAATACATGATATCGCTAATTCCGTTTATATCGCTACCGCCTGGTAAGCGGGACCAAGCACTCAGCGCTTTATTCACTAGACTCGCTAAGGCGGAACTCTGCCGGATTTTAGACTCGCATAGTAAGACCAAGTCATTTTGGAGTTTCACCAGGCGCTTTGGTGACTAAACACTATTCGTTGATCTAGCCCCAGCATCACTAGCTCTGCTTGTTTGTGCGCTTTGCCATAATACTGTTTTATCATATATTTATAATTGTGAAGAGTTAAATAGTCCTGAGATACATTGGATGCTTGTAACATGTCTGATATCTGATAGTCCTGAAACTGCATCGTAACTGACTACTGACTTAACTGGACAATATCATTTATATCTGACTATATACCATACTATATAAACATCTGATATGGTACCATGATTCTTGACTCCTGATAAAAACTCCTAATTCACTCCTGATTCGGTACCATGAATCCTGAACAGATTAAATTCAAGATTCACAGATATTGCTTTTAAAAGGAATCGCTACTGAATCCTGATACATGATATCCCTGTTACTGTTTTGGTATGTGAAACTAAGTACCACATGAAACAACACGGGGGCCACCTCTAGAATTCCATACCTGATGTGTGGAACTAAGTGCCACATGGAATAAAGTGTAACATCACATGTCCTAGTGATGGGGGTCACCTCTTAAATCTTCGAGGGCCACCTCTAGAATTCCACATCTCCTGATTATTATACTCCTGATACTATATTCTTGTTTCCTGTAAATTGATATCGTGAAACTCAACTGAAAATAATCCTAAATATCTCTAATAAAGATACAACTTACACTGGGTCGGGGGAAACTGATGGACTTCAATAAGCACGTCTTCATAATTCCTCGATGTTGCAACTACTGTAGAGAATTACTTGAGACCACATAAGTTCTTTTGGGTGTAATGGCACCCTCAACTGATCCTACTATTCCTGATACTATTAACGCCTAGCGAAGTGGATTGGAGGCCATATCCAATCACGTGAGACAGTTGTCCTTGGCATGCACGGGCCCATTATGAACATGATTTCTTAATTTCTCATCAGTTTTCAATAACCAACCTTGGACTACTTTTATGTGGATATATGTGAACTGAGACGCTAGGGCACATACCTAGACATCTGAATAGGACGAGTCCTAATAATACTAATAACAATTAACATGCTACTGACTCTTGTACTGATCATGATTCCACAGACATAACATGACATAACAGCACTACTGGCATCCCAGCTCACAGCAACTCTAGTTGTATATGCCCAGTTGATAGTGAAGTGAGGTATATGGTATATAGATATGAGTTTTCTTGTTTGGATTATCTTCTCGACGTACTAATCTCATGTTCAGAGATTGAGTTTATACAATTGGTTTTGCATATATTTAAATTATACATATACCACTGATGAATTATATATATACTTTCATTGATATGAATTGAAAATGATTCCATGCATACATAAACATGTTTTCACATAAGTCAAATTATTTTCGGTACATCTGTATTTGCTTTTGCGCACGCCACTTGGCTTTCTTATGTACTGCTGGGTTGCATCCTGACAACCCTGGATCTGCATGTCCAGATCCTTGAGTCTGGAGTATCGGGACTTCCTGTTGTTGATCAGAGTGCGTAGCAGAAGCGTAGCAAGTCCCAGGATCGGAACCTAACAGAAGCTTGGGAACATATCAAATGATCTTCCAGATCCATCTTATGTATCGAACTCTCGAGATTTTTATTCAACTCGAGAGCATCTTCCAGTTTCATATTTTGATAATCTCCTATAATTCATATTTTTGTACGCTCTAGTGATGTATTATTCATCTAATATTGAATCACATACTGTGATAACAATGTACTTGGACTGTTAAGTTGAAATGTATATTAACACTGTGTTTTTGTACTCTTATTGCTGACTGTACTGTTATACTTAGCGTACGTGTGTGAAGGTATTCCCGCCCTGTGTATGTACGTTACAATAGCGTTTCCGTACCGGTGGAGCGGGGCATTACATGACATATGTGATAGGTAGCCTCCGTGTCCAATAGCCATTCTAAGCATTCGAGTAACATATTGATGGTGTGATAGAGAGTGAAAAAGCAGAAGAATCAGATTCTTTCCCATCTGACTTGGCGACATTCACCTCTGATGGTTTTCCTAACTTCTCCTTCATTTTGTTATTCTTTTTGAGCTCGGGACAATCTTTCTTTAAATGACCAGTTTGTCTGATCACGAGTCAAACTACGGTTGCCATATCATGACCTAGATTTTGATCTACCACGATTTTTCTCCTCTTTGATTTTGACTTCTTTCTCTCACGATTAATACCTCTGCCGATGTACCATCAAGGGATTCATTGTCCTTTCTTCTCAACTCGAGATTTACAAGTGCGGTAGTGACCTCACTATAGCTCAGTGATCTTCTTCCATTTATCATGGTGAGGATAAATGCCTCATATCCCTCATCGGGGAGAGAACTAAACAAGATCAAAGCTTTGTCTTCCTCAACTATCACAACATCAATATTCGCTATATCAGCGAGAAGTTTTGTATAAGTGTTGGTATGATCACTAATTGAAACTTCCCTCTTCAACTGAAAACGACACAGTCTCCTTTTCAAATACAAGTGATTCTCGACGCTCTTCGTCAAATATTTGCTTGCAAAGGTCTCCCAAATCTTCTTTACAGAAGTTTCATTCATCACATCAAATTTTAGATCTTGTGACAAACTGATTAGTCTCTAAAACTGCATATTTCATACCACATCTTCACATTTATTTCATATTAAATTCTGCTAATAATACCTCTCTTGTATGTTTCTAGGTCCATAATGTGCAATGAAAAAGAAAATCCTAAATCACCATTTAATGGGTGATTAAAGGCCTATAATATAGCCATTAACTTTGGAGAGCTGATTTGTCAAACCAGGGGCCAAGACCAGAAACCGGGAACTGCAGCCGACAGGGGACAGACGTGACAGCGCGCGGCTCTAGAAGAGCCACGAAAACGCGGCCTGGGCTGCGTTTTCGCGACCGTACGGACGCGGCCGCGCCCGTACTTTGGGCCAGGGGTTGTCCCCCTATCCCCCTTTCTCCTGGTGCCTATAAATACCCCCTGGGGTTTTTCTTTAGAGGGATATACAGAGAGGAGTTTTTGAGAGTTTTAGGATAGTTTTAATTGTTTCTTCTCCATGTTGTAGTGTAGGATAGTTTAGTTTAGTTGTTCTTCTTCTTCCTCCCTTGTATTTTTCATTTCTTATAGATCTTGTAATAGGAGAGAGAGTGATACATGGTTGGAAAGCAAGAGTGCTTGTAATAGAAGGTGACATGCTATGAAAGGTTCTCTCTTTACCTCTCTTGTTTTCTTCTCTCTAACTCCTTTTACATGTTTAGGTAATTTTCTCTCATGGCAACTAACTACTAAAGACTAACTTGCTAACTTCTTATTTGATAATCCACATGAATCTAATAGCCTCTACTTAGTCTTGCTCTTGCAAGAGCCATTGATGGCTCATGATGATGGATCTAGCACTCTAACATCCTAACTCTCTAACAAGCTAACATTACTTTACTCCATGCTTACTCTTATTTAGTTTTGATGGTTTAAGTGTAGCTTGAACTTATTTTGTTGAGTTAGGATGAGAAAGTTATCGTATGGGTCACGCTTTGAAATGCTCTTGAATCAAGAACTAGTGATGGCCAATGATACATGTGAGGCAACTATCACCTAGAGGTCAGCATGTTAGTGGAGTCATTAGTAGTTAGTAGCCATGGGTTTTTTCTTTTTTTTTTCATTTTGTTTTGAAAATATTTCAAAAATCACAATAATCATTCTATGTTTCCCAGTTCTTCGTATTTCACCGTACTTCTCTTTTCCATTCTTTGTTCTCTTTTCTTTTCATTCTTTTAACCATTAAAGAACCGTTAATATACACGTGAACATATTGTATAAGCTTCTATCACCTCCCGACCTTGTGGATTTGACTCGTTTTAACCTCTATGCTATAACGGAAGTATCGAGGAAGCCAAAACACACACACTTTAAATCTTGATTTCAAAACATACACTTTTTGTGCGTGATTTTCCCCCAATCAAATTTTGGCTCCGTTGCCGGGATGGGAACAGTTTGATTTCACATTTTTGTTAATTTTTTTTCTTTATTTTTGGTGTGCAGGTTAAATTTTTAGCGTTGCAGAAGTCCACACTTGCTCTTGTGTGGTTGGGTAAATTCTTGTTTATTCTTATACGCTGCTACTAATTTTTGTTTATATTACCTGTGCACTGTAATAATTTTAAGAATTAAAATATGGTAATGGGATATTTTAAAACGGTTTAGACATTTGCATCTAGGCACGTGTCAATTTTAATTCCAATATGCTGTATTTTATTCTTGTGTTGTTGTGATCTTAATGGAGGTGTAATTGCATTGCATATAGTACAGGACAAACACGTGGGTGATTTACTCTCTTTGTGTGTTCACACTTATCTATATTGCACACTTTGCACGAATTGAACTTAAGGGAAAACCTAATACAACATAAGGTGGGGAAGTCATTACCCTCCTTAGCCCAAAAATCACCTCTCCACTCACACAATCCAAGCCTTAATAAAAATTTCTAGACGTTGGTCCCTAGGGACATCTCGGACTCATTTAAGAGATTGACCTAAGGGGAAAGTTGTTAGAAGCTGACTCTTGTCAAATCAGTGTCTAAAGTTAGGGATTAAGAGGCGTCTAAGGTTAGTGATTGAGAGGCGAAACCTTGAAGAACAGTAGTTTGGCATAATTAGGCTCATTGCTCAGGCACGGATACCTCCCACTGATCTTGCCCCTACCTGGCCGATTAACTCGTGGTCGAATTCCGACAATGTACCCCCCGTGGACAGTCTAACCAGTTAGGAGTCGTCTAGGTCTAAGTCAACCCTAGCATAGGCTTGTTTTCTTTTTCTTTATCTTTGTTTGTTTGTTTGTTTGTTTTCATTTTGTTTTGTATATTGTGATATGGATTTTAACAACAATTTTTTCAATCCTAATATAAATTCATATTTCACCCCGACCTCATTTGACTCGGATAACTCCGATCTAGCTATGTACAACATGAACCTATCTTATAAGACGAATTGGGATTATCCGACTCAATATGTGCCCCTAGTCCCAATACTATGAACAAAACTAGAATAATCATCACCACTCTTCACCGAGTCAGTGGGAATACAACTCCCCCGAGTATTATGGTAAACCATCTTACCAAGATCCAGCTTCTTATACTCATTCCCCTGAACAACCATTAGAAGAACCAATTGACTGGGAAAAGAGGATGGAAGCCTTAGACGAACTCGAGCAACGAATTCAAAATCTACAGGACTCGAAATCCCATCAAAGTTTTCAAATCCAAGATCCTTACTCCATTTTCCATGTCCCACAAGAAACATACCGACTTAGAAAAGAGTACAGAATCCATGATTCATTCCAGAGCAATCCTTTCAATATGATAGAAGAAAGACTTAGTCGATTGGAAAACATGTGTAGGAATAAGGAAACTCTCCCTACCCCATCTTTGACTATTCCTAACACTTCTAATCATATTGATGAAAATCAAAAATTATGGAATCTTGAAGACTTTGACCAAGATTCATTTCATCACAAACCTTGAACTTGACCAATATCAACTCATTGACAAATTGGCAAGTTTTCATTTCAATGAAATTGAACTTGAATTTGAATGTGAACCCGACCCACAACTTTGTGATTCAATTCCAACTTTTGAATCTATGTTGACTTCAGCATCCTTACCCAAGTTAGACCCATTGCCCGAGCCAACATTAATTCCTGTATCCATGGATTTTGAGATTGAACCGCTTCTTTTGGATTGTCACACTTCATTGATGGAAATGGAATGTGAAGTTAAATTCTTTGATTTGGACTCAACTCTTGAACCTAAATCGACTCTCGAGCCCAATGTTGATTTTCCTGAGTTTGTATTAGTTTCTGAACTTTTCATTTCAAAGCCCAAATCATCCATTCCACAAAACCAAATTATATTGTTGGACCAAGGTGTTGACCAGAATGACTCAGTAATGATCTTCCAAGATTGGTCATGTAACGGGAATAATTTTCATGATAGGATCTTGCATGATCCTATTAAAATAGGGGATTGTAAATATGTAGATAAAAAAGAGGTCAATAAAGGTGGATTCCGTGAGCCACCACAGTATCTTGATTGGGTAGCAACGCTTGGCCCAATCAGACCACCACCAGAGCCACCACAATGAGATAATTTTTCCTTCCCTTCCCATTTGCTTCATGTATATACACATTCACGATGCATTGAGAACAATACATGAGATAAGTGTGGGGGAGGATTTACTAACATAGTTAGTTTTAAATTTTCTTTCTTTTACACTTCCTATTAGAAATTTTTTTATAAAAACTCTTTTCTTTTCTTTTTACAAAACTTTTTGAAATAGGAGAAATAGTTTTGATTTATTTTTAAGAAAATTAAGATTATCTTAGGAATTAGGAAGACCTAAAATTATGAAATTTTAAACTGAGTCAAAATAATAGATCTTGTTTAAATTTTAGGATAAGAAAGTAAGATTGGAAAGATAAATTGATCTTGAATTTTTTGCCTCATATTTATGCACTTCACACTTACACCAATTTTTTGGGATTGAAACAAAGACTGAAAATGCCTTAAAAATATAAAAAAAATGAAATGATGATAATAAAAACACTTATTGAAGTTGGGTAATGATAGAAAAGTGAAAGAGCAAGGATTTACCGTGTAGCTTTGGGCTAACGGGTCGTGTCCACGATGAGGAATGCGATGAAAGCTTTTCGGTATTTTGTTTATAAAGCTAAGAATGGTGCTAGTTTTTTAGTTGAAAAGAGAATGGAAAGAAGGGAGATGATTAAAAGAAAAGCTTAAAATATGTAGAAGGCTTTGGAGAAGGTGATTTAAAAAGCTTTGAAAATTGTTTGGTTGTTTTTAATATGAGAAGAAGACCTGGGCTCACTAATTTTCTACTCAACTATGTACTTATCTCAAGAACATTTGGGTGGATCTTTTTTATCATAAGCAAAAACCTTTAGTTTCTTTTAATGTCCAAGTAAAACAAATAAGATAGTTTCATTTAAATCTTAAGTCCTTTCATTACAAATCATTAAAAGAGAATGTTAAACCATCAAGCGCGAAGAAGCAAGTATGGAATAAAAACACTATAAAAGTATTTGTGTATTGAAAATCTAAGTTTAAAATAAAAACATCCTCATGTGCTTTCAAGAACGAAGTTTAACTAAGATGTTTCTCTAATTCAAAAAGTGTTGCTTTCATGAAAATCAATTAAGAGAGAGGTGATAGAAGAGAGTAATTAGCGAGCCCAGAAAACCGATTTAGCTACTCATGGAAGATGAAAAATAATGCTTGTAAATAAAGCTAGACATACTGTGAATTTGAGTGGAAGAAGAGAAAGCTAGAATCTTTTATTGATGTCACTTCAATCTTCAGATTACAAGCACTCAATTTCTCTCTCTCACTGGTATTTGATTTGAAATACAAATTATAAAACAAAATTACAACTTCTATACTATCTAACAAAGAGCCTAAAACCTTAAAAAATAAACAAAAATTCTAATCCTAGTCTTCGCCCTTTTCTTCTCTGTTGAAAATGGTATTTATAGGGAAAAACCAAAGGGGAGAGGTCGTAGAAAGATTGGGGAGCAAAAGCTCCCTCAACAGAATTACTAAAGCTACGAAAACGCGGCTAGGGCTGCGTATCCGCAGCCCTGGTGTGGCCAGGTGGCCACACCCAAATGGTGGAACTCCCCGATTTGTTGATTCGCCCATATCTTCTGCTGGTTTTCTCGTTTATGCTCCAGAATTTGACGAAACAGTCTTTGATTGTTGGCTTCAACCGCTTGATTTGGGAAGATACATTTCAACCGGTTTTCAACCTCTCTGATTTGCCAAGATCTGCCCTGATTCCCTGATTTCGAATTTATTCTGAATTAATTGAATTTGATGGGCTTTTGGGCTTGTTTCTCTTTTCTTTCTTTTAGCAATGGGCCTATATTTAACAAAGAAGAATAAGACTTATTAATAAGATTTATTAGATAAAAAGTATGATAATGTGATAATGTATATGCAATATATGTGACTGATCAGGTGATTATACCTCAGGAAGCATGATTATTCATACCTAAAATGGTAGACATAATCAAAATAATCCCCTTTAATTTTGTTGCCTTGTTTACTCGAGTCCTTAAGTCTGAGGAATGTTTTCTCATTTTGTGCCCTGAGATCATCTATTTTGGGAGTCACCGGCTAAAAGCTCGCTATCCGGGTAAATAAGAAAGCCTAAGAAAACTAAGGGAAGAAAAAATAAAAAATAAATATATATATACACAAATCAATGGCATGAATGTTAGAGTGGATATCCCAAAAATCTTCCAAGTTCACAAAGTGCATATTTTTCTAAGAGTTTTATGAAAGATCAAAGAGTCAATTCAATTTTAAATTCTTACATTTAATTTATAAAAAGATTTTGTATTTCGACTTAGTTTAAGGAAGATTAATTTCTGGTTAACCTATGATCTTGAATCACTTATATTTTCGCAAAAATACTTCAACACTTTTCTCTATTTCAGAACATTTTCAAAATACTAACATTTGATTTCTTTCTTTATGAATTTTGTAGGTGTAATCCGCTGAAAACTCTCAGGAGACAAAACTCCTTCTCTAGGGGAAACTTAGAGGTTTAATGGCTTGTTGCACATGTTCAGTGCATCGCGTCACCTGCGAAAGTAGTGTAATAATTTTCTTAGTTCTTTTGTTTTGCTCGGGACGAGCAAAATATAAGTGTAGGGGTATGATTAGTCTCTAAAATAGCATATTTCATACCACATCTTCACATTTATTTCATATTAAATTCTGCTAATAATACCTCTCTTGTATGTTTCTAGGTCCATGGTGTGCAATGAAGACGAAGACCCTAACTCACCATTTAATGAGTGATTAAAAGCCTATAATATAGCCATTGACTTTGGAGAGCTGATTTGTCAAAACCAGGGGCCTAAGACCAGAAACTGAAACTGTAGCCAACAGGGGACAGACGCGACAACGCGCGGCAGCAGGCGCGGCCGCGCGACTCTAGAAGAGCCGCAGAAGCGCGACATGGGCCGCGTTTTCACGGCTGTACGGGCGCGGCCGCGCCCGTACTTTTGGCCAGGGGTTGTCCCCTGGGCCCCTTTCCCCTGGTGCCTATAAATACCCCCTAGGGTTCTTCTTCAGAGGGATATACAGAGAGGAGTTTTTGAGTAGTTTTTAGGATAACTTTAGTTGTTTCTTCTTCATGTTGTAGTGTAGGGTAGTTTAAGTTAGTTGTTCTTCTTCTTCCCTTGTATTTTTTTATTTCTTATAGATCTTATAATAGGAGAGAGAGTGATACATGGTTGAAAAGCAAGAGTGCTTGTAATAGAAGGTGACAAGCTATGAAAGGTCTCTCTTTATCTCTCTTTGTTTTCTTCTCTCTAACTCCTTTTACATGTTTAGCTAATTTTCTCTCATTGCAACTAACTACTAACCACTAACTTACTAACTTCTTATTTGATAATCCACATGAATCTAATAGCCTCTACTTGGCCTTGCTCTTGCAAGAGCCATTGATGGCTCATGATGATGGATCTAACACTCTAACATCCTAACTCTCTAAAAAGTTAACATTACTTTACTCCATGCTTACTCTTGTTTAGTTTTGATGGTTTAAGTGTAGCTTGAACTTGTTTTGTTGAGTTAGGATGTGAAAGTTATCGTATGGGTCATGCTTTGAAATGCTCTTGAACTAAGAACTAGTGATGGCCAATGATACATGTGAGGCAACTATCACCTAGAGGTTAGCATATTAGTGGAGTCATTAGTAGTTAGTAGCCATGGGTTTTCTTTCTTTCTCACTTTGTTTTGAAAATATTTCAAAAATCACAAAAATTATTTCTTCTATGTTTTCCCACTTCTTTGTATTTTACCGTACTTCTCTTTACCATTCTTTTTTCTCTTTTCTTTTTCATTCTTTCAAACATTGAAGAACCGTTAACATACACGTGAACATACCGTGTAAGCTTCTATCACCTCCCGTCCTTGTGGATTCGACTCGTTTTAGCCTCTATGCTATAATGAAGTATCGATGAAGCCAAAGCACACACACTTTAAATCTTGATTTCAAAACATACACTTTTTGTGCGCGTTTTTCCCCGATCATAAACACGACCTAATTACTTCACAAGTTGTTCTATTCATTTTCTTCCAAATCTCTCCTCTATCTCTTCCGGCCTCTCTTGCAATTCGAGAGCGTTCTCCAAGTATTAAGTATTTAGTGCATCCAACACCTCACATATCCACAATCTGAAATTATTTCTGCCATCAAACTCCACCACATCAACTTTGTATGGTAATAATTTTGTATATTCTTCACAACAAAAGAACTACTCCCATTAGATATTTCTTCGGTTATTTCTACTCCAATTCAACCAACCACACGCAAGTATAACAACTATTGAATGATCTACGAGATAAAGATGGGATTTTTTACCTTCAATTGAAACCCTAAAAAGAGTTTCACACAATTGATCTCTCAAGATGAGATCCAACACAATAAAAATCTGATATTTATCCCCTCCAAACTTGAGATCTTCAAGAACCAATCGTCAAATCAAGATCCACTCCACCAAAAGAAGCCTAAGCGTTACCTAGTGCTCTGATACCACTTGTTGGTCCTATAGCATGCCAAGAACACAAGCCCTAGATGCACAAATACACACGAAGAGAGAGGGAGACAAGGATTTATGAGGTTCGACAAGATGCCTACGTCCCCGGGTCGAAGAGAGATCTATTGAATAAACAAGATGACAAGAGGATTACAATTGGTTCTCTCAAGACTCACTCAGAAATCCTTAACCCTAAAAATGGGTTACATCCTCTATTTATAAGGAGGAGAGAAAAAACCCCAAAATAGCTCCAGGTCAGGTCCAGAATCAGTTCTGACCCGACTGTCGGTCGACTGCCCAGTGCACAAACTCAAGTGTACGGTCGACCGCCCAATCGACCGCTCAATGCTCTCTATCATTGCAGGACTTACTGAAAATGTCGGTCGACCGCCAGTCGACCAACCCAACTAGGTTTCTCTTCCTTGTGCAAGAAGGCGGTCAACTGATCTAAGTCTTGTACATGTGGTCGACCGAAGTCCTATCATAGAGTTAAAAAAAACTCTAACTCCTATTTTTGCCCTCTCTCTTCATACCCATCTACACCAAATTAGCTCGTGGCTCAGCTTGAGATAGATTTCAGTTGAAGGAATGAATACCCACCACGTGCAGTCCTGCCATGTGCAGTCACGGTAAGAAATATCATTTGCTTCAGTTGCTAATTTCTATTAAAGAGTACCAGAAAAAAAATCAATCTAATAAAATTAAGCCTTGTGACTAGTCAATTGGCACGGATGAGGAAAGCGTAAAACAGATGCCATATCCCTTCTAATGACAAATATGGTTCCAAATCACCAGGATTCTGTTTGAAGGTCAAGAAGGCAAAAGTCTTCATCTTACTGGTTCATATTAATAAGGAGAACGAAAGAGAAACTTTTGTATTAAACTGCATTGAACTGTTTGATTGTAATGATGAACCTTGATGAGTAAACTTGGGCAAGTTCCCACTTGCTACAAGCTTAGCTATGGCAGGGACCAAATTGACACAGTGCCCACCCAAATTTGTGCCCGGCCAAAACTTTGACATACTTCATCCCACTTGTCTGAACCAATCAAGAGTATGTCATCCTTCAGGCCAGCCCGATTGTCCAACTTTTGTCGGATACGAATATGTATATGTTACCAAATAAGACAAATTTAGGTTTCATTCGAGCAAATCAACATGAATATTGCACATATACAGGAGAATTGCATGTTAGCATGAACCAACATGAGTGGTTGTCACACACACAAAAAAAAAATGTAAGAATTGTATGTCCACGCACGTAGGAAATCCATTATCTTATCAAATATAACATTATACTATTTCATATTATTTATATGGTGGCTAATAAAACTATTATCCCATATCATAGTGAATCTTCCTTCTGGTCAATTCAAGTTAAACAAGTAGTACATGCTACTTTTATCAGATCAAATTGTGTCTATTTAAACAAATATGGATGGAAATTTATAACCGACTAATATCCTATCCTTGTTCATATTTGATCAATCAAGTCCTATGAATATAGATATACCAATATGCAGTCTATATCTGACTTTTTCTCGGCGCCTAAAATGAAGATTGACAAAACAATCTTGGAAGTAGTCCTGAATAAGATTCTCAAGGTTGATTCCGAAGGCGCCTTTGGGGATTTTAGTGGAAATGATGATACGGGAAATAGGGATTTCAAAGGTCAAGCTCAAAGTCAACCCCAACCGTGCCGGACGCATCATTTCCCACCCGCTCTAGCAGCCCGAATGCTTTGCCCGACTGAACCAGCTCTTTTTTCGCTTTGGGCATGTTTGGAACCAAGAAAATGAGCTGGAAAAGGTGGACACAGTGGGCCCCACTATCAGTTTTCCCTCGAGATTCAAAATCCTGTTTGTTTGCAATTTTCAGAAAACCAGAAAGTGGCGCCGACGTCGGCAAGACGTCAGCAAAATCCCCATTTCTCTTTCTCTGAAAAAGTGCTAGAAAAAGGTGGAAAACTGACAGCGTGGGGCCCACCAACCAATTTTTCAAGAAAAACTGATCGAGTGGGCCTCACTCTCAGTTTTACCATTTTGTTTTCCAGCCACTTGCTTTTTCTGCCCTTGGTTCTAGCCCACAGCTTCTCACACAAACATCGAGTCACAACGATTGTCTTTCCAGCTTAGACACATTTAGCAGAGGTCTTCAATCAGAACATTAGGCAGCATATTCATTACTCTTTTTCATGACTATTTTGAAATGTACTTATCTTACTCAAAGATCAAAGCTAACAAAGTTACTACATTTAGATGTCTAAAATAAGTAGGTTCGTAGTCCACGCTTTCTCGTGGAATCAGATTCTTCTTCAGATATGAACTCAGTAGAGCATGTAAAATATCCAGACATGGGAATCAGAAATCAAAGATACTCATGCATACAGATTAAGAAACTTCTATTAAATATGTTTCTTCTTTTGACTGCTGCCAAGGAAAAAACCACCAGTGTTAGAAATTTGTCAAACTTTGATCGTGGTTCCAGCCTTCGAGGAGTAGAAATTGCAATAGGACCTATGTTTAGGGAATCGAACATCCCTTTGTTAAACACAATGGTATAAATATCAGACAATATCGATTTTTACGATGAAAAAAGGAACATCATTTAGAACTAAAATTGATCGATATCGCAAATATCAGCCGAATATCAGTCATATACATTCAGCCAAAATATCGACCGACATGGCACAAATTTTAGTTTGCCTGAGTTTTATCTGACAAAATGGATTTGGTTCAGTTTCATTACCTAAATTTGTTGTATTAAAACCCCTTCCCATTCATCCGCATATCTCTTTACTACCCTAATCCAGCCGCAACAAAGAAGAGAGAAATCTCATTAAAATAAAAAACATTCAGGAGATATGGACGCAATAGTGTCTTTGCCCCCACCTCTCCTACTATTATTAGGTCACTGAAGCGCCATAGAGAAATCGAGAGAGGGTGAAGCCATTGGATGCGCATTTCATCTTTACATATTTATTCTCATTTATCTAATCACAAGTAATAAGCATGCTATATGAGTAATGAGTATATGAAATTTCACTTGACTTTTTTATGCAAATTCATAATTTATTGCATTGCATTGTGAGAATATACTTCTTGTTGGCCCAAGGTTACAATCACCCGGTTTTGAGTTTTGATGATTACAAAACATATATAGTTATTTGTACTAATCATATTTTAGTGTCTAAGTGTGTTTCAGGGTTCTAAGAATTCAAGATGTTTTCTTCCCTAAAGGAAGGTATTTTTGACTCAAGTTGACTCAATTAGGGATCAAGGATTCAAGCTATTCAACATTGCATATGGAGAAGCCCAAATTTGAAGATCTTGTAGTCACCTAGAACCATTGTAAGAATTAGTTTGTTAAAGAGTAAGGTTATGATAAGTTGGCTCAAGAAAACACACACACACTTTCACTTTTCAAAATACGAGTTTTGTTTGGTTAGTTGGATTAGGTGCATGTCCTGATTGATATACATGTCTCAAAATATTTCATATTTTTACATCTAATTTAAATCATGTATCTCATCCCTTATAGCATGCTACTTAAACATCAAACCATTTAAAAATATTTTAAAAATTCTTCAAAGTTTAAAAATATTTCAAAAGTAATCTGTTTCAGGCCTACGGTCGACAGGGCGGTCGACCGGATCTATTTCAGGCCAGATCAGTCGACCGGACCGGTCAACCGGGCCTTGTGGCTTTGGCATGCACGTTTGTGCACGTCTGCCGGTCGACCGACCAGTTGACCGACTGACAGACCCTTGCTCTCAGGTTTTGTCGGTCGACCGGGCCAGTCGACCGACAGAACAAACAATTCTTTTTGTGTAGCCTGCGGTCGACCGATCGGTCGACCGAGTCCAACGACTCTTTTTCCAGATAGACTGCCGGTCGACCGGCCCGGTCGACCGACAGCCGCCAGCAGCCCCCAACGGCTAGTTTCTTGAAATCTGTTTTCTGGTTTTGATTTTGATGTTTCTTTCAGCTATTTCTGATTTTCTTGTGGCTATAATCTGACCTATTGACCTAGATTAAATGATGAAATGCTCTTATCAAATCCCTATAAATAGATGTCATTGGTCCCTTGTTGAATACAAGAAAAATCCCTATTGTTTTTAAGTTTCAAAAGAAAAGAAAAGTTTTCAAGCTTTCATTCTCTAAAGTGCTTTCTTGGTTAAAGTTTTCAGTTATTTTTTTCAAGCTCTTTTCACTTCTTTACAACTGAAATTTTCTCACTTCACTTCTTGAGCCAAAAATCATCTCCACTCTTTAAGAAGTTGTAAGAGAGAGTTTGTGGTCTTTTGATCACCAAGTTACTTGTCTTTTTTTGTGATTGAGATCCCTCTTGTGTAGAGGATGGATTGGTGGGAGTTGGGTACTCTGGTCTTGTGTAGACCAATTATAATCCCCTTGGGTGTAAAGGTTCCGGTGTGGAAATTCCCTTTGTGGATTTAGTGAAATCCTTCACGGTGGTGGAGGCGGGGACGTAGAGCAGTGGCTCGAACCTCGAAACAAATTACTTGTGTTTGCGATTAGTTTCCTTATTGCTTTTCATTGCTTTACATTTCTATCTTGTGATATCTCTTGCTTGCACTTCATTATTGCACCCATTTCATTTACTTACATTTTTCGGTCTTTACTCATCTCAACAAGAAAGCAATTACGCGCCTCAACTCATAATCTAGAGGAATCAAAGAGGAGAAATTCTAGAGCCCTTCACGTGAAATTCGGCTTCAATTTCTTGTTTTGAGTGACCGGTTGCATCATACATACTTACTTGTTTAAAAAGATCACTAGATTAGCATTAACACCTATTCACCCCCTAGGTGTTTTTCAATTAGTATTAGAGCTTTGGTCTCTAGGCTCTTGTCTTAACAACCTTAGAGAGATCCTATATTGCTAATCACTCTATTCATTTTTCATCCTCATACGCTTAGTAAAAATGGCCGAACGAATTAAGACCCCACCCAAGTTTGATGGCCTTAACTTTCCCATATGGAAGGTTAAGATGACCGTGTTTTTGCAATCCTTAGGGAGCCGGGTTGCAAAGGTGGTAACCCAACCTTTTATTGCACCTCTTGGTGATGAGGACACTTGGTCCGATATTGCCACGAAAGCGTTTGACGCCAATGTTAGGACACACTATGCCTTGCTTCAAGCTCTTAATGACGATGATATTTCTAGAGTCATTCATTGCAAATCCGCTTACGAGATTTGGACTTACTTATTAGTCACTCATGAGGGAACCTCATAAGTAAAGAGGGCAAAAATCGACCTTCTTCATTCCCAATATGAAAATTTTTCCATGCAAGAAAATGAAACCATAGATGATATGGTTACAAAGTTTACAAAGATTACTAATGGTCTTTCTTCTTTAGGTGACGGCATTGACAACAACCAAAAAGTGAGAAAGATCATCCGAGCACTCCCTCTATCTTGGGAAGTCAAAGCCACAACTTTGAAGGAGCTCAATGACAAGGAAGAAATGGAGCTCATCAGTCTCATTGGGAATCTCAAGACCCATGAGATGGAAAGAAAAGCAAGAGAAGAGATGGCTCCTCCCAAGAAGAAAGCAATCGCCTTCAAGAGCTCTTCCACCTACTCCGACGAAGACGATGAAGAAGAGGATGATGAAGATCTTTCCCTTCTTGTAAAGAACGTTCGGAGAATGTACAACAAGGCTAAATTCCAAAATAGAAGGAGATGGCAAGGTAAAGAAGAGAAGAAAATCATTTACTTCAATTGCCGGAAGCCGGGTCACATTGTTGCGGAATGTCCGAAAAACAAAGGCAAACCCTCAACCTCCAAGAAGCCATACAAAAAGAAAGCTTTAAAGGCTACTTGAGATTCGGAGAGTGAATCCGATGAGGAAGTCGACACCGCCAACATCTGCTTCATGGCTAATGAGAGCACAAGCAAGGTAACTCCCGATACATCTATTGAAGATTGTGAACTATCTATAGATGAAATAGGAGAAGCTTTTGAAGAACTATCTTATAACTATGATTTTCTCAAAAAGAAATACTTGAAAATGAAAAAGGAAAATGAATCACTCAACCACAAAGTTTTCATTCTCACAAAAGAAAAAGATGAATTATTTTTAACTCTCTCTTCTACTCAAAAGGATTTTGATGACTATAAAATTTCTTGCAAAGGTAAATTTCCACAAATTGATGAAAACGAGATTTCCTTGCTAAAGAAGAAAATTGATTCATTAGGAGTAGTTTTGAAGAAATGTGAATTTGATAAAACTAGACTAGAGGCTTTGTTTCATAAGAAACATGTCCCAAAGAAATAATCACATGCTACTCATACTCATGTTCATAAATCACAACTTTACATCATGCTAAGCACCCTAAACATGCCCACACTCTACACACTCATCATGCATTCATATATGGTAAAGTTTATGCATGCACATATTGTGGCCGTAAAGGTCATTTGGTTAAATTTTGCTATGATAGGATTAATGCATCGCATAATCATGTTTGGGTTTGGAATACTAACATTCAAGGACCCAAGAAAGTTTGGGTACCAAAGTCAACAAATTTGTTAAATGATGTAGGTACATTCTAAAGCCCAACGACGTAAGGAGTGGTGGTATCTTGATAGTGGTTGCTCAAGGCACATGACTTGGGATATCAACAACTTCGCAACCCTATCAAGATACCATGAAGGTGCCACCGTCACCTTCGGAGATGACGCCAAAGGAAAAATCATTGGTATTGGTAATGTTAAACTTTGTACATCTCCTTTAATAGAAAGTATTATTTTAGTTGATGGCCTCAAGCATAATCTCTTGAGTGTTAGTCAACTTTGTGATAAAGGTTTTAATGTTGTTTTTGATGACCTAGCATGTAGTGTTATTGATAGATAATCCAATACATGTATATTTCCAGATTTCGTGAAAACAATGTATACATGATTGATATGTCTAAAATTCTATGCAATGCTACTTGTTTGAATGCCCTCGATGATGACTCTTGGTTGTGGCATAGGAGAATAGGCCACAT
This sequence comes from Agave tequilana, assembly GCA_038442645.1. Lineage (NCBI taxonomy): Eukaryota > Viridiplantae > Streptophyta > Magnoliopsida > Asparagales > Asparagaceae > Agave > Agave tequilana. The sequence goes on along the minus strand of JAVJIF010029868.1, from coordinate 362,596 downwards.
TTCTTTTGACCATCTACCTAGATTAAATAACAAGAAAATGGTAAAAGCTATTTCTTGCTTGAAATTTGAAAAGGACCGCATTTGCAATGCGTGCCAACTTGAGAAATAAACCAAGTCCTCTTTCAATCAATCAAGGACATCATGACATCACGACCTTTGGAGTTGATCCATATGAATTTGTTTGGTCCTACACAAACCAAAAGTCTAAGTGGGAATCATTTTGCTTTCGTTTTAGTTGATGATTTCTCGTTTTACTTGGGGTTTTCTTTTTAGAACATAAAAAATCAAGCCTTTTCATATTTTCAAGCCTTTAAGAAAAAGTTGAAAAGGAAAAAAGATTCTTCTATTTTAAGAATAAGAAGTGATAGAGGTAGTGAATTCAATAACCAACCATTTACCACTTTTTGTGAAGAACATGAAATTAAGCATGAACTATCTTGTCCTAGAACTCCACAACAAAATGGAGTCGTTGAGAGGAAAAATCGTACATTACAAGAGATGGCTAGGACAATGATAAATGAGTACGGTCTCCCTCATTATCTATTGGCCGAGGCCGTTAACACATCTTGCTACATATCAAATAGGGTTTTCTTATGCAAAAACACTTCTAAAACATCTTTTGAGATTTATTATTCAAGAAAACTAAATGTTTCATACTTTAAAGTTTTTGGTTGTAAATGTTTTGTTTTGAATACTAAAGATAATTTAGGTAAATTTGATGCAAAATCATATGAAGCAATTTTTGTTGGTTACTCTAACACTAGTAAAGCTTATAGAGTTTTCAATAAGTCATCCTTGACTATTGAAGAATCTATACATGTAATATTTGAGGAATCTAATGTGTTTGTTGAGAATGTTGTAGAAATAGATTCCCTAAATGAAGACATGAAGAAAATTACTTTGAAGGACTCACCTACTCTTGAAGACAAGCCAAAGTTGATAAGGAAAATGAAGTTCAAGAAGTTGAAGTGGAGACGACTCAACCACTTCTAAAAGATTGGAGATTTAATCCACATCATCCCAAGGATCTTATTATAGGTGAAGTATCAAAAGGGGTAACTACTCGATCTAAACTTCATGATCTTTGTGGGCACTATGCATTTATTTCTCATTTTGAACCAAAGAACATCCTCGAAGCCGAGGGCGACTCATATTGGTTGCTTGCCATGCAAGAGGAGCTCAATCAATTCGAGTGCAACCAGGTTTGGCATCTTGTTCCTTGGCCCCACGATAGACCAACAATTGGTACTAAGTGGATCTTTAAGAACAAGTTGGATGAGTCGGGTAATGTTGTTAGGAATAAAGTTAGGTTAGTGGCCCAAGGTTACACTCAAATCGAAGGTATCGATTTTGAGGAAACTTTTGCACCCGTAGCACGGCTTGAAGCCATACGCATGACACTTGCATTTGCCTCATATAAAGATTTTAAACTTTTTTAAATGGATGTAAAAAGTGCTTTCTTAAATGGATTTATTGAAGAGGAGGTGTATGTTGAACAACCCCCCGGGTTTGTTGATCCTACACATCCGGATTTTGTTTTCAAACTAGACAAAACTCTTTATGGTTTAAAACAAGCCCTTAGGGCTTGGTATGAAAGACTTTCTTCATTTCTTATTTCTAATGGTTTTAATAAAGAAAAAAATAGATACTACTTTGTTTACCAAACATGTTGAAAATGATATACTTATAGTTCAAATATATGTTGATGATATCATATTTGGTTCTACTAATGAAAATCTTTGCAAAGCTTTTGAATCATGCATGAAGGAGGAATTTGAGATGTCTATGATGGGCAAGCTTAACTACTTCCTTGGTCTCCAAATCAAGCAAAGGAAGGATGGGATTTTCATCGATCAAGCCAAGTACACGAAGGAACTTATCAAGACATTTGGGCTTGAAGGGGCTAAGACAAGCAAAACTCTCATGGCTACCACCACAAAACTTGACAAGGATGAACGAGGTACAAATGTAGACATTAAACTCTACCATAGCTTGATTGGTAGCTTGTTGTATTTAACGGCTAGTAGGCCGGACATTATGTTTGTGTTTGTCTTTGTGCTCGATTTCAATCGTGTCCTAAAGAGTCCCATTTGATTGCGGTAAAACGCATTATTAGATAGCTTAAGGGCACAATTAAAATGGGTTTGTGGTATCCGAAGACCGGACAATTTTCAATGACGAGTTTTTCGGATGCCGACTATGCGGGTTGTAGAGTGGATAGGAAGAGTACAAGTGGAACATGTCAATTTCTCGATAATTGTCTTGTTTCATGGTCTTTCAAGAAACAAAATTCGATAGCCCTCTCAACCGCCGAGGCGGAGATGTTGCGGCGGAGGCTTGTTGTGCACAAGTCCTTTGGATGAAACATACTCTCCTTGACTATGATTTGCATTATGACCATATTAAAATATTTTGTGATAATACTAGTACTATTCATATGACTAAAAATGCAAATCAACATAGTAAGACTAAGCACATTGACATTCGGTATCACTTTCTTAGTAATCATTATGAGAAAGGTGATATTGAAATTGATTATGTTTCTACCGATTTTCAACTTGCCGATATTTTTACAAAACCACTCAGCTATACTAGATTTTCTTTTATTTGTAGTGAATTGAATATTTGTGTTATGGATTCATGAAAATTTTTTAACAATGTTTACCCTTTTGATGTATGACAAAAAGGGAGAGAAAAAGTTAGTTTATTATTTTGAGTTTTGAGTTATGTATTTTGAGTTTTGAGTTTTGAGTTTTGAGTTATGTATTTTGAATTTTGAGTTTTGAGTTTTGAGTTATGTATTTTGTGTTTTGAGTTTTGAGTTTTGAGTTTTGAGTTATGTGTTTTATGTTTTGAGTTATGTTTGTTGGGCTATATGTTTTGAATTCTTATGTCTTTCTTATGCCAAGTTCTTATTTTTACTTTTCATTCATGTATATAGCCATTCATATATATAGCATGATTTGAGGGGAGCCTCCAAGCTCCTTTCCCATTTTTCCCATTTTTTGTTAAATAACTCATACGTTTTGTCATCATCAAAAAGGGGGAGATTGTGGGCTCAAGGTTACAATCACACGGTTTTTGAGAGTTTGATGATTACAAAACATATATAGTTATTTGTACTAATCATATTTTAGTGTTTAAGTGTGTTTCAGGGTTCTAAGAATTCAAGATGTTTTCTTCCCTAAAGGAAGGTATTTTTGACTCAAGTTGACTCAATTCGGGATCAAGGATTCAAGCTATTCAACATTGCATATGGAGAAGCCCAAATTTGAAGATCTTGTAGTCACCTAGAACCATTGTAAGAATTAGTTTGTTAAAGAGTAAGGTTATGATAAGTTGGCTCAAGAAAATACACACACTTTCACTTTTCAAAATACGAGTTTTGTTTTGGTTAGTTGGATTAGGTGCATGTCCTGATTGATATACATGTCTCAAAATATTTCATATTTTTACATCTAGTTTAAATCATGTATCTCATCCCTTATAGCATGCTACTTAAACATCAAACCATTTAAAAATATTTTAAAAATTCTTCAAAGTTCAAAAATATTTTCAAAAGTAATCTGTTTCAGGCCTAACGGTCGACCGAGCGGTCGATCGGATCTATTTCAGGCCAGATCGGTCGACCGGACCGGTCAACCGGGCCTTGTGGCTTTGGCGTGCACATTTGTGCACGTCTGCCGGTCGACCGGACCAGTTGACCGACTGACAGACCCTTGCTCTCGGGTTTTGTCGGTCGACCGGGCCAGTCGACCGACAGAACAAACAATTCTTTTTGTTTAACCTGCGGTTGACCGACCGGTCGACCGAGTCCAACTGCTCTTTTACCAGATAGATTGCCAGTCAACCGGCCCGGTCGACCGACAGCCACCAGCAGCCCCCAAGGCTAGTTTCTTGAAATCTGTTTTCTGGTTTTGATTTTGATGTTTCTTTCAGCTATTTCTGATTTTCTTGTGGCTATAATCTGACCTATTGACCTAGATTAAATGATGAAATGCTCTTATCAAATCTTTATAAATAGATGTCATTGGTCCCTTGTTGAATACAAGAAAAATCCCTATTGTTTTTAAGTTTCAAAAGAAAAGAAAAGTTTTCAAGCTTTCATTCTCTAAAGTGCTTTCTTTGTTAAAGTTTTCAGTTGTTTTTTCAAGCTCTTTTCACTTCTTTACAACTGAAATTTTCTCACTTCACTTCTTGAGCCAAAAATCATCTCCACTCTATAAGAAGTTGTAAGAGAGAGTTTGTGGTCCTTTGATCACCAAGTTACTTGTCTTTTCTTGTGATTGAGATCCCTCTTGTGTAGAGGTTGGATTGGTGGGAGTTGAGTACTCCGGTCTTGTGTAGACCAATTGTAACCCCTTGGGTGTAAAGGTTCCGGTGTGAAAATTTTCTTTGTGGATTTAGTGGAAATCTTTCACGGTGGTGGAGGCGGAGACGTAGAGCAGTGGCTCGAACCTCGAAACAAATTACTTGTGTTTGCGATTGGTTTCCTTATTGCTTTTCATTGCTTTACATTTCTATCTTGTGATACCTCTTGCTTGCACTTCATTATTGCACCCATTTTATTTACTTGCATTTTTCGGTCTTTACTCATCTCAATAAGAAAGCAATTACGCGCCTCAACTCATAATCTAGAGGAATCAAAGAGGAGAAGTTCTAGAGCCTTTCACGGGGAATTTGGCTTCAATTTCTTGTTTTGAGTGACCGGTTGCATCATATATACTTACTGTGTTAAAAAGATCACTAGATTATCATTAACACCTATTCAACCCCCCCCCAAAGTGTTTTTCACTTCTATCCTAGAATACTTTTTCATGTGTGTTGTGACATTTTATTACAAAGATAACACTACATTATAGAAGAGGGAGCACAGTGAGCCTACAAAACTGAATTAGCTACTCATAGTCAACATAAAGCAAGAAGAGGCAATAATATAAGACATACCAGCATAAACGTGGTGGAGAAAAGCCCGTTGAATTTTTATTGATATTACTTCAAACTTCGATTACAACACTTTCTCTCACTTGTTGCTGGACTAAACTAGAATGAAAATTACAAATACTTGCAACTAGCTAACAAAAAACCTACCATATAATAAAGCAAAACTTAATTCTAATATTTGTCCTTTCTGCTCCAGAAAATGCAATATTTATAGCCGAAAAGGAGATGGGGGAGGGCTTTTGAAGATAGGGGGAGCAAACGCTCCCCCAACAGCCTAAAGCCGTGTATCCGCGACCCTAATCTGGCAGTGGGCAGATCTGGAGGGGCGTTGCATTGATCTCTGATATGCTTTTATCTTCAGTCAGTTTCTCTGTTTGATGCTGTGATCTTCAATTTATCTGTTCTCATCTTCTTTTGAGATAAAAGATCCTCCATAATTCGAATTAGTTGGACTAGATTCGTGATGTTCTCTTCTTCCATTAATCTCATCTGCATAATGAAGACAATTAGGACAAGTTAAACATAAGTTTATTACTAAATAAGCATAGGAATGTAATAAAAAATGCACAAATACGTGCACGATCAAGTAATACAAGATCTGTTACATGTATGTGTTCTTCCTGAGAGAAAAATCAGATACACTCTGTACGCGTCGGAAAAGGAGGATTCAATTGCAAAATTCTTTTGATTGGATAGAAGATTACAACAGATCAGTCTTCCGATTACAAGGGAGGGAGGATGTTGAGTCTTGAATCTTCCCTTTGTTTAAGGCTGGGTTCTTCAAGTGGCGGTGGAGAGTGAATCTTGTTCTCCGTTGACTGGGTGAACGTTGAGATCTTCCGGGGCTCTTCTCTTAGGGTGGTTGACGGAGTAACACAGCTCTGTCAACCAAAACTCTCAAAGAGATTGTCAGCAAAGGCTAACTTGAACACAGCAAGTTCTCTGAAGGGTTGAACTCTCTCACTTTTCTCTCAGAGCTCTTTTCTCCCAAAAAAATCTGACCCCTTCTTCATAACAACGGGGCTATTTATAGGGGTTTCAGGGGCGTACGTGCCTCCTAAAAACACTCCATAATGGGGGCTAACTTTTCCCGTTATGTGGGCCGTGATTGGCCCCAAAACTGGGACGGTTACAACTGAGACGCGGGTGTCAAACCACGCGCCTTGGAGCTGCTGAGACGCGGGTTTCGACCCACGCGCCTTGGTGCGGCTGAGATGCGGGTTTCGACCCTCGCACCTTGGTGCTGCTGAGACGCGGGTTTCGACCCTCGCGCCTTGGTGCTGCTGAGACGCGGGTTTCGAGCCTCGCGCCTTGATGCTGATAAGACGCGGGTTTCGACCCTCGCGCCTTGGTACTGCTGAGACGCGGCCAAAATTAGATTTGCGTCTAGAACTTAGAATTCTGCTTTTTAATGGCTTGTCTTTTAGTGATTTTTAGACAGCCTACAGAACCCCCTCCAAAGTTTTCGACATTTCGCAGTTAAGTGGGACGGATTTCGAAATACTTTGGACTCTAGCTGAGCTCACCCTTGTGACTGGACTGTCAATGCTCCGGGTTTGATCTTATCTGGAGTATGGTCTTCGTGAGTGTACTGTGGAACTCTTTGAAGCCACCAAAGTTGATCGTGTTGAGTGTCTAGATGCACATTCTAAACCTCCCCGATTGCTTTGAGTCTGTCGTGGGTGCACTTTAAGCCAGGAGTGGACGGTCGTCTGCTTGTGCCAGTGTACTGTTGAACCGATTTGCAGAAGCAAGGACTAAACGCCAGTTCTTTTGGGACGCAAAGATAGCACTGCTTTTAAGGACGCGACTTCCTTTTGGGATAAAAACGCGACTATTATTCCATAAGGCAGACGCGATTTTTGTCTGGGTTGGAAGGATGTGAACTTCGAAAAGACGCATCTTTTTGGAGTGAAGCCGCAACTTTCTGGATGCAACTATGGCCGTGCTGAAGGGATGCGTCCATTGAAGAGGCGCGACTGTTGAGTGTGAATCCGTGTCATGCCATGAGTGCACTGCCACGTGTCCTGTGGAACTGACGGGACACCTTCTTTTTGGCGTGCGAACTTCATGCTGCATTAAATGCGCTGTCCACGCGTCTGGCGATGATTCGACGTCGAGCCAAGCGCCGCGTATCTTTGCGAATCGCCGTGCCTATAAACGGCAACAGTCGTCGAGAGAGAGTCATCATTTAGTCTCCCCTTCGTCTATGAGCGCCTTTGTTAGGATTTGAGAAAAAAGCTTCTTTGTTAGGATTTGAGAAAAAACTTCTTTGTTCTCTCTTCTTCCATCTAACATCAGATTTTTGATTTGCAATGGCGCCCAAGGCTAAGCAAACTGCTTCGTCTTCACGGGCGGTCGCCGCTGAGACTCAAAGGGGCGGTTCCTCCTTGCAGGAAGCCCCTATTTCAGGTATAAAGCGATCGGACTTGATTTCCACCATTAAAAGGGTCTATGGAGTTCTTATAATGCTAAAAATCCTTTTTTTTTGAAGAAGAAGAACTGCCAACACGGATTCGAAACCGTGTTTGATTCTTAGACGCGGTCAAGGCGCGGGTTTGATGACCCTGCTGCTTTCATCTGCTTGAATCTGCGTCTGCTTGTTGAACACAGGGCCTCAGTAAGCCTTGCATTTCGGATTCAACACTTAGAATGTTTCTAAGTATGAAGGATTCGGACGCAGATTTCTTACGACTCTTGCATCTTGTGAAATCAGACGCTGGTCCTCATGAATCTTGCGTCTGAGCCCAAGTACTTAGAGATTTTTCATAAGTCTTGGATCTTCAAAACGCGGGCTCTATGCAAGCCTTGCGACCTTCGGGTCTGGACGCGGGTTTTGATGGTTTCCGCGCCTGAGTTTACTTCTGCGTTCAAGTTGTGGACATTTAATCATTTCCTTTCAGATTTCTGATCAAATGACGTTTCCTTTTTGCAGTGCGATATTCCGCTGATCCTCTCTCCAAAAAGTGTCACTTCGGGCACGTAGGTGGTGCTGACCGCAACTTAACCTTCGTGTTGCAAAGGACTGCTCCTGTGACTGCTGATAAGCCGAAGGGGCGAAGGGAGAGGCTCTCCAAAGTCGACATGGCGACACTCCGGGAACTTATGACCGACGCAGAATTTAAGACGGATTCGGGCATTCCATTGAAGAAACCCGTCTTCTTCTTTGGCGACAATATTGGCGAGGGCGGTTACGTCTTGCATGATGGTGACTACAAGTGGCTTCGCCAGATAGGGGATAGGAAATTCTTTCTTCCAAATATGGAGAGAATGTACCCTATATCCTATCTTCAGCACATGTCTGTCCCCCGGGCAATGGAATGGGAGCTTGCCCGACCTGTCCCCAATGTCTCTCTCGGCATCTTGGGCGCCAAGAAGGTACATGTTGCCGGTCATGGAAGGGAAGTTTTCAGCCTGTTCCCTGGACTACTCAGGTCTGATTACCCAATAGGGGAAACCCCTCAGCTCAGCACTACCTTTATTAATCAATTCATGAAGGTAGGGGGTGATTTTCCACTGACTTCCACCCGCTCGGGAGGGTTCATTCCACTGACAAGTACTGGTGGGGCAAGATGGTGAGCTTTGTCCTCGCCGAACTCGGAGGTCTATTGGACCAGGTGGGACTGTACCAAGCGATCAGGGCTGTGCAATATGGCATCCCACAGAATTCCCAAAATTTCTTTGGGATCCTGGAGCACTACGACCCTTCGACGGGGACGTTCTTCACCCCGGTTGGAGAAATGGGGCTCGCCCTGCATGAATTATATGAAGTCTCAGGGTTGGTAATGGGGGATGCTCCTTATGAGGAATACGTCCCCACCTCTGAGGAGCTTCATCTCTTGAAGAAAGAATGCCCTCGTGTATATGAGACCTATTGGGAGGTGCTATGTCATTTCCACATCTGCGGTCAAATAACTTCCTGGAGGGCTAGGGGAGTTAAGCAGCTGTCTTGGACGAGATACTTATTTAATGGCATCACTGAGAAAGATCACTCAGTGACCAGTCTGGCTCCCAGCTCTGACGAAGAAATCGTCGAGAGGATCGACGCCTCTGTGAGTTCTTATACCACAGAGTCAAATGAAGACACTTTCAAACCTGAAACGGTATTCGAAAGTTTCCATCACCAGGCCCAGATCCCCATTTCTAACCGGGCACTGCTGGCGGGTTTCCTCATGCTGTGGTTGAAACGCTGTGTAGTGCCGACACTGCCGCATGAGGTGATTGTTGCCGACGTGGTGTATCCGGCGGTGCTGCTGGCCTATGGTAGGTCCATAGCTCTCCTTCCGGCAATGGTGGCCGGTATCCAAAGCGGGTTGCGGGCCCTGACTCAGAGCCTGTGCAGGGTGGAGGCCATCGTCGATTCCCAAGGTAACCCAGAGGTCGATTCAGAGGGAAGGCCGAGAGTGAAGACCCCTAACCCTCGGATCGAGCTTTCCTATACGTACTTAATGGCTTGGTACGTGATGCACTGCCCCTCACTGATGACGCCAGTGTCTCGATGCGAAGGGTTTGTCCCTTTTGTGCAGCGGCTGGAGAGTTCGAGCTGGTGCAACAACTATATGTTCTACGTCCGGAAGTGTATTTTGAACGCTTCCAATTATCATCTCAATCGTTGCTTCCCCAAGATTACAGATGCTGCTTATGGGGACAAGTTCGCCGACATTGTGGGTCCGAACGACTTCACGAGGCTGCCGTCGGGAGTCTTCTGGTGGCTCATCAATATCCGGCCCGGGTATCTGCTCTTTCGGCAGGGGAACTCGTGCACGATCGAGCCTTATATGCCGAATTGTTTCGCCCGACAGTTCGGCTATGACCAACTATATGTCGGTAACCCTAACGCTCAGCTTGCCTTCAGTGGAAATTTGTTTGAAGGTGCTCGGGCTTGGTATTACAGCGTAGCTGGGGGGACACAGGCTCTTTTCCGTTTACCTCATAAGACGCCGAACTGCTATGCAAGCCTTAGCTTCTGCACCTGGTATTTCCAGGCTAGCAAGATGCCTGGCTACTCAATGGAGCGTTCATGCATTAAAAGCATTAATGCGTCCTATGAGGAGAAGGTGGCGTCCAACAAACGCTCGCGAGGACTTGATGAATATCAGGCGGCTCAAAGGGAGGCCAGAGGGGAGCCGAGAGCAGCAGTACCCAGGGAGCAGTCTGCCAGAAGGCGTCGACAGACGGTGCAAAAATGTCCTCATGGCGTTACTCTCCAAGCTGAGCCTTCTTCTACTTCCACGGCTGAGCCTGCCTCGAAGAGGGCCAGGAAAGACTTGGCGGCTGAAGAGGCCGTCCCCTCCGGTATCGAAGAGCAGAGGGAAGAAGAGGAGGAGGAAGATGATGCCCCCTTGTTCGTACTCATGGATTGCGCAACAAGGGCCCCGTAATTTTAGAAGAAGGGGAGCTTGCTGATGAGCCCGTGGCAACTGATGAGGCTGAGCAACTTGAGGCTGACCTGGTGGGAAGGAGTGATGTTGAGATTCCAGAGGTCTCAACTCAACCTGGGTCTTCTTCGGCTTATGATAGGAGAGATGAGGCACAACAGCCTGGGTCTCCTGTCGTATTAATGCCCAGCTTGAGGGTAGTTGATCCTAGTCCCACTACTGGGGTATTTACTGGCAAGGCCTCAATTGCCGAGGCTTCTCGCGTTGAACTATCGTCTTCATCATCCGGAGAGGACGAATATGAATCAGGCGATGAAGTCGATTTTGGCAATGAACCCACTCTTCCGGATCCGAGCAAATTCTCGCATATCTCGGAGGAAGAAATATACGGGTGTGATCCGGCAATGGCGTTATCACAAGCGGCAACTGCTCCTGCTGAAGGTACTCTTATAGTCTTGTTGACCCGGTTTCCCTTTTTAACTAGTGAATAGGTTCTGACGTTTTCTCTTTATGCTGCAGGGTTGGCTGCGGACAGCGAGGCTGCGACTTCCTTCCATATCGAGGAGATGATACAGGAGCTGGCCCAGCAGGAGGGTGTTGAGGCTGCTGCTGAGATGCCTCAAGAGAGGGCAATTATTAAGGTTGGGGAGGCTTCAACCTTGCAAGATTTGCCCCGGGATCTGCCGTCTTCGGACCCTCGGCTTGGTAAGGAAATATTGACGCTTTGAATATTTTCCTTTTATTGTCATGACTGACGTTCTGGTGATTTGCAGAGAGCGCTAAGGAAGCTCAGGCAGAGGACTTGGCAGTCAGCGTCGACTCAGCAGAGGCAGCCAGCGTTGAGCCCGCAGGTAGTGCAATTCAACCCTCGACTGAGGGTTCCGGAGAAGCAAGGTTCGCTGCTACTTCAGCCGCCATGGAGGCTGCTATGATGGCAGCCGTCCCGGAAGTGCCGGTGACCATCTCAGCTTCTGTCGCGCCTGTTGTTGACCCTACTCCTGTACCGGAAGAATCGGTTTACATCCCTTGCCCTGTGATAGAAATGAGATCGGGAAGTACTTCAGCAGAAATTTTTCCAGGCGGTGATACCATGGGGGAACTGACACGTCAAGTGGTGCAGCAGTTCTTTACCTCTATGCGATCATGTATTGATCTCATTCTGTCTGGGAATAGCTCTTTCGAATTCGCCCGGATGTTTCTCAGAAATCTGGTCGAGAACATCAATTTAGCCGGAGGCCCTTCACCCGCCAAGGCGTGTCTGCTGCTGGTGGAGCAGTTGGGACATGACTTGAAAGAGCTTAGATCCCTGGAGAATGCTGGCTCATTTCACGAGGCCCGAGAAACTCTGACCAGGCTCCTTGCTGCTCAAGAGCAAGAGCGAAGGGAGATGGAAGAAAGGATAGCTGAAAGGACCCGTCTTCTCCAATGTCTCCAGGTTGACCATCGAAAGCTAACTTGCGAGTCAAAGGAGTCCAAGATGGTCATGCAGGCTGCGAAGCAGGTTATCCTCGATGCTCGAGCTACCATAGCCAGAGCTGAGGCCTTGATTGCTATCAATGAACAGAAGTTGGCCAATTCTGAAAAGAGTCTAGCGGAATTAGAGGCTGCCAAGGCGCAAGTTGAGGAAAATCTCTCTGTTAATTCCTCCGAGCTGGAATCCCTAAGAGTGCAGCTGGCTGCAAAGAGATTTTTATCCGAAGAGCAGCTACGGGCCCAGGCTCTCATGGAAGCTGAGAAGGCGCGTCAACATGAGATACATCGCCTTAGAGAACAAATCTGTTCTTTGGCGAACCAGGATTTTTAGCCTTCTTCTTCTTTTCCTTTTTGTAAAGAAAAGGACACTCTATTCACCAAGAGTGTTTGTATTTACTTTTATCATATTTGAATAATAAAAGTCGATGAAATTTTCGTTCCATCTTCATTGCCTCACCGTAGATGAATCCAACCTCTCAATCACAGATTTTGGTTGTGCTCCCTTACTGACTGTGAGTAACAGACTTAGGTAGAACTAAGTTCGTTTGATGAAATGCAACGTCGATCCAAAGAGAGACGTGGTTCTGAGGAACGCGACTTTGACCTGCCAGTGAAGATGAGGTTCAAGTTGACGCGAAAGACGCAGCTTTGAGTGTGACTCACTGGCTGCAGTCCTTAACTTTATCCAGGCGCAGCAATCAGGATGCATCAAGAATGTGGTCTTACGCTCCTTAAAACTGGCGCAGACATATAAGAGGACGCGACGCTGGGTCTTTGACTCGGTGCAAATCCATCATCATCTCACCATGTCGACGCAGCTCCAAGGTACCTGTGAATCTGATAGGCCTCTTTGTTGAAGACTCAAACCTCAGGACGCAGCTTCCTCTTATTATGCGCTTTCCCATTGAGACCCCCAAAATGGGTCCCTTTTGTTGATGGACGCAGCTTTGAATCACTCTGAGAGACGCGGCTGCGGTTCTCTTGGCTGGAATGAAAAGGGACACCATTTTCGGATTCGCAAAGAGGACGTCATTTCCTGGACGCAACTCTCGGGTCTGCGTTTGGTGCAATTTTTTAAGCGTTACATTCAGCTTGTCATAAAGATTTCGTTGGATCTTTAAATGTCCAGTCGATGTTGACGATTGGGGACTCGTATCTTCCAATGTTTCCCGACGCGGCAGTCCACGCGTCAGCCCTTCATTGGGCTTAGGCATTAATGCCTTTAAATGCCAGACCGGCACTGGCGGTTGGAGACTCGCGTCTTCGATGCTTCCCGAAGCGATAGTCCACGTGTCAGCCCTTTACTGGGCTTCGACATGCATGCGGGGATTGAAGCCGACGGCCCTGATTAATGAGCCATTGATTATAGGTGTTGTAGCTTGACTATAAATAGGCTTACCCCCTTCCTTTAGCAGTCCCATACTTGGACTATTTTCTTTTAAGAGCGAGTGCTCTGAGAGACTCCATCTTCTCCCTTCAAGGACTTTTACCAGGGGCTTGCCTCCATGGACGAAGATGACCCAGAGCTTTCATGCTTCTATTTGGTCTCTTCAGAAGATTACCACTGTCAAGTGATTTCAATAACAGAAAGCGTCTCCTTGAGCACCTTTTATGTCTGCGCTTCGATGCAGAGAGTTCAACTCTTAATAGAGGCCTCTGCGGGTACGCCTTCTCGGTTTGCCATGACCATTTTAACCCAGCTAAGTTTGAATTCTGATATCTCTTAAAGAGATTCATCATCTAGATTTTCTCCTGAAGTCTTAGTTGGTGCGTTCCTCTTTTGGAAGTTGCGCCATTTGACTTAAACTTCTCTGGACGCGAGTATGGTAGACTTAGGTACCTGGCTGCAGGTTCTGCATATAGAACTCGCGTCTTGAGGCTGTCGACTTAGGAGAATCTCAACTCAGACTGGAGGTCTCAGGCCTGAATCTTGCAACTCTTGTTCATCCAACAGGGAGATGGCAATTTTTGCGTCTGATTCTCTTTGCATCTTGCATCTTAGACATGGATGTAGAACTAGATCGCGTTCAAATTCCGTGTATATCACAGCTTTGATTCGCGTCTGTTTCTACCGCCACAGAAATTTGGTTCGCTGCGCGGGTCATTCCTACGTCTGAAGTCCTCAGCAATAGCTGCGTCTGTCACTTAATTTTTCTGTTGAAGTACACTAAGCTTCAGATCTTCTAATTTTTTTTGCTTCATGCAGGTAAGCTTGATCATCCTTTTTTATATTTGCCGGGCCCCTGGGAGAATATTTCGGCCGGCAAACTTGTTCGATGTTCGTCCACAAGGGAAGAAATCATGGTCCCCGTCATCCGCAAGGGCAGAAATCATGGTCCTGACGGGGACTTAACCCTCACCAAGATCTCTTTGGACGCGATGCACCAGTCATGCTTGCTGGCATGGCATGGTCAGAGTGAGTATGGCGGCGGGGGTAACGGTGGATATAGTGGTGGGTAGCATCCCCTGTGAGGTCTCAAAATCTCCTCTCTTACCCAGAAGTGACATCGAGGAAAACTCCATGCCTACTGACTGACCTTCTGGTGGAAGAGATGTTCATCAACGAAGGATCATACCCCCACTTCGGATGGTCAGGTGGAATCAGAAGACTCTGCTGCCTTTCGACCTCAAGAAACACCATTGTTCTCGATCAACCAGGGACTTCTTTGATGTTTACATCATGCATCATGGTGCAACCAGCTTCTGATCGTTGCCACAATGTCCGATCCTATTTTGGTGCCCTTCCAAACATCCTGTACTTGGAATTGTATGCAGCTTTGAGGAGTGAGTGCAACCTCTGAGAGAGAGAGGGACTTCTTTGTGTACTCCTTAACTGTAAAACTCAATCTCATTGTATAAGAGAGCGTTTTGTATCACTTTCATATGCCTGGATATAAATAAAAGTAACACTTTTCTTTTTGTCTCTTCTATTGTCTTGAACTCTCTCGTTTCTTTTTAGTCAGACGCATAGAAGCAAAGAATCTTTGGCTTGTCAAAACTATGATGAAAATTTTAACAAGTCAAATTTTGTGGAGAAAAGATCCTATTTCAGGAACCCCACAATGCTGTCAGAGGTGTGATATTAACTTGACAGAGATAAGATAATTTTGGTGGGCCTGCCACTTTATAAAAAGAAAGTGACAGGTTGAATTGGTACCCCCAGGGAAGTGAGCTTTTATCAAAGGTTTAAGCTCAACTGGAGAGTTGATGAAAACACTGTTAACGGTGTAATGTTAACCTAGCAATGTTTTTTTTTTTTTAAGTAGACTTGTTGTTCTGTTAAGGAGAACAACAAGTGAGACTAGGCTCGCGGGGAGTCTAGGAAAGTCTCTACCGTTAGAGGTGTGATATTAACTTAACGGGTTGAATGTAGTCTTGTCAGGAGTGTAATGTTAACTTGACAAGAATGTAAGTCAGAGGTGTGATATTAACTTGACTCAAAAGCTTTTCAGTTTTATTTGGGAAAACTAAAAGTGTCACTGTCATAGGTGTAATGTTTAACTTGACAATGAGGGTAATGCTAGAGGTGTAATTTTGAACTTAGCATTAGTCATCTCAACTTCAGCGAGAAAGTCCGAGGAAAAGTCATGGCCGTAAGTGTATTGTTGAACTTGGCGATGACCTGGATGCTAGAGGTGTAGTGTTAAACTTAGCATCGTTCATTTCAGCTTCGATATGGAAGTCTGAAGGAAGGTGACTGTCAGAGGTGTGATGTTAACTTGACAGAAACTCGATGTACTGTTTAGAAGTATAATGTTAACTTAACAGTAATTTGTCAGAGGTGTGGTATTAACTTAACAGAAATTGATTTGCGATATGAGCAATTTGAGGACCTGTCATTCTATTGATGAGAATTGGCAAGTGGAGTTTAAAAAATGTCAGAGGTATAGTGTTAACTTGACAAATTTAGATTTGCGATATGAGCAATTTCGAAGACTTGCCATTCTATTAATGAGAATTGGCGAGTGAAGTTTGAAGTGCCAGAGGTATAGTGTTAACTTGGCAACGACTGTATTTCGTAGACCTACCATTCTGTGGATGAGAATTGGTAAGGGATTTTGGAGGGGAGAGTGGAGTCAAGTCCACTTAGGATTTTTAGCAAACCCTCAGCTATCAACGGATTTGAGGTGCCTTTACCGTTTGAGTTCGGCTAGCCATGCTATTCCCCTCAGCATGAAAAGTTGTCGAAGATTTATGTTGGGCTTAGAAGCCAACATTTTCCTCTATCCTTAGCCGTTGGAGGCGTCGGATCAAATGGGAACATGTCCCTTAGGATTTTTAGCAAATCCTCAGCTGTCAACGGGTTTGATATGCCTTTACCAACTACCGTTTGAGTTGGGCTAGCCATGCTATTCCCCTCAGCATGATGAGTTGTCGAAGGCTTATGTTGGGCTTAAAAGCCAAGATTTTCCTCTATTCTTAGCCGTCGGAGGCATCGGATGTTAATGAAGAAGCTCTTCTTGTTTTGATCAGAGGCGTACTTTTAACTTGATCAGAGGAGGAGTACTATTAAGGATAGTACTTCTTCAAGAATCTGCCATTGATCGGCATCATGAGTGTATCGCCATTTGAAGTTATGAGGCGATACGATCCATTTGAGTAGACTGACTCTACTACAAATGGTCCTTCCCATTTAGGCTGGAATTTTCCTTTCGTCTTGTGCGTCATCACCACGGGTCTTCTGACGGCTAAGACAAGGTCGCCTTTCTTGAAAGTTCGCACTTTAACTTTCTTGTTGAAGGCTCTGGTAATTCGAGCTTGGTAAAGCTCGATTTGTTGTTGGGCCTGCAGACGTTTGTCATCTAAGGCTTCCAATTCTTGGAGTCGCTGTCGATGCTTCTCCTCATTCATCATCTCTGCTGTCAGGGCGACGCGTAGAGATGGAATTTGGATTTCCAACGGAAGCACGGCTTCACACCCGTATACCAAAGAAAATGGTGTAGCTTTGGTTGGGGTTCGGACAGTGGTGCGATAAGCCCATAAGCATTCACCCAGCTTGTCGTCCCAGTCGCGTTGACTTTTCGAGACAAATTTCTTGAGAAGCTTGCCAACGGTCTTGTTGAAAGCTTCTGCGAGACCATTAGCGGCGGGATAGTATGCCGTTGAGGACACACTCTGGATTCTGAACTTAGTACAGAATCTCTGGAAAGCCTGGCTGATGAACTGGGGTCCGTTGTCGTGGATAATTTGCCGAGGTACCCCAAAACGGTAAATGACATGATGTTTCACGAACTTGATCACATCACATGACTTCACCTCCTTCAAAGGAACGGCCTCAGCCCATTTGGAGAAGTAATCGGTTATTGCCAAAATAAACCGATGTCCTTTTGATGATGGAGGGCTGATAGGGCCAACCACATCCATCCCCCACATTTCAAATGGCCAAGTAGAAGCCGTGGAGTGAAGGTAGCCTGGTGCTTGATGGATGAAATCGCCATGTACTTGGCAGGCGTGACATCTTTTGGCATAGGTGATGGCGTCGACAATCATCTTGGGCCAATAATATCCCAACCTTTGGAGTCGGTATACAAGTTTTCGGCCAGGTTGATGGGCTCCACACATGCCGTCATGGGCTTCTTTCAATACCTCCTGTGCCTCCTTTTGTGAAAGGCAGCGAAGCAAGATCCCGTCATGCGATCGACGATACAGTGTTCGTGTAATCGCATTATAGTAGAATTTAGGGGCTTTCCTTCGAATGGCAGCCGCTTCCTTGGTGTCCTCAGGCAAGATGCCATACAGGACATAATCGATGTAAGGGAATCGCCAGTCTCTGGGCTTTAGGCCGGCCGACGATTCCAGCGCTTCTTTGTTTTGAGAATCTCCTGTTGGCTCCTGGTAATCCTCAGGAGCAATTCTCGGGCAATACAGATCGTGGCTGTAGACAAATACCTTCTCTGCTGCTCCATCTGGAAGAGCTAAAGAGGCAACGAGGGATGCCAGTGCATCTGCATGCGCATTTTGCCTGCGTGGTACATGGTCGATGTAGAAGTTTGTAAACTTCCCAGCCATGTGGACGGTTGCATTGTAATAAGGCACTAGGTCTTCATGTCTGACTTCGTACTCCCCGCGAACTTGGCTAACGATGAGTTTGGAGTCACCATATGCCTCGAGATTTCTAACGCCAATCTCATCGGCGAGTTGCATCCCAATCAAAAGAGCATTGTACTCCGCCACATTGTTAGAACACGGCTCAGTTAATGAGACAGCTCGAGGAATCAAATAGTTCTGTAGGGAGACGAGTACTACTCCTACTCCTGCCACTATGTGTCCTTTTGGGCTTGTTCTTGATGCACCATCAAAGAAAAGTTGCCACACCTGCCTTTCAAAGGATGTCTGGGTCTGGCAGGCTTCAGCGACCTCATCTGGGAGATCGTCGTAAAGTTTGGTTGCCCTCGGATCTGGATGCTCAGCCAGGAAATCCGCCACCGCTTGTCCTTTAATGGCCTTCTGTGGTAAAAAGTGCATCTCATATTGAGATAACAATATGGCCCATTTTGCCAGTCGGCCATTTAGCGATGAAGGCTTTGTCATGAGTAACCTCAAGGGGTTGACTTTTGATATGACATTTATGGTTTGGCCTGCCAGATAGTATCGCATTTTCTGAATGGCGAACACCATTGCAAACATTCCTTCTCGACCGGGTTGTACCGATGTTCGGCTCCGATCATTGTTCTATTCAGATAGAAGATCGCTTGCTCTCGTCCTTGATCATCATTCTGAGCTAGTAGAGCTCCCAAAGAATGATCCATTGCTCGGACTATACCAGGAAAGTTTTTTCGGATATCGGGGCTACAAGGACTGGTGGTTGCGTGAGGTATTGCTTGATTTCCTCAAATGCTTGTTGGCAAGCGTCGTCCCAAATGAACGAAACACCCTTCTTCATTAGTTTAGCGAAGGGTTGGCACCTTCCGGAGAGATTTGAGATAAATCTGCAGATGTACGCCAATCGTCCTTGCAATCCCCTGAGTTCCTTGAGGTTCCTCAGAGGTTGCATCTCCTGGATAGCGCGAATCTTTTCCGGATCTAAATGAATTCCTGTGGAAGTCACTACAAACCCTAGGAACTTGCCGTTGGCCACCCCCAGGAAGGATTTGGTAGGGTTCATCTTCAATTAATGAGCCCGCATGATACCAAAGACAACCTTTAGATCAGTGATATGATCACCTTTAGCGCGGCTTTTTACCGCAATGTCATCAACATAGCATTCCACTGTTTTGCGCATTTGCTGATGGAAAATGGCATTCATGGCCCTTTGATATGTTGCCCCTGCATTCTTCAATCCGAAGGGCATGACGGTGTAGCAGTAGACCCCTAGTGGTGTTCTGAAGGAGGTGTGCTTTTCGTCATCAGGATACATTTTGATTTGATTATATCCTGAGAATCCGTCCATGAAGGACATTCGTTCGAATCCACATGTATTGTCAATCATGACATCTGTGATTGGCAGTGGGAATTCATCCTTGGGACAGGCCTCGTTCAGATCACGAAAATCGATACAGATTCAGATCTTTCCGTTCTTCTTGGCAACGGGGACGATGTTGGCTACCCAGTCGGGATGTTGTTCTTCCCTGATGAAGCCAGAATCTAAAAGCTTTCTGACTTCTGATTGAATCGCCTCCATTATCTCTAGGCGGAATCGTCGCTGTTGTTGTTTGACAGGCTTTACATCCGAATTGATGTTGAGGCGGTGCATAGCCACTTGGGGATCAAGTCCGGGCATGTCTTCGTAATTCCAGGCGAAGACGTCTATATACTCTTGTACAAGAGATATTAGATCCCTTTTCTCCGAAGGTGACAGGCCGTCACTTATGAAGATGGGCTTAGGATTAGCCTCATCCCCCAGATTGATCTGAAAAATCTTGTCTTCTGTGGGTGGCTCTCGCTGTTCAAAGCGGGTATCCCAGAGAGTATTTAAATGTTTGATCCAAGGATCCGTATCGGACTGGATCATTTCTTCATCTCCATCTTCCAGGTGGCTTGTGTTGGCCCAAGAGGTTACACTCTCCAATTGTTTTGTGTTTTGATGATGACAAACCAAATTAGTGCTATTTGGTACTAACAAGTTTGTTAAGATGAATTTCAGGTTTTGTACCATGTTTAGAGACCATTCGCTTAGCTATTGCAAGAACTTCTAAGTTCCACAAAGCAAGGAAGGCAAATTGCACATCAAGGAAGGATCATAGAAGAGAAGGCACTAGCAAGGCATTGGATGGCTCAAAGACTTGAAGATAGCTCAAGAAGTCTTCATGTAATTTGTTTTTCAGTTTATAGTATGTTAAAGAATAGTGGATAGGTTTGAAGCTCTATCACACACGTTTTTGCGCACATGCTCATTCCAAAATAATTTCTTATAAATTATACAAAAATATTTTGCATACAAGTTTTTGCCTACAAATACATCTTTATGTTTAATTCTATTCCCTGTTCAAAAGTATTTTTGTTAAAATCAAAATCCTCTTTATTTTCTTTTCCAAAAATGATTTTTGACCTGATCCGGTCGACCGGGACAGTCGACCGAGTCTGTGTCAATCTGGTCCGGTCGACCGGACCAGTCGACCGCAGTTCTGGCAGAGGCACGTATCAGTGTGCATGTCTGCCAGTCGACCGGGGCGATCGACCGAGATATTGTTTTTGCTCACAGGTTTTCTCAGTCGACCGGGTCGGTCGACCGATAGCTTATAACGGTCAAATTTTTGATCTACCGGTCGACCGGCCCAGTCGACCGATGTATCCGTTGAACAGTAACGGGCAGATTTTAAGTGAGCTGTTTATTTTTGTCTTTTGTGTTTAAAAATTCGTTTAAGGATATATTTTGATCTAATTACCTCCTAAACATCAGTAATTATGTTTTATCCCTAAACCCTAGCCCTCTCCTATAAATAGGGGTGTTTGGGGAAAGATTTGCTACAACAATTTTTGCTAGAAAATTCAAAAGTTTAAGACTTTCAAAAGAGACTTGTTTCTTGGTTTTTGTGCTGAATTTCTCACTGATTTTCTGAAGGGTTTTCAAATACTCTCTGATTTAATTTTCTTTCTTCACTTACAACAAGAGCTTCATTCCTACTCAATATTCTCTAAGGACCTTTGTAAGGGAAGAGATATTTGAAAGAGAGAGTTTGTGGTCTTTTGACTACCAAGGAAATTACTTGTTCTTGAGATTGTAGGATTTGGGTACTCCATTGTATTTGAGATCTTTGTGATAGTGGAAGTGGTCGGAATCCTTATGGGGAAGGCGGGGAGTAGAGCTGGGTGCTCGAACCTCGATAACATATCCTTGTGTCTGCGATTGGTTTACATTCTTGCAATTCTTGCTCTACTTTGCTTGCACTTATTACTTGCTCATCATATTCATTGTCATACTTACTTGCTTGCATTCATCTTGTGATTCTTAATTGTGATTGTTGTAGCTTTAAATTTTTATTTGCCCTTTGATTAGCATTGTCACCTATTCACCCCCCCTCTAGGTGACTTTTCAATTGGTATCAGAGCTTGGACTCTAGGTTTGGCTTAACATCCATAGAGAGATCCTTAAAATATTGCTAATCAATATTTTCATTTCATTCATTCATCACTAGTAAACATGGCCGACAACATTAAATCCCCACCTAAATTTGATGGACTCAATTTCCCAATTTGGAAGGTTAGGATGACTATATTTTTGCAATCTTTGGGTAGCTTAGTAGCCAAGTCCTTGACCAAACCCTATGAAGCACCCGATGGTGATGAGAGCACTTGGACCGACCTTGACTTTAAACTATATGAGGCTAACTCCAAGGCCCAAAACTCCCTATTGACCGCCTTGAATGAGGATGACCTTACACGGGTAATTCATTGCCAATCCGCCTATGAGATTTCGCAACACTTATTGGTCACACACGAGGGGACTTCACAAGTCAAGAGAGCTAAGATAGATCTCTTGAGGTCCCAATATGAGTCATTTAAAATGCTTGATGATGAGTCTATTGATAGTATGGCTACAAGGTTTACTAAAATCACTAATGGTCTTTCTTCCTTAGGTGATGACATCTCCAACGATCAAAAGGTGCGGAAAGTAATTCGGGCTCTTCCTTCATCATGGGAGATCAAGGCCACCACCTTGAAGGAGTTGAACGACAAGGACGAGATGGACCTCATTAGTCTCATTGGTGAAATAACACCTAGAGGGGGGGGTGAATAGGTGTTGGCTAATCTAATGGTCACTTAAGAGTAAATAATGCGGAATTAAAAACTAAGTTGACCAAATTAAAGTTCTTTTTATTAAACACTTATGTATAACACAAGAGTGTTGCCGAATTCCCCTAAGCAGGGCTCTGGACAATCACCTCTAGATTCCCCTTGAATGGGTTGAGGTGCCGCGTTGGCTCTCTTGGTTGAATACTAGTGTTATCAAGCAATCCCAAGCAAGTATATCAATTATAGCACAAGGGAATATATCTAGCATGTACAAGTATAACAATGAAAGTAATGCAAGATATAAAAGAGACAAAGTGAGAGAGAGAGATAGAGTAAGCAAACGCAAACACCAAAGGTTTGTTTCGAGGTTCGAGCACACTTGCTCTACATCCCCGCCTTCGACACACGAAGGGTTTCCACTATGCAAGATCCCACCGGATCTCTCCTCGGTACCGTACACCTACAAACCCTCGGACTCCCAAAGTCCCTTACACACCAATAGCCCACCGGCTCGTCGAGGCCGCACCTCGCACTTACAAGTTCGCACCCGAACTCAATCACCAACAACAACGAGCACACTTGCCCGTTTCCTCAAAGTACAAAGAAAAATCTCTTTGATGATCACAACACTTGATCACCTAAAGAGTACTCTCACTACAACACTCTCCTAGAGAATAGATTTACAATGGAAGCTCAAGTGTAGTGTGAGAAAGCAAGGAAAGAAAACTTTGATGGAAAACACAAGAAATCACTTTAACACTCTCTTGATAAAAACTCCCTTAAGATGGGAAGTATTTGCTCTCTATTTTGTGGAGGAAACTCTGCTAAAAGGTTGAGAAAAACTGGTTCCAAAGTCTCCAAAAATCTTAACTCAAAACAAGTGACAAGACCCCTTTTATAGGGCTGTCTGAAAATAGAGCCGTTGGGGCTCAGACTGTGCTGTCGGTCGACTGCCGGTCGACCGGCCAACGGTCAAATTTCTGACCGTTGCAGCCCATCGGTCGACTGCCAGTCGACCGGACCACTGGAGCAGAGAACATTTCTCTCTATCGGTCGACCGGTCCGGTCGACTGATTTTTCCAGAGAGCAATGCTCTCTTGGTCGGTCGAGTATCGGTTGACTTCCGGTCGACCGGCCACTGTGCTGACAACGTGCACAGGGCTGTGCACATCGGTCGACCGGTCCGGTCGACCGGCTTAACCTGTCAGCCAGTCTCCAGGTCTGAAATCAGGATTTGAAATCGATCTTTTGGCTTACAAAAAATCCCATAAAATCACAGTAAATCCACTAAATAGTTTTAATCCCAATAAAAACTGTTTTTCTAAAAACAAGTATTTCTAAAACTTATTTTTCCATAACTTCACAAAATACAAAAACAAGATATTTTGAACTTATAAAGCATAGTGTGTATGGATATGATCCACTACACAATCGATATGAAATATCTATGTTTTTGACATAAAGCTCTAATCATGATTTTGGTTTAAAGATATGAACATACAAAACACCAAAATCCAAGATAAATATTTTGTCTCAAAGAAAAATCTTTTTCTAAATAAAAATTCTTTTCTAAAATCAAATCTTTTATGAAAGCAATTTAAATCAAGAGTTCTATCAAGAGTGTGTGTGTGTGATATAACTTGAGCAATCCACCAACTATCTATCCTTTACATTTTTACTAAAACAAAAATACAAATTCTATACCTAGACCAAAGTCTTCAACTTCTTGAAGTCTTCACTTGAAGCTTCACATCATCTTGACTTGGTCCAAGCTTGATCCAAAGCTCCTTGGATCACAACATGCAAGCTCCAAATCTTGATCTTTTAACCTTTGTTGAGCTTTGCACCTACTAAGATCTTGATCATGAACCTGTCACTAATTAGCACAAGATCATTAGTAAATATAACTTCATGAGTTGATCATCATCAAAACTAGGGCGATGGCCTTTGGGCCAACAATCTCCCCCTTTTTGATGATGACAAAACTCATGAGGTTATATATGCATGGATTAAAGTAAAGCTTCAAAGAAGCTCCCCCTTAACTCATGCATAATAAAATAAGCAATAGATATACAATGAAGCACATGACATGTATGCAATGTAGGAGATGCAATCATAACAAAAATCAAATCATAAATCAAATCTTTTGCTCCTAATTGCAAAATACAATATATATATGCATAATAAGTAAGGAAGACAAATACTTCTCCCCCTTAAGCAATGAAAACATGCATATAACTCACAAATACTTCTCCCCCTTTTTGTCAATCATCAACAAAGGGTTCAAAGTGAAATCAAATCAAATAAAATTTTCTCCCCTTTTTGTCTAAAATAAGGAAATCAAGGAGGGGTAATATAAACAAATTGTAAAATTACAAAAGATTTATATGCGATATAAATTCATGTTCAGGAAGACGCTAAGTTAGCTTCCCTACACATATGCATTACATGAAAGAGGGATGTGAAGCCCTAATTCACATAACACACATTATGTAATGAATAAGAGGAGATGTGAAGCTCCCCTACACACGTGTACCATATAAAGAAGAGATGTTAAGCTCCTCAATACACAATACACTCAACATGAATCTTGCATATAGACAATACAAATCAAAAATTTTGAATTTTTCCTTTATCAAAACAAAATTTTAACTTTTACTTAAATCAACAAATTTTGAGATATCTTAGAAAGAGATCATATTTTAAGATATCAATTAACAAAATTTTCATGGTACCAATTGTAAAATAATCAAAGTTTGAATTTTTGATACCAATTTCAAAAACACAATGCACAAGCTTATTATCCAATACCAATATGAAATCTAATTAAGCTTAGCATCAACAATCTATGTGCTTTAAAAGATACTAATTGTAAAATAAGCACAAATAGATCACATATATGTATGAATAGATATAATTTAAATTTGAAAGCATTCATACATACAATCAAAATATGAATATACACAACATGAAGTCATATTGATACCAATTTGAAAATATCCAATGATACCAATTGAAAATTAAGCATAAGTGTATAGTCTACCACATGAAGAATTCGAACTAGTTAAATGAAAGTGTTTAAGAACTAGTACGAAATCCTTCAATCAAGGAATAAGTTAAAAGATTTTTCATGAAATATCAATGAAACACAAGGCACTAAAAGCACTCTATCCATAAAGTCCATATCAAAAAGAAGTGAGTGAACTAGTGTTATGTGAAACAAGACATCATGAAAGTAGCAATAAATCTCAATATTCCTTATCATAAATCTTGAAATCATGAAATTCATCACAAAATTTTATTGTTTCAATTTTGAAATCACAAAATTTTAATACATGAAAATCAACAAAATTATATTTCATAGCATATGTATGTTTTGACAAGTCATTAAGTGTACATACATATCCCTAAAATTCAATTGAGTCCATATAAGTAGATTTGCATTAAAGGCAAATGACTCAAGAGATATCCATGTATATCTTAATGTTTTGGCAAGACAAACATATACATGAAATGAAAGGCACATGGTCTATCACAAATCCAAAAAAATGGGAATACAAGTTTAAGAAGTATGTATCATCAAAACTAAGCAATACAAGCACATTTAATGGGTTCAAATAGGCATTTAAGTACACATAACAATAGATTTATTTGTGCCCAAAATATGTTCAAGTATAAATCCTAGTGTTGATAAATACTAACATTTAAACTAATATTCAAATCATGAAGCATAAATAAATTTTGAAAGTACAAAGGAATTTATCCATGTAAATTAAAATAGGATCATGTGCAATACTAGAAGAATAAATAACTAGTTTAAATGGGTTTTGACAAACTAGTTAAAGATCCTTCATAAATAATATAAAGTCATAGTATTTCATGAATAATACTAAATACATAAAAGTTCAAGCACTCATATTCGATAAAGCTCCAAATTATATATTTTCTAAGAGATTGAGTGTTCAAAAGTTATGTAAATAGTATCTACATGAAATTAGTCATTGAAGCTCAAATCAAATATGACTAACAAGAATTTTATTTAAACAACTCATAAAAATCACAAAATCATTTTTCATAAAAAAAAATAGCAATCTTCATGGTATATGTATGATTTATACAAATCTAACAATATCCATACATATCCCAAATATTAAAAGAGTCTATTAAATGTTTGCATGAAGGCAAGAGACTCACGGGTATACATGTATATTTATTAGATTCGAATTAAACATGCATATACATGAAGTAAATCACACAAAAAAATTGGCAAAAACATGTATAAAGGAGAATCATCAAAACTAGTCTATACACATACAAGTTTGACAAATTCTACATCTAAGCATGTAACTACCACATGAAGCACACAAAATCATAAAATATGAACATGCTATGAATATGATAAATGTAAAGAGCATGTACATAAAAATAGGAGTTTAGAAGTTGTTACCAACTACAAAGCTCCAAGCATGGTGGTCTTTCCCACCAAAATCCCTTGATAGCAATGCATCCAAGAGTATGTCCATTAAGTCCATTGCATCCACTACCAAGGCACCAATCCTCTCACGTCTTGTGAGAGCCCTCACCTACATCAAAATCAAAAGGTGGGGGTTTTGGTACCCATGTTTTCTTGGGTCCTTTGGGGTTAGCATTGTTGTAAGGAACCCAAAATTTACTATACTTAGCAAAATATAAATATGGTTTCTTGTCAAAACAATATCTTGCTAAATGGCCTTTGCGGCCACAATGTGTACATACGTACACCTTGGCATGATGCTTATGAGTGTGATTGTGATCGTGATGTGCACCATAAGCATGAGCATGATGAGTATGATGATGTGCATGAGCATGAGGAACTTGTTTCTTTTGAAACAAAGATTCCAACTTAGAATGATTGAATGCACATGTGCTCAAATTAGAGCTCAAATTATTTATCTTATTTTTCAAATTCTTAATCTCACTAGTGGAGGCATGAAAAGCATGGTGAGATGAGGAGTCATTTTTCTTTTTCTTATGAAAAACATTATCTTTTTCTTTTTCAACAAATTTTCTTTTCAAAGACTTATTTTCTTGCAAAATACTTTCCTTTTGTTTTTCCACCAAATCAATCTTTTCTTTCAAAGTATTGTTTCCTTCACATAAAATACTCAATTTAGAAAATAAGGAAACATTCTCATTTTTCAAATCTTCTTTTTCTTTTTCTAAGCATGCGACTTTATTTCTAAGTGAATCATTTTCATTAAGCATGCAATCAAATTCCTTTTTCAAAATCTTGTTATCTTTTTCTAAACATGCAATGTTATCTCTAAAAGAGTCTTGTTCTATATGCATGCAAGCAATATCCTTTTTCATCCTTTTATTATCTTTCTTAAGCATGTCATATTTCTCAAGCAATAATTGGCAAAATGTATTAAGCTCATCATATGACATACAAGCATCCTCATCATAGGATTCGGAATTTACCTCAAGGGGTCATCCCCTTGGACCATGTAGCACTTGTTGGAGGTGTCGCTTCCAACATCCGAATCACTCCCCGCAAGGTATTGTTCATTTTCGCCAAGGGAGATGAGGGTGTTCCATACTACAAAAGCCATATCAATATTAGTAACCCTACATAAATAATCATCATTTAGGGTGCTCTTTAAAGCATGTAGGGCTTTTGTATTAGCCTCAAGATTCTTACCATCTATACAATAAGCATTATTAGTAGTGGCAAGATATACATTATAACCTAGGGCTTTGAGGAATAATGACATCTTAACTTTCCAAATGTGGATGTTAAGAATATCAAAGGTGGGTGGTGACATAAAGTCCATGGTGAGGTGTGTGTGTACAACAAATATTGTGATTAGCCCAAATGTAGGATCTTTAACTCTTAGGTTGTTAGACCCTTATCAAGAGCACTAGCTCTGATACCAATTGAAATAACACCTAGAGGGGGGGGTGAATAGGTGTTGGCTAATCTAATGGTCACTTAAGAGTAAATAATGCGGAATTAAAAACTAAGTTGACCAAATTAAAGTTCTTTTTATTAAACACTTATGTATAACACAAGAGTGTTGCCGAATTCCCCTAAGCAGGGCTCTGGACAATCACCTCTAGATTCCCCTTGAATGGGTTGAGGTGCCGCGTTGGCTCTCTTGGTTGAATACTAGTGTTATCAAGCAATCCCAAGCAAGTATATCAATTATAGCACAAGGGAATATATCTAGCATGTACAAGTATAACAATGAAAGTAATGCAAGATATAAAAGAGACAAAGTGAGAGAGAGAGATAGAGTAAGCAAACGCAAACACCAAAGGTTTGTTTCGAGGTTCGAGCACACTTGCTCTACATCCCCGCCTTCGACACACGAAGGGTTTCCACTATGCAAGATCCCACCGGATCTCTCCTCGGTACCGTACACCTACAAACCCTCGGACTCCAAAGTCCCTTACACACCAATAGCCCACCGGCTCGTCGAGGCCGCACCTCGCACTTACAAGTTCGCACCCGAACTCAATCACCAACAACAACGAGCACACTTGCCCGTTTCCTCAAAGTACAAAGAAAAATCTCTTTGATGATCACAACACTTGATCACCTAAAGAGTACTCTCACTACAACACTCTCCTAGAGAATAGATTTACAATGGAAGCTCAAGTGTAGTGTGAGAAAGCAAGGAAAGAAAACTTTGATGGAAAACACAAGAAATCACTTTAACACTCTCTTGATAAAAACTCCCTTTAAGATGGGAAGTATTTGCTCTCTATTTTGTGGAGGAAACTCTGCTAAAAGGTTGAGAAAAACTGGTTCCAAAGTCTCCAAAAATCTTAACTCAAAACAAGTGACAAGACCCCTTTTATAGGGCTGTCTGAAAATAGAGCCGTTGGGGCTCAGACTGTGCTGTCGGTCGACTGCCGGTCGACCGGCCAACGGTCAAATTTCTGACCGTTGCAGCCCATCGGTCGACTGCCAGTCGACCGGACCACTGGAGCAGAGAACATTTCTCTCTATCGGTCGACCGGTCCGGTCGACTGATTTTTCCAGAGAGCAATGCTCTCTTGGTCGGTCGAGTATCGGTTGACTTCCGGTCGACCGGCCACTGTGCTGACAACGTGCACAGGGCTGTGCACATCGGTCGACCGGTCCGGTCGACCGGCTTAACCTGTCAGCCAGTCTCCAGGTCTGAAATCAGGATTTGAAATCGATCTTTTGGCTTACAAAAAATCCCATAAAATCACAGTAAATCCACTAAATAGTTTTAATCCCAATAAAAACTGTTTTTCTAAAAACAAGTATTTCTAAAACTTATTTTTCCATAACTTCACAAAATACAAAAACAAGATATTTTGAACTTATAAAGCATAGTGTGTATGGATATGATCCACTACACAATCGATATGAAATATCTATGTTTTTGACATAAAGCTCTAATCATGATTTTGGTTTAAAGATATGAACATACAAAACACCAAAATCCAAGATAAATATTTTGTCTCAAAGAAAAATCTTTTTCTAAATAAAAATTCTTTTCTAAAATCAAATCTTTTATGAAAGCAATTTAAATCAAGAGTTCTATCAAGAGTGTGTGTGTGTGATATAACTTGAGCAATCCACCAACTATCTATCCTTTACATTTTTACTAAAACAAAAATACAAATTCTATACCTAGACCAAAGTCTTCAACTTCTTGAAGTCTTCACTTGAAGCTTCACATCATCTTGACTTGGTCCAAGCTTGATCCAAAGCTCCTTGGATCACAACATGCAAGCTCCAAATCTTGATCTTTTAACCTTTGTTGAGCTTTGCACCTACTAAGATCTTGATCATGAACCTGTCACTAATTAGCACAAGATCATTAGTAAATATAACTTCATGAGTTGATCATCATCAAAACTAGGGCGATGGCCTTTGGGCCAACAATTGGGAACCTAAAGACTCAAGAGATGGAGAAGAAGGCAAGAGAAGAGGCCACTACTTCAAAGAAGAAATCCATAGCCTTCAAGACTTCATCCACCAATGATGACGATGAAGATGACGAAGAAGAAGATGAGGAGCTTACTCTACTTGTTCGCAACGTCAAGAGGATGTACCGGAAGAACAAGCTCAACTTCCGAAGAAAATTTGAAGGCAAAGAGGAGCGGAGGATCATATGCTACAATTGCCGTAAACCCGGACATATCATGGCGGATTGTCCGGAGTTCAAGAAGAAGATGACTTCCTCCTTCAAGCCAAAGAAACCGGAGGAGAAGAAAGCCTACAAAGCAACTTGGGATTCGGAAAGCGAGTCCGAAGAGGAGGTGGATCAAGCTAATATGTGTTTCATGGCAAACACACCCAAGGTAACCCCTCAATCCCTTGATGATGAAGATGATGATGTAAGTAAGGAAGTTCTAGTGCATGCTTTTGTAGAACTTTCTGAAACTTATGATAACAAGAAACTTGAATGCATAAAATTACAAAAGAAGTTGCTTTTCTTAAGAATCAACTTGCCATTGTTTCTAAAGAAAAAGATGATATTTCCTCTAATTTCATTTCCATGCAAAAAGAATTTTGTGCCTACAAGAGTACTTGTAAGGCAAAATCTCCTATTATTGATGAAAAAGAAATTTCTTCTTTTAAATCCAAAATGAATGATTTTGAAAAAGTTTTAAATGATTGTGCTTTCAATACTAAGAAACTTGAGAACATGTTTTCTAAAAAGCACACTTCACATGCTAAGACTCCCCATGCTCACACTACAAATAACACTCCTCATGCTAAATCTTTTCATGCTCAAAATTCTCATGCTCACAAATCACACACTCACTATGCTTTTAAATATGGTAGAGTGTATAGATGCACATATTGTGGTAAAAATGGACATTTAGCTAAGTTTTACTATGATCAACTAAATAGAACAAATAATCTTGTTTGGGTTCATGACACTAACCCTAGAGGACCCAAGAAAATGTGGGTACCAAAATCAACTCTTAAATTATT
This sequence comes from Agave tequilana, assembly GCA_038442645.1. Lineage (NCBI taxonomy): Eukaryota > Viridiplantae > Streptophyta > Magnoliopsida > Asparagales > Asparagaceae > Agave > Agave tequilana. The sequence goes on along the minus strand of JAVJIF010029868.1, from coordinate 331,666 downwards.
TGATGTAGGTACACACCAAAGCTCCAAGACGTAGGGAGCGGTGGTACCTTGATAGTGGTTGTTCTAGACACATGACATGGGACATCAACAACTTCACAACCCTATCAAGGTACATGGAAGGTGGCACCGTCACCTTCGGGGATGACTCCAAAGGAACTATCATCGGTATAGGTAACATTCAAATTGGTGCATCTCCTATTATTGAGAATGTTGTTTAGTTGATGGTTTGAAACATAATTTGCTTAGCATTAGTCAACTTTGTGATCGTGGACTTAAAGTTGTTTTTGATGATACTTCTTGTAAGATTTTTGATGTTAAATCCGATGTTTGTATTCTCACCAGTTTTCATGATAATAATGTTTATATTATTGACATGCTTAATTTAGATTGTTCTACTAAATGCTTAAATGCTTTTGATGAAAATTCTTGGCTTTGGCATAGAAGATTAGGACATGCATCTTTTGACCATATCTCTAGGATTAATTCAAAGGAATTGGTGAAGGGTATACCTTGCTTGAATTTTGAGAAAGACCGCATTTGTGGTGCGTGCCAACTTGGGAAACAAACCAAGTCTTCCTTTAAACCAATCAAGGATATCATGTCAACTAGGCCTTTAGAATTAATTCATATGGATCTTTTTGGACCAACTAAAACTAAGAGTTTAAATGGAAGTAGATTTGCATTTGTTTTGGTTGATGATTTCTCCCGTTTTACTTGGGTTTTCTTTTTACAAAATAAAGATCAAACTTTTTCTCATTTTAAAATTTTTCGAAAAAGAGTTGAAAAAGAAAAGGGTTTTCCGATTTTGAGAATAAGGAGTGATAGAGGTGGTGAGTTTGTTAACCAACTCTTCATGACTTATTGTGATGAAAAGGGAATTAAGCATGAAATGTCTTGTCCTAGAACTCCACAACAAAATGGAGTTGTAGAAAGGAAAAATAGAACACTTCAAGAGATGGCTAGGACAATGATAAGTGAATATGACCTCCCTCAATATTTATGGGCCGAGGCCGTAAACACCGCATGCTATATATCGAATCGTATTTATGCAAAAATTCTTCAAAAACTTCTTTTGAAATGTATCATTCTAGAAAACCAAATGTTGCATATTTTAAAGTTTTTGGATGCAAGTGTTTTGTTTTGAATACTAAGGATAATTTGGGTAAATTTGATGCTAAGGCTTATGAGGCTATCTTTGTTGGATATTCCTCTACTAGCAAAGCATATAGAGTTTTCATTAGATCTTCTCAAACCATTGAAGAATCCATGCATGTTAAGTTTGAAGAATCTAATGTGTTTGTTGAGAATGTTGTAGTGTTTGAACCATTAGGTGAAGACATGGAGAGACTATCCTTGAAGGACTCACCCGCTCAAGAAGAAAAGCTAGATCCTATTGGTGAAGTTCAAGAGGATAAGGAGGAAAGCACTCAACCGCTTCCTAAAGCTTGGAGATACGCTACAAATCATCCTAAGGAGCTCATCTTGGGTGATGCATCTAAAGGAGTCACTACGCGCTCCAAACTCCATGACCTATGTGGTAACTTTGCTTTCATTTCTCATTTTGAACCCAAAGGCATTCTCGAAGCCGAGACGGACCCATATTGGTTGCTTGCCATGCAAGAGGAACTCAATCAATTTGAGCGCAACCAAGTTTGGCACCTTGTTCCTAAGCCCCACGATAGACCAATAATTGGTACTAAGTGGATCTTTAGAAACAAGATGGATGAGTCCGGAAATGTCATTAGGAATAAAGCTAGGTTAGTGGCCCAAGGTTACACTCAAGTTGAGGGAATTGACTTTGAGGAGACCTTTGCACCCGTAGCACGGCTTGAAGCCATACGGATGACACTAGCTTTTGCATGTTTTAAAAATTTTAAACTTTTTCAAATGGATGTAAAAAGTGCATTTTTGAATGGTTTTATTAATGAAGAAGTTTATGTTGCTCAACCTCCCGGTTTTGTTGATCATGTTCATCCCGATTTTGTTTTTAAACTTGATAAAGCTTTGTATGGATTGAAACAAGCTCCAAGAGCTTGGTATGAAAGGCTTTCTAGTTTTCTCATTTCAAATGATTTTATTAAAGGCAAAGTAGACACAACTCTTTTACTAAGCATGTTGATAATGATATTTTAATTGTGCAAATTTATGTTGATGATATAATTTTTAGATCTACTAATGAGCTTTTATGCAAGGATTTTGAGAAGGTAATGCAATTAGAATTTGAAATGTCTTCCATGGGTGAGCTCAATTTCTTCCTTGGACTCCAAATCAAGCAATTGCAAGACGGAACCTTCATTAACCAAGCCAAGTACGCAAAGGAGCTAGTAAAGAAGTTTGGGCTTGAAGGATCAAAGGCTTGCAACACTCCAATGGCAACTACAACCAAGCTTGATAAGGACGAACAAGGTAAAAATGTCGATATTAAATTATATAGAAGCATGATAGGAAGTCTTTTATATTTGACGGCAAGTAGGCCGGATATCATGTTTAGTGTGTGTCTTTGTGCTAGATTTCAATCGTGTCCTAAAGAGTCTCATCTTATTGCGGTAAAACGCATTATTCGTTATATTAAGGGCACTATTGGAATGGGTCTTTGGTATCCAAAAACTATAGATTTTTCAATGACTAGTTATTCGGATGCCGACTATGCGGGTTGTAGAGTAGATAGGAAGAGTACTAGTGGGACATGTCAATTTCTTGGTAATTGTCTTGTTTCATGGTCCTCTAGGAAACAAAATTCCGTAGCTCTCTCAACCGCCGAGGCGGAGTATGTTGCCGCGGGGGCTTGTTGTGCACAAGTCCTTTGGATGAAACATACTCTCCTTGATTTTGATTTGCACTTTGATTATATAAAAATATTTTGTGATAATACTAGTACTATACACATGACCAAAAATGCAAATCAACATAGTAAGACCAAGCACATTGAGATTAGATATCACTTTCTTAGAGATCATTTTGAGAAAGGTGATATAGATATTGATTATGTTTCCACGGATTTACAACTAGCCGATATTTTCACTAAACCTCTTGATTTTGCTAGATTTTCGTTTATTTGTGGAGAACTTAATGTTTGTATTATTGAATAGACATGTTTTTCATAACCCTTTTTGATGTCTGACAAAAAGGGGGAGAATAAGTTTACATGACAAAAATAAATTCATTTGGTCTTGGTTCCATATGAATTTATATGCTTTAATTTTAAAGATGTGTTTTATGAGTTTTATATTTAGGTATGAATGAGTTTTTGAATTCATGTTTTTTTTTTTTTTTGAGAATTCTTGTGTTTTAGTTGTTTTTGGTATTTTGGTATCAAGAGCAATTTTTGTGTTTCAATAATTGGTGCATCATTTCAATTATTGATATCTAGAGCATATTCTTGTGTTTTATGTATAACATAATTTGAGGGGGAGTTTTTCTCCTCCCTATATTTTTGTTAATAGCCTATTTGTTTTGTCATCATCAAAAAGGGGGAGATTGTTGGCCCAAGAGGTTACACTCTCCAATTGTTTTGTGTTTTGATGATGACAAACCAAATTAGTGCTATTTGGTACTAACAAGTTGTTAAGATGAATTTCAGGTTTTGTACCATGTTTAGAGACCATTCGCTTAGCTATTGCAAGAACTTCTAAGTTCCACAAAGCAAGGAAGGCAAATTGCACATCAAGGAAGGATCATAGAAGAGAAGGCACTAGCAAGGCATTGGATGGCTCAAAGACTTGAAGATAGCTCAAGAAGTCTTCATGTAATTTGTTTTTCAGTTTATAGTATGTTAAAGAATAGTGGATAGGTTTGAAGCTCTATCACACACGTTTTTGCGCACATGCTCATTCCAAAATAATTTCTTATAAATTATACAAAAATATTTTGCATACAAGTTTTTGCCTACAAATACATCTTTATGTTTAATTCTATTCCCTGTTCAAAAGTATTTTTGTTAAAATCAAAATCCTCTTTATTTTCTTTTCCAAAAATGATTTTTGACCTGATCCGGTCGACCGGGACAGTCGACCGAGTCTGTGTCAATCTGGTCCGGTCGACCGGACCAGTCGACCGCAGTTCTGGCAGAGGCACGTATCAGTGTGCATGTCTGCCAGTCGACCGGGGCGGTCGACCGAGATATTGTTTTTGCTCACAGGTTTTCTCAGTCGACCGGGTCGGTCGACCGATAGCCTATAACGGTCAAATTTTTGATCTACCGGTCGACCGGCCCAGTCGACCGATGTATCCGTTGAACAGTAACGGGCAGATTTTAAGTGAGCTGTTTATTTTTGTCTTTTGTGTTTAAAAATTCGTTTAAGGATATATTTTGATCTAATTACCTCCTAAACATCAGTAATTATGTTTTATCCCTAAACCCTAGCCCTCTCCTATAAATAGGGGTGTTTGGGGAGAGATTTGCTACAACAATTTTTGCTAGAAAATTCAAAAGTTTAAGACTTTCAAAAGAGACTTGTTTCTTGGTTTTTGTGCTGAATTTCTCACTGATTTTCTGAAGGGTTTTCAAATACTCTCTGATTTAATTTTCTTTCTTCACTTACAACAAGAGCTTCATTCCTACTCAATATTCTCTAAGGACCTTTGTAAGGGAAGAGATATTTGAAAGAGAGAGTTTGTGGTCTTTTGACTACCAAGGAAATTACTTGTTCTTGAGATTGTAGGAGTTGGGTACTCCATTGTATTTGAGATCTTTGTGATAGTGGAAGTGGTCGGAATCCTTCTGGGGAAGGCGGGGAGTAGAGCTGGGTGCTCGAACCTCGATAACATATCCTTGTGTTTGCGATTGGTTTACATTCTTGCAATTCTTGCTCTACTTTGCTTGCACTTATTACTTGCTCATCATATTCATTGTCATACTTACTTGCTTGCATTCATCTTGTGATTCTTAATTGTGATTGTTGTAGCTTTAAATTTTTATTTGCTCTTTGATTAGCATTGTCACCTATTCACCCCCCCTCTAGGTGACTTTTCAGCTTGTTGAAACCATATTCACTGAAAGTTCTCTGAAGATGTTGCCGACACTAGCATCTGACTCCCACGAGGACGTGCCCGATGAGTAATCATGGCCCAATGTCTCTTCAGAGTCAGAGGCTGATGGGATCGGAGTTGACACATAGCCCAACCCCCTGCGAGTCTGATGATAATAATCAGGTGCTTTCCCTTTCGGTACAAAGGATCGAAGTAGCGTTCTCCTTCCTTTGCCGAAGTTCAACCCGAGTCTGCTGGCTAGGTCATACCCCATGTTTTTCATCATTCTGAGTGCCTTTGGCTCATAATGACCGAACTGAGGGGATTCCTGCTCGCCTTCTGATTCTTCATGAGTCATTGGTTAGGATTCAATTCGTCCGAAAAGAATTGGTCTTTGGCCTTTCCTTCTCGCTGGAACCATGAATATTGATTCTTCGGCATCGCCGACATGTTCCGAAGGACGATTTCACCGGTACATGCAATGATGTCAAAGCATCCATTGCCGACCAGAGATCGTCATCCACGTCGGTACTAGTGTCTGACGGCATTGAATCAGAAGCAAACACAGAAAAATACGCCAGATCTAAATCTTCATTAATATACCATCCGCCTACATCATCGGCGAAGGTATTATCAACATCGGGCTTATTAATGCCCGTTACAGGTGGATCTAGCTCCCACACACACTCATCTTCCTCCAGCTCGGTGTCGGCTTCATTGTCAGAGTCTGGTTCCTCTGGTTGCGGGATTTCATCTGCTTCCACAGAGTCTTGGTACAGGAGGGAATCTGTGAAATAATTCTCGACTCCCTTGAACGGATGCCTTTCGGCAATCAACGTTCGCACCTTTCCACTCCCGTCAATGTATTTCATGACCTGGTGGAGGGTAGAGGGAATGATAGAATTGCGATGAATCCAAGTTATTCCCAGCGGTAGATTGTAGGAAGTGTCAGCGTCGATGACATAGCATGTCACTTCCGACTTCAGATCTCCGATCTGGCATTTGAGCTTAACCTTCACATTGGACGGGTACTATTGGCATTGAACCCATAAATGGTCGTCTGGGTAGGGCTCAAACGGTGAGTAGGAATCCCGAGATGTTGCATGACCCGGCGAGGCATAATGCTCAATGCAGACCTGAGATCTACCTGAATACGGTTCACCTCAGATGATCCAATATACCCTGCGAAGTAAAGGGGTCGATCATGCTTCCCTTTGACTTGCATATCATCTGCCGTGAAGGTGATGCAGGGAATATTTTGGGAGGTGTGGAGGCAATCCTTTACATCTTCCTCCTTTGGTAGTTGTGTCATGAAGACCTCAGCATTGCCAGAGCTTCTTGTAGAGCTTCTCTGGTCGACTTTGATAACCTGAGAAGCTTATAAAGCGTAATCCGCGCCGGGATGTTGGCTAATTGAGCCAGGACATCAAAGCGGTAAGGTGCTGTGGATCCTTCCGCTATGTCTTTTGAAAGAACTTGAGAAAACCGAAGTTCTTTCTGTTTCTCCCGGGTTGCTTCGTGGAGGGCTTGGCTGGCTCTGCAGTGGGTCTTGGAGGAGTTACCGCCACTTCGCCATACTTTTTCAAATATGGCTACCCCGAACGGGTTTCTGCCATCAGCCGACTGGGTTCTGCGGCTAGAACTATTGTCTCCTCTCCTGAGTCGGTTAGCGAGGGAATATCAGTTTCCGCTTCTCAAGGAGAGGCACACACCACGTTGTAGGATGAAGCCTTTGCTTTGCCTTTGGACTTCCTGTTGGTCACAGTAATCCATTGCTGGCCATCAACAAGGTCAGGGTGAACCCACATGACTTCTCCCTGAGGTGTGGAAACGGGTACCAGGCCCTTCTCTTGCTATTGGTGAGCGTCTGTATTGACCATTCTCAGCTCTCCTCTTGGGATAGGGACTACTCCAGAGGGTATTGGAGGTTGCCTTCCAAACTGGAGGAATGACGTCATATTGGCCGCCACCTTCTTCTGCTCTGGACGGAGTTTTAATACCTCCGCGTCAATCAGAGCCTGAAGGATGTCCTTGAAGACATAACAGCTCTTGGTGGGGTGTCCCAACATCCTGTGATACATGCAGTTGTTGGGATTATCGGTTTTACCGACTTCCTCGGAGCGCCTAGCTTCAGGAAGCTTCAGTCGATTGCTCTTGTTGAGTAATTTGAAGAGCGAGTCGACATGTTCATCCTTGAAGGAATACTGCTTGTTGGCGCGTGGTTGGCTTGAAGAGCCACTCCCTTTAACCGGTTGAGGTTTGACAGAAGATTTGGTTTCTGTCGCCAAGTTGTCCTTCCGTTTGGCTTGGAGGGATGTGTCTGGCATACGCCTTGTTGACCTCTCCGGCCGAGGCTTACCTTCTTCCGCTCTGACGCGGGCGATAATCTCCTCAGCCTGTTCACCTTGTTGGACCAATTGCTTCCAGGTGCGGCTTTCAGCAACTCCTATTTGAGCAAGGAGCGAGGTTTGGAGATTGTGGCGGCATGTTTCCACCAGGGTAACCTGGGTCATACCGCTCGGACATCGGAGTGCCACGTTCCGAAATCTTTCCACGAAAGATTTGACGGACTCTCCCTTTCGCTGTTTAGTAGCCAAAAGGGTGGGCATTGTGACTTCCGAGTCATCTTCGAAGAAGCGCGTTAAGAAAAGCTTCTCCAAATCACCCCAGTTCTCAATGGAGCCTTCTGGGAGCTTCATGAACCATTCAAAGGCGAGCCCTTTCAGGGTGCCAATGAATAAGCGTGCCAAGATAGCATCGTTTTCTACCACATTCCCTGTTTGGGATTTAAAGTAGTAGATATGCTGGTTAGGTGAACCTTTCCCATCAAATGCTTGGAGGGTTGGAGCCTTGAACTTGGGTGGGTACGGAACCAGGTCCCACTCGGCTGGATATGGTCGGACCACTCCTACTTCTTGGAGGCCTTTCCGGTTGGTAAGGGCTTCAAGACGTTGCTCCAACTGATTCATTCTTTTAGAATGAACCTTTCCCTGGTCTTGGTCGTTCTTTTCCTGCGACGAGGATTTAGACGAACCAGAGGTGGGTTGCTCTTTCTTCTCGGAGTGTTCGGAAGATGAGCTTTCTCCCTCTTTTCGCTTGCCTTTAGACGTCTTAGAGGAGGCTCTGTTGGTTGACTTCCTCTTGTCTTCGAGCAACTGTGCGAGCATCTGCTTGAGGGAGTCGATAGATTCTTGCTGAGCACGAATCATCTCGAGTTGTTCCTTCTGGACCTGGGCTTGCAGCTCCAAGCGCTTAGCGGTCTCCTCAGGAGTGCTTGTCATGTATGTGAAGGCCTCTTTCTCTATAGAAGAGTTTGAAGCCTGCGACTCTGCAATGGCAGAGTGCGAGTCATTAATCTCAATGCCCCGGGCTAGGGCATTGTAGTTGATCGGGGGAATGGCCCCAGTCCGGGTGCGAGTGTGTCGGTACACTCCTTCCGGTTCAGAGTCAGCCTCGTCGGAGCTGACTACAGGCTGTTTTCCCCTGCTCCTGCTTGTCATATTTGCAGTGAGCTCTGGATACTCAGTGTCAGAGAAGATCCTCCGCCTGTGAGAGCGTCTTCTTTTGGCTGATGGGGGAATCAGGGTCAGCTGTCTAACTAAAGACTGCTGGTTCACGCCTGAACCGCAACGGCACTCAGAGAGCATAGAGATGAGCCGTTGGCAGCAACATGATGAAGTGGTTTGATTAGCACTTCTTTTCTTTGTCAAGTAATCCCTTAGATCCATGGGAAGAGGATCGAAGAGATTAGCCTCACAACTTCGAGGGCGGAAGGCATCCTTGCGCTGTACCGCTTGGACGTAGGATTCAGAGACGCGGTTCTCGCGTCGCAGCTTTAGGACATGTGTCTTGCGTCTCTGTTGAGAAGAGACACAGCTGTCGCGTTGCTGCTTGGTGCGTCGGGGCAGGGACGCTTAAGAGAGAGTGGGCTGCTGGGCCCTGCGCCTAAGGGGGCGTGCCTCTTGTACTTGACGAGGCGCGCAAGTTTTGCCTTGGCGTCTGGTGAGTAGGGTTTCAGAGGAACTAATTTGGGGAGTCTCGCATTTGGGCCGCCAAACGCGGACTTCGCGTGCTGGATGCGACGCAGCCAAGACGCCAGTTTGAACCTTGCGTCCTGCCTCAGTTGAACGATCAAAAGTTCCAACTTGCAGCTGACGCGCACGCCTCCTCTGTCGGCGTTCAGCGTTTCGGTTGCGTCGTGGAGGTGGAGAGAAACCAACGACAACCTGGTGCTGAGGGAGAGGGTGAACTAGCTGAACACCAGAGGGCTTGACCACGCGGGTCTCCTGAGAGACGTTGGCGCGTGTGTCTCGTATGGCGTGGTTGGCCGTGACACCCTTTTCAGTAGCTGCGCCTGAGGTCACGCGGGTCTCCTGAGAGACGTTGGCGCGCGTGTCACGCTTGGCGCGGTTGGCCGCGACACCCTTCACAGCAGCCGCGCCTGAGAGAGTCTCAGAGCGGGTTTCGGGGCAAGTCCCCGTAGAGACCCTGCGACAAACACGGGTCTTTGGGCTCTTGGAGCTGGAAGAGAGAAACTCTTCATACTTTGCCTGGTCGAACTCGACGACAAGCGATTCGATCATCTTCCCCTTATAGAAGACGTCACCTTGCGCCACGATTTGTTCGTCAGTAACAAATGTAGTCCCCAGCGGAGTCGCCATCTCTTGTACGCGTCGAAAAAGGAGGATTCGATTGCAAAATTCTTTGATTGGATAGAAGATTACAACATATCAGTCTTCCGATTACAAGGGAGGGAGGATGTTGAGTCTTGAATCCTCCCTTTGTTTAAGGCTGGGTTCTTCAAGTGGCAATGGAGAGTGAATCTTGTTCTCCGTTGACCGGGTGAACGTTGAGATCTTCCGGGGCTCTTCTCTTCGGGTGGTTGACGGAGTAACACAGCTCTGTCAACCAAAACTCTCAAAGAGATTGTCGGCAAAGGCTAACTTGAACACAGCAAGTTCTCTGAAGGGTTGAACTCTCTCTTTTCTCTCAGAGCTCTTTTCTCCCAAAAAAATCCGACCCCTTCTTCATAGCAACGGGGCTATTTATAGGGGTTTCAGGGGCGTACGTGCCTCCTAAAAACACTCCATAATGGGGGCTAACTTTTCCCGTTATGTGGGCCGTGATTGGCCCGAAACCGGGACGGTTACAACTGAGACGCGGGTGTCAACCCACGCGCCTTGGAGCTGCTGAGACGCGGGTTTCGACCCTCACGCCTTGGTGCGGCTGAGACGCGGGTTTCGACCCTCGCGCCTTGGTGCTGCTGAGACGCGGGTTTCGACCCTCGCGCCTTGGTGCTGCTGAGACGCGGGTTTCGACCCTCGCGCCTTGGTACTGCTGAGACGCGGGCAAAATTAGCTTTGCGTCTAGAACTTGGAATTCTGCTTTTTAATGGCTTATCTTTTAGTGATTTTTAGACAGCCTACACACTCTTTCACGCATCCCTAGCAGCGTTAAGGAGATGGCTCCTAAACAAATAATTCGCCGTGGCCGGAAGGGCAAGCATGCCGAGAACTCCTAAGAAGACGCCAGCAAGGAGACCACGCCTTAAACTATAGATTGAAGCCTCCAAGGCGATGAGGATACCAACGCCAAGACTGTAACATCGAAGATGAATTCAGGAGCGGTGACAGGCAAGGCAGCGGTATCAAATAAGAGTACAGACGACAAGATCGAGGGATCGAAAATTGTCATTAAGTACGACTATGCTCCCTGCTACATGATTGCTGCAAGGAAAGAGACATCGAGCCTCAACCCTGCCTGACCTAATCTGGTCAGAGGCCAAATGTGCCAAGTAGAAGCTAGAACATTCTCTGTCCTTCCTGACAGTCAGGGTTTGTCGCGAAAACTGAGGTTTCTTGATAGGCCAATCGTGAAAACTGACTTTTTTCAATAAACAAACTCCTGAACATCAAGAGCGCAGCAACCGTCTCCATCTTCTCCCTCTCTTTTCTCCACTGGACAAAGAAGGAAGGAGACATCACCGCCCACAAAATAATGTGAAGTGTTAGAAGTAAGAAATTTTTAGGAAGCAACGCAGATCTCCTTTAAAAGTCCGCCCTATCTATAGAGGGAAAGGAAGCCCAAGCACCAACCGTTCAGAATTTTAATCCCAAAGAAGACGAAGAGCCACTCGATTAGCAGCCTACATGTGTCGTGACGGCTCGGATCTAAACTGCCCCTGGATACGTCGCATCATCCTCGAACGTTGCGACTTTAAAAGTGACGGTTAATTGCCTGACGCGACTGCAGAGGGGACGTGCAATTAAAGCTCTGTCAGTATGTAGAGCCACGCGCGCCATTAAAAGACAAGGACTAATGCGACAGCAATAGATCCAAAGTTCTCTCTATCTGCTCCCCTCTCTATCTCTCAGAGTTCTCGGGAACCCATAGCTCTCAAGGGAATGTTCCCGATCTCTTCCAACAAAAGGGAAGTAGAGAGGCGTATGTAGTTGTCAGTTTCTGACCTCCTCGAATCAAGACACGTGTCCAACCATCCTCAAACAAGCGAGTGACACGTGACCGCTTCGAGAACCTCTAAACATAAGTCCTCATCCATTTCAAACTTCAAGCAGGTCAGGTGGTTAGAAGAAAGAGATAAAATAAGTTATGAGAATTTTCATCTCTAAGCCACATCTCCACTCAAACCGATGGTTACGGCTCGAGAACGGATCAACCATATTAACAGCTGGATGAAGACTTCCAGATAAAGATAAACACTCATTCAACCCACTCAAATTAAGATGTTTGGCTCTAACCACACTAAGATAGGCAGTTAAATGTGACAATTTTATTTGACAGACACTACCTGTATAAATAGTATGCCCTTCCTACGTAAAGGAGAGACAAAGGGACTCCAGAGGAACCCTCGTTCATGAGATAGGATGACCCGTCACTGTAATTTTTCTAAATTATAGTGGAATTCTCTCTCCCTCTCTCCGTGATTTTTTCCTCTTTGGATTTTCATATAAATCTCTCTGTTTGCAGTGATTAATTTCTACAATCTATTGATTAACCTCTCATATTTTGCTGCATGGATAAATTCCCTTGGAATTACCCACAACACTATGGTAAAGGTATGTACACTCTCCGGGTGACTATTAAATGATGCATCCCTATGCTACTAAAAAATAATTCATAATCTTAGTGTGACATAATGAGGGTAGATTTAAAAGCGTCATGTTCCTAGATTAGTATGCTTTACTATGATTTCATATTGTGATTTCATTGAAAATATTGCAATATAATTAATACATGATCATTGTGTTTTCACAAGTGCAAGCTTTATGATTTGTACTGAATAATTATCATTTTATGATATATGCTATATGAGAAGTTTATATGCCTCTTCTAATAGTAGGTAGTGTTTTCTACATTGATTTTGATCCTCTAGTTTTGATCCTCTAGTTAAAGATGTACTAATTGAGCTTATTGCTCACCTCATGGTTTTCTACTGCTTTCAGGTACTAAATAGATCACAGAGCCTCAATTTGAGTCACTTCAGTGGCAGGTGAAATCACGTAGGAGATGCTGCATTTGGAACATCAACTCTTGTTATTTATACTACATAGAAGTGAGACTAGTTGGATTAATAGTCAATGTTATATATTAAACTCTAGTAGTTCATACGTTTTGTTTTTAGAAACACCTGGAGTTTAGATATATGTGGTTTTAAACAACTTGTGCTATGTAGTAGTTTTGCTATGGACTCTAAATATAACAAGTAGTTGTTTTAATTATGATTCGCTATGTGAATAAAATGCCACAGGTTTGACACATGTGCAGGATTCATTTTGCACACACGTCACTATTGTCGCGCAAGTTATTGTTCTAATGATGCTTAGCTATGTGAATAAAGTGCCACCGGTTTGACATGTTTGCAAGGATTCATTTTCTACATGCGACCCTTACTTTATGCCGCTGCTATGTTGGGGTGTAACAGAATTGGGTCGTTGGGGTCACAGTCGCAGTTCCTTTCTTTGACAAATAAGGAATTAAAGCGGTGAGTCATTAAGGTTCGTTCTTAGAGGCAGAGCACTTTGTCTTAGGCCATTGTTTGGCTTGGACCAAGGCCGGCTAATTGTTAAATTCTTCTTTACAGATGTTGTAACAGTGGGCTTCTAATGCAAGAGATGGCAAGTATAAAGAGAGATTAAATAGATAGCAATATAAGATAATAAAAACAGAAAAGGACAGCACACCACCATTTAACGTGGTTCAGTCAATGTGACGTACACCACGGGAGAAGACAGCAAGAGAAATCCGCTAATCAGAAGGGGAGAATACAAGAGATTACAACTTTAATCTCACTCATTCAAGCCCAATGAACTACTAGAGCTTAACAAAAGAAAGATAAATGGCAAGAGAAAGGAGAGAATAATACAATATTTAGCAACTCTCTCATTCTTGCTTCCTTGCCCTTGAAATCTCATGCAATATGATGCCTATTTATAGGAAAAACTTCTAAACCCCTTCATCACTTCATCCCACACATACATCAAAATCAAAGAGTAGCCCAATTGCTTTCATTAGGGCGGCTAAGATCTTCATAGGGTGGCTATGATCTTCATAAGATGGCTATTGATGACTTTTAGGGTAGCTAGAGATTTCATAGGGTGGCTATTGATGACTTTTGGGATGGCTAGAGATTTTATAGGGTGGCTAATTGATTTGAGAAAAAGTCTACAAAATAGCTTGGTTTGTTTTTATTCATTAAAGAAATATCAACAAATCTCCACATTGTCTTGAATGAATAACAAATCTCTCCATCTTAACTTGAATTATATCAAGCATCTTTTGGATTCTTGCTGTCTTCTCTAGCCTCGACGGGCTCAACCTTCACAATTTTGAACACCAAGCAATTCGAGGCAGTACTCGAACTTGCGCGAAGGTACGGGTTTTGTCATCATATCTGCTGGATTATCTGCAGTACCAATTTTCTTAACTTTGATGACTTTAATTTCTTGAATAAAGTGATACCTGACATCAATGTATTTGGTTCTCTCATGATACATCTGGTGCTTCATCAGATGTATAGCACTCTGGCTGTCACAAAACACCGTAGTTACTCCTTGGTGTAAGCCGAGATTTTCAACTAAGCCTCTTAACCAATAGCTTCTTTTACTGCCTCTGTAACTGCTATATACTCTGCCTCCGTAGTAGACTGTAAAGTCGCCTTCAAACTAATGACACTACTTGAAAGAGTGAAAGCATAACCTGTTAGAGTCTTCTATTCAAATCGCTCGCAAAATTTGAATCCGAATATCCAGCAATTTTGCAATCACAATTAGTTTCCCTGTCAAAACACAGACCAAGATTAGCAGATCATTTTAAATATCACAAAATTCATTTCACTGCCTGCCAATGGCCTTTTCCTGGCATGTCCATATATCGACTTACGACACTAACTGCATGTGAAATATCCAGTCGAGTGCACACCTTAGCATACATAATGCTTCCAACTGCACTGGCATAGAGAATATGAGACATGTACTTCTCTTCATCAGTTTGAGGAGACAAATCTACTGAAAGTCGAAAATGAGCAGCAAGTAGAGTTTTCACAGGTTTGACATCAAGCACGCCAAATCTCTCCAACAACTTCTCGATGTATTTCTTCTGAGATAGGAACAATTTTCCTTCTTGCTTATCCCTGTGAATTTTCATTCCCCAAATTTTCTTCGCTGCTCTCAAATCCTTCATCTCGAACTCTTGTTTGAGTTGAGCTTTCAACTTATCAACTTCAGACATGTCTTTATCTGCAATCAATATGTCATCAACATATAAAAGCAAATATACAAAAGAACCATCATTAAGTTTTCGATGATAAACACAACTATCACATTTACTCCTAGAGTAACCATGCTCAATCATGAAAATATCAAACCTCCAATACCATTGCCTAGGTGACTGCTTCAAACCATAAAGAGATTTCTTTAACCTATACACATGGTCTTCTTTGCCTTCAATAACGAATCCTTCTGGTTGATGCATAAAGATTTGCTCTTCAAGCTCACCATGAAGAAAGGTTGTTTTCATATCAAGTTGCTCGAGCTCTAGATCGAACCAAGCAACCATGGCTGGCAATACGCGAATAGAGGTGTGCTTCACAACTGGAGAGAATACTTCATTGAAGTCGACACCCTCTGTCTCATTGTAGCCTTTGGCTACCAAGCGTGCTTTGTATCTTACAGACTCAGCACCAAAAATTTCTTCTTTCTTCTTAAAGACTCAATTGCAGCCAACAATTTTCTGTTCCTTGGGCGGCTTCACTAGCTCCTATGTTTTGTTCTTGTGAAGAGATTTCTTCTCTTCAGTCATAGCCACAGTCAATTCTGTAGCTTCATCAGAACTGATAGCCTCATTGTAGGTGGAAGGCTCTGGAATCTCAATAGATTCTGTCGCACTTACAGCGTAAGCGACCATATCTGCATAGGTGTATCGCTTAGGTAGGCGGATCTGCTTTCTTGCTTTCCCGGTGGCAATACTGTACTGTTGCTCTTGCAGTGTATCATCACCCAAAGTTGAACCTTGAGCATCATCGAGTGGTTCAACATGTGTGCTCTCCTGCACTCCTTCTGTCACTTTGCTCTCAAGCTCCACCTGCTTACTTGCTTCCTCTCCAGAACCTGTAATATCAACAATAGACTCCTTTCTCGGTTGAAGCATGTAATTTTCATCAAAAGTAATAACTCTACTCATAACAAATTTAGGCGACTTAGGATCAGGACACCACAACCTGTATCCCTTCACCGCAGTAGCATAACCAAGAAATATAAATTTCTTTGCCCTAGGTTCAAGCTTACCATCATTTACATGAAAATAAGCAGGGTAACCAAATACTCATAAATGAGAGTAACTAGCAGGGGTAACAGACCATACCTCTTTAGGAGTCTTAAAATTAATAGCTGTAGAGGGAGACCGATTTATCAAATACCAAGTTGTATTTACTACCTCGGCCCAAAAGCATTTTGACAAACCAGCATTAGAGAGCATACACCGAGCTCTCTCCAACAGTGTCTTGTTCATCTTTTCTGCAACTCTATTCAGTTGTGGTGTGTACCGAGCTGTACGATGCTGCATAATTTCTTTATTTTTGCAGAATTGATCAAACTCCATGAAACAGAACTCCATTCCTTATCGGTCCTGAGGCGCTTCACCTTCTTTCCTGTTTGCTTTTTGATCATAACCTTCCACTGCTTGAAGGTAGCAAACACATCACTCTTATGCTTGAGAGGATACACCCAAACTTTTCTGAAATAATCATCAATTAAAGTCAGAAGATAACTAGCTCCACCTTTTGATGGAACATGAGAGGGACCCCAAACATCTGAATGGATGTAGCATAAGGTGTCTTTAGTCTTGTGAACATATATACCAAAAGAAACTCTGTGCTGCTTGTCAAAAATACATTGTTCACAAAAGTCAAGCTTTCTTGTTTTCTGGCTACAAAGCAAACCTTACTTACTCAACACATGTAGTCCTCTCTCACTCATATGTCCTAACCGCGCATTTCACAAACGAGTGGTATCTAAGTCCGGGTCTTCTAACATTGACACAGCGGCATCACCTGTCACCGTGCTACCTTGAAGGATATAAAGGGTATTCACCTTCTTTCCTTTCATCACAATAAGAGAGCCTTTGCTAACTCTCAAAACTTCACCTTCAGCTGAAAACTTGTAGCCGTTGGAGTCAAGGGTGCCTAAAGAACTTAAATTTTTCTTCAAATCCAGTACATGCTGAACATTACTCAACGTTCTAACAATATCGTCGTGCATCCTAATCTTGATTGGCCCAATACCAATTGTCTTGCAAGGCATTAAGATATTACCACCATCAATTGGTTGGTAGGTCACAAACCAGTCCTTGTGGGGACATACGTGATAAGAACAACCTGAATCAAGAACCTACCCATCTCGTGAACGGGCATCAAAGACGGTAACTGAAAGAACCTCATGTAATGTGGAGGCTTCTTCTACAATACTGACAAAAGATTTCTCATCTTGAGATTTTTTCCTTACATTTTCTTTTTCTTTGAGCTTAAAATAATCCTTTTTATAGTGTCCAAACTTATGACAATAGTGACACCCAACGTTTTTTCTTAACTTAGATTTACATCTAGATTTTTCTCGAGATTTTTCTCGATCCTTCTCTATACGACCACGGACGAACAAGCCTTCAGCTTGATCCGCAGTTCCTATAGCTGACACTTTTTTGTCTTAACTCCTTAGAATGTAAGGCTGATTTGACACCTTCCAAAGAAAGTGTATCTCTACAATAAAGTTTTCAAATAAAGGAGGTAATGGGCATAAAAAGATGAGAGCTTGATCTTCTTCATCTATTCTAACTTCAATATTTTTTAAATTCATGAGAATTTTATTGAACTCATCTAAGTGGTCTTTAATTGGTGTACCTTCCTTCATGCGAAGGAAGAAGAGGCGCTGGTTAAAGTAAGCTTGTTGGTCAGGGACTTTATCATATACAAGCCCTAATTTGAGCCACAAACCGGCGGCGGTATCTTCCTCGGCAATCTCCCACAAAACATCATTAGCTAAACAAAGTTGTATGGCACTGTGCGCCTTCATCTCCAGTTCTTCCTTTTCGTCATCGGACATGGATTCTGGCAACTTGTCCTTACCGGACAAGACTTTCAACAAGCCTTGTTTGGTATTGCTACTCTGCATGATTTTAGGACTCAATGATGATATTAATGAGGAACATTTTTATAAGCACTTGTTTCTCTATGCACTTTTAGGTGGCTAAAAATGAAGTTTTTTTCTTCCTTTCTTTTTTGTGGACGTTTAATGGTGAAACAAGTTAAAATTTGAAAGTTAGAATAAGGAGTAGATTGGGAAAAAAAAAAACACCCACAAAAACGAGTGTGTGCACAATAGCACACAAACCCGTAAGGCCACATTGACACGCTACCACCATGATAGCGTGCCCCCCACCCCCAACAACAACAACAACAACAACACACACACACTCTCATGGGTAAAGATATCAGCCATTTTACTTAAAACTATATAGAAAATAGTAATGTACAAGATGTTAAGGAGAAACAGTATGAAGATAAATAAGAAGCAGATTGGGGGACAGAGTGACAGAGGGGGGCTCCAACACTTAGGCAAGGACTGGGCAGAGCAAGACTAATGTTTAGACACAGTGTAGAACATCCAATGTCTATAGGCTCCTTTCCTGAAAGTACATGCAAGCATATAACTCAGAGCACAAATGCCAGAAGACAGACTCATGCGTTAACACGGGCAGCAGGGGATGTCTAGGTGGCCCCCATGCCAATTGCTCCAGTGATGGTCAACATTGTTTGGCAAGCTACTAATTGTAGATTTGATTTGAGGGGAATCCAGATTTTGAAAGAATATTGGCAGTATATGAATAGGTGAGTGATAGTTTATCCTTCATTGCAAATTTGCGACATTGAATACACTGAAAGCCATTTCGCCAGCCTAAAGTCAAGAAGCTTTATTTTACAGATGTACAATGAGAAAGCCTTAGCCTTTCTTGTCGAAGAACTGACATACAAATACAAGTCTATGGGAACAAATTTGCATAGTGAAAGGTATTAGCTTAACAGATAGTATGTTATCTTCACTACATTACAGCAATATATATCAGAGCTTACAACTAATTACCAAAGATCGGCACATTTATAGATCTGTTAGTTTATTGACTAAGAGGAAAAGAAGGGGAAAACAGAGGGAGATCGAAATTAATTTCAGATTGAAATTGATGGGGTACGAATAACAAAAAGGGGGATAATTAGGAACGAATACTAGGAAATCTCAACCTAGATTTGTAACCTAAGAAAAGAGATTTGGGAATCTCTCCCTAGGGCATCTCATCATAAGCACATTCACTGGCTATAAATGCATCAATGATAATTTTCATATTCATCAACTAAGAAACTCATAAGTAGTATTAGCCTTTTATTGCCCTACATCACAAGAAACTTCCCACCACAAGCAATGTAAGACTAAAATAAGATAAGCCAACTACAATAACTGACTAAAACAAAATAAGATAAAATAGCCCAACCAACTAAAACAAATTAAAACAAGTAGATGTCCCCATCATTCCCCTGGGGTTGGGGAAAACTCGACCATGTTGAGTGTCGATCTCCTCAGCTCTCAATCAGGCCATGGTAGTGGTCGGGGAATCAGCATATGGGCATCAAATCTGAACCAAGCTGGTAGAGTTGAAACTTGCTTCTGTGACGGATCCATTGTAAGCGATGGTAAATCTAGAAAGTCACATGCAGCACATGGAGTCGAGTCCTCTCCACTAAAAGTCAGATCGGTACCAGGATCCCATGGGATGTCCAACTTGTCAGTGATGAAAGCAATTCCCCTGAGAACCCTATGGGAACCTGTACGCTGGTTGTGTAACATCCTCACAATCTCAGGATGAAACGTACATGTCACCTCATTTAACTGCAAATTTCTGCAATATACTATGTGAAAATGCAGCAAATTTATAGTCATCATTGCAAATCACTATGTGTTTAAGGGTTTCATCATATGCAACAGGCAAATGTAATATAATTGACTCAATAGGAGTAACTCCTAAAGATGAGAAAAAGAGAGACGTGAGTTCCCTAGGAGGATGTACTTCAGACATTGCTAATGGTATAACATCACTAGGGCTGACAAAAATCTAAAAAAAACTCAAGAAAAAACTCCAAACACCTATTAAAAGAAGAAACACCAGAACTAACCTGATGTAACATGACAAGAAACTCTAATGACTCACTAGAAGAAGATATGCTAGGAGTAGCTATAATAGATTCAATCCCTGTTTCCTAACTCTCTTGATTTTCCTCATGAATATAGGTCAGGTGTGGGTGTACTAGAATCCACAACGCATCCACAATGTCAATGGTACTCGCAGAAGACACATGGATCTCATTAAGAATCGGTAGACAGAAATCAATTGGTGTATCCTCCATGAAACTAGAAATCTCAGAATGACAGTGGACATCCTTAATAACCTTCAAATCGTCAATATCATCACTACGCACAAAATTAACCGGTCGACTCTTCGAGAGGCAACGATAATCATAGTATTTATATCCCTCACATTTATAACACTCTTTCTAGGATGGGTACTGATAATCATAGTGTTCATATCCCTCATATTTAGAATACTACTTACAGGCTTTAGCATTGACTATTCCCTTGAAATTTAGGTCAATTTTTAGGGCAAAATTAAAAGCATCTTCAACAGACTCTACACCATAAGAGCTAGTGATCATAGCACGCCTAATGTCAAATCTTAAACCTGAAACAAATCAGGTTATCGTCAAGAAATGATGCTATCTCACATCACAATGACGGGTTAAGTCCTCAAATCTGGCTATGTAATCTCTAACGAACAAATCACCCTCATGGAGATTGTACAACTTGTCTAATTTTATCCTTTATCGAAATTGTCTAATCATATGATTAAGCTTATCTAGATTATTCAAGTTGAATTTTTCAAAATGAGATATGTAACAAAAGTGAAGTCAAACAAGCACGCAGATGAAATGCAAAATCCTAAACTCAAAATAAAATTAAATGCATGCACTAAATGAGAAAGAATAAAAATACCCTAAAGTTCAACTTCTGAATGCAACAAATGCAATCCTATAAATGATCATAATAACACTCAATGACACAAACATTAGATAGAAGTAAATACAATTCAGCAATAATTTATTACAGTTCACTAGTATAACAAGTAATCAGCAATCGATAATTCAGTTCAAGATAGATCTCACCTGAGGGGTGAAACATTCACGCCCAATGCAAGTCTTCTCAGTTTTCTAGAAGAAACGCCCACAACCGAAGGCTGAAAATCACGCACAAGGTCCTGAAGCAAAGCTCTTGTTGTCACAAACTGAACGGCTCGAAAATCATCCAAATCAGACTCTGGATTGTCAAGTTTTCACCCAAAAATGAACTGAATTGCTTATCGGGTAGCAAAACACTGGACCTATTACTATTCTTTGTGGGTTGGCACTGTAACTTGTGGGTTTCAACTTAAACCCAAAATAACTGCTATTGCTTCCGGGTTGGGTCGCAAGGTTACAAACCCACTTGGGATTTGAAAACTACTTTGCTGTCGAGGATCTGAAGAAGATGAGGGATGATGAGGACGGTGTCGCAGGCGAGGGGGAAAGAGTGTTGGCAAGGGTCATCGATGACGTCTGGAGTGTTTGGCATGAGGAAGAGGGTCGTGGTGGTTGCTGACAAAGTCTGGTGGCTCTGGTGCAGTCATCGAAGGTTGGAGGATGAATAGAAAATCTCCGGCAATGTCAGATGTTGACGATGGAGGCGTATCGGGTCATCCACGGCTCTGGACACATCATCGGCCACTGAAGACGAGGTGGTAGGGAGATCTATCGGACTCGTGGCCGTTGTCGGATAGTTATAAGGCTGCTGTTGCTGTTGATTTATGGCTAGAGGACGAGATCGGACTCGTGGTTGTTGTCGGATAGCGGAGTTGAGTTCGTGGATAAGATCAAGAGCCTATATCATGGTGTTGGAGTCCCCTCCTATATGAAATGGTGTGAGCAGTTCACGAAAGAATGTGAGTGGTTCACGAAGAGGTGCTAAACTCAAGAGGCGTGGCTAGTTCAATTATGAAAGGTTGCACGATTTTCTAAGGGGTATTTTGGAAAAATGTATATATTAATTGATAGCAACTTTTGAGAGACTATTTATATGGGATGAATTTCTCATATGAAGGAATAAGGGGCATTTTACAAGATTAGAAAGACAGGGAGACAAAGGAAGAGAGAGTGTGAGATTGAAATTAATCTCTAGTTTTCTTCTTTAGTATTTCTCAAGTGTTTTTCTTGGGGTATGAGAAGGTGTTCATTGTAATTAATGATTATTATAGTGAAATCAGCAGGCTCGGATAGAGGACGTAGACCAGTATTTGGTCGAATCTCTATAATTATGGAATGTTTGCGTTTGTGCATTATATTTCCTATTTTTTTCTTATTTCCGTTATCTTGGTGCACTTGTATTCTCTCTGTCTTTCCCAATAAGTAGTATCAGAGCTGAAGGTTCACATGAGTTGTCATGACAGGGAGTTTTTGAAAATACACCTAGAGAGGAGTGAATAGGTGTATGGCTAATCTAATGATAAATGATGCAGAATTAAAAACTAATTGCAACACACTTAGTGTAACCAAAGAGTGTAGCCGAATTCCCGGTGAAGGGCTCTGGACTATCTCCTCTAAATTCCTCTAAATAAGAGTTAAGGTGCTATATGAAGCTCTCTTAGTTCAACACTAGTATGGGCACACAAACAATACCAAGCATATAAGATATGAGCAATAAGATGCAATGCAAGATATAAAAGAGAGAGAATGAGAGTTTAGAAATAGTGGATCAATCGCAAACACAAAGATATGTTTCGAGGTTCGAGCCACTGCTCTACGTCCCCGCCTTCGCACAGGAGGATTTCCACTATGCGTCCATACAGGACTTCCCACACAGGGAACCTCCACTGAGAATTTGGGTAATACAGACTCGGAGTAAACAACTCCTCTCTCAAATAATAACAACCTCTACACAAGAGGCAAGGCACTAAGCCACACAAGATCAACCTCTCAATAGAGGGATAGGCATAAAGCTAACACAATCACCTCTCACTAGAGGGACAAGGCACAAAGCCAAACTCCAACCTCTGTCACCTCTATACTTAGAGGGATACCAACAAACACAAACAGAACCTCCACAATCACCTCTACACAAGAGGGATAACAACAACACAAAGAAGGTTATAACTCTTGGTGATCTCAAAGACCACAAACCAATTTTCCTCACAAAAATAAGATCTTATAGATAGGATAGATATGATAGATCAAGTGTGAGAAATCAAGGTGCTTGAAAATCAAAACACAAAGAAAAATACTTGAAAAAAAACAACTAGAATAAGATAGAAATGAAAATCAAAACCAATATCCCAAATACTATATTTTTCCTTGATTTTTTCAACCCTTGAAAACAAATAAAGATAAATACTTTTTAACCCAAAACTCTTTTAAAACTCGTTGCTAAAACACTTAAGAAGATGGGAATTTTTGCTCTTGAAATTCTTTATCAAGACATCCCAAAGGGATCGGTATTTATAACCTATTCTAAAAACTAGTTGTTGGGCCAAGGATAGCAAAAATTCTGCTGTCGGTCGACCACCCGGTCGACCGGCCAACAGTCGAAATTCTGACCGTTGTGCCACCGGTCGACCGCCCGGTCAACCGGGGCCGGATCCAGAGAGCAGAGCTCTCTGGCCGGTCGACCGCCCGGTCGACCGGGGCCAGATCCAGAGAGCAAAGCTCTGTGGACGGTCGACCGGCCCTCAAGCCCAAATGGTTGTGCATGTTTGTGCACGTCGGTCGACCGGATTGATCGACCGACTTCTGTCTCGGTCGACCGACAGAAGGCCAGGTCACAAATTTTGGGGATTAGAAACTTGGTCTTTTTAACTTCAATTAAATCCCATAAAATCACATAAATTTCACAAAAATAAGTTCTTATAAGATCTTTGAATACCAAACATGTGTGACCAAAAATCAACACATATTACAAACTATTTGAACCATTTTTGTGATATTGAAATTTGCCTTAAACATAAAATCGGTATTTTCCAAAACTTGGATTTTTGAAATGGAAAACGTTTTCTCCAAAACTCATGTAAATACAAAAACATGATATTGAAACAAATTTGAAGCATATTGTATATGGATAGAATCCAATATACATATAAAGATATCTATCTATGTCTTTGACATGAAATCCAAAATCGGTTAAACCGAAAACCAAAACCAACAAACTTTAAACTTGTGTGCGTGAACTTGAGCATATCAACACTATCTACCATTACACAAGATCTAAACTATTAAACTGAACAAACCGAGATCTTCTTGTAGAATTCTGTCTCCCAATTGACTCGATCCAAATACAATCCAACGAGCTTGACTCCAACCGAGTGCTAGATGCGATCTTGACGCAAAAGCTCTTGAATCAACACGTGTAAGCTCCAAAACTCCTTTGTTAAAGCTAAACACCTACTAATATCTTGGTCAATCACTGAAACTAAATAAACACAAGGTCATTAGTACTATAACTACTGAGTCAATCATCATCAAAACTAGAGTGATGGGCCTCTGGGCCAACAATCTCCCCCTTTTTAAAGATGACAAAACTCATGGAGTTATATATGCATGGATTATAGTTAAGCTTCATAAAAGCTCCCCCTTAACTCATGCATAGCAATAACCATAAATATATTCAATGAAGTGCATAAAACTAAACAAACATATAAGCATAAACAAGGAGATAAACATACAAAACAAATTCTTCTCCCTTTTTGCATAAACAAAAACATATATGCATTAAACAAGGAAATAAATATGCATATATATAAACTCTCAAAATTCTTCTCCCCCTTTTTGTATAAAACAAGGAAATAAAATAAACATGCATATATAAATTTCATCAAATACTTCTTCCCCTTTTTGTCAATTCATCAACAAAGGGGCATAAATAATCTCAAAAAAAATCTTCTCCCCCTTTTTGTCAATTAAACAATAAAAATATATATGCGATATACATTCATGAAGAGGAGAGACGTAAAGTTAACTCTCCCTGCATACATGTATTACATGAAAAAGTGATGACTAAACCCTAATCACATAACGCATAATATACAAGGCATAAAAGGAGATGTGAAACTCCCTCTACACACGTGTATTACATAGAGAAGAGAGGTCAAACTCCTCAATATGAGATACACTCAACATGAATCTATATATAGAGAAGATGTTAAGCTTCCCTTGCATATAAGCAATATATATATATATCAAAACATTATGAAACTAATTGAAAAATATACTAATTTATGATAAAGTTATATATCGAAACATATGATACCAATTTATGATACCGATTGAAAATAAACAAAATTTTTAAGATACCAATTGAAAATATCTTGTAAACTTTTGATACCAATAGAAAATAAAACACTGTATGTTTTTTATACAAATTGAAATATATATATTGTAAATACTGATACCAATTGAAAGTAAAAACCAAATTTTTAGGTAAATACAACTCATTTCAATATAGATACCATTTAAAATGAAACATGATACCAATTGATTAACTTTTTGGATAAACACTAAAATCATTTTGCAATAGAGATACCAAATAGAGAATAATATCAAATTAAGATTATTGATACCAAAATTGAAAATGTTAGCATATACCAAAATAAAGCATTTTTCATCATAAAGAATGGGAGTAAGATACCAATTGAAAATAAAATGATTGAAAGATAAACCACGAATTTTTCTCCCCTTTTATGAAATACTAACAAAATAATGCATAAGCTTGTATAAGATACCAATTGAAAAATAATTGACATTAAGGAGTAAATCAAGCTTAGCATAAACATAATTTGTGCTTTAAGATGTAAAGATGTTGCAAGACAATCAAATCATATATATATGTATGAAAATGTAAATACCAATCGAAATTGATACTATTTGAAATTTGAGGCATACATATATAAGAAAACACATATGAGTATATAACCAAAAAATATATCAATTGTGATACCAATTGAAAAATATAATGAGAAACAAGTGTATAACTCATACATACCACCCGATTCATGCACATGTTTAAATAGATTTTCAATAAGGGACACAAGGCATGGTCGTCCATCCAACCACCCTTAGAAGGTAGGAGTTTTCAAAATAGGATTTGAAAATAATTTTAGCATAGATGAAAAGCACTACCAATTGAAGAATACGAACTAGTTTTATAATAATCTTGTAACTAGTACGAAGTCCTTCAAGAAAGAAATAAAACAAGAATATATCCATGAAACATGAAAATCACACAATCATCAACACTCAAATAGCAACAAGGCTCATATAATCTCATGAAAATAGATCATGAGTAAACATCAAACATAGACTGTAAAAAGTCATGTAATCAACAAAATCATAGAATAAGGCATTTAAGCTCAATGAAATTCCTTTGTATACATGAAAAACATAAGAATTTAATTTTCATCAAAACAATAGTAACTTCAAGGCATATGCATATTTTGTCAAAAACTAAAGACATACATACATATCCCAAACACAAATGAATCCAAAAAGGATTTTTGCATGAAAAGCAAGTGACTCGAGGGTATACATGTATATCTAAAGTTTAAAACAAAATTAACATATACATGAAGCTAAATACATTTTCATGAAAACATGTCTAAAAATAAGGAATACAGGTTACAATGCAAGAATCATCAAAACTAGGCTATACTAATACATCTAATGATTACAAATGAGCAATTAAACACAAACATAGAAGAATCAAATGTGGCTCATTAGTTGTACAAGTATATACACAAGTTTTAATGAAAACTACATCTAAACAAGTAATCAAAACATGAAGTATAAAACAAACATAAACCAATATGATCATTATGTAAATGCACATGCTTAGACTATGATATACAACATAGCTAAACTATAGTGAGAACACAAAAATATAAGTCCACATAAACATGGGTGTATCTCAAATACTACATATGTATATCACATGTCTA
Organism: Agave tequilana; assembly: GCA_038442645.1. Lineage (NCBI taxonomy): Eukaryota > Viridiplantae > Streptophyta > Magnoliopsida > Asparagales > Asparagaceae > Agave > Agave tequilana. The sequence goes on along the minus strand of JAVJIF010029868.1, from coordinate 305,074 downwards.
ATAAGTATGGCATTTAACAAAATAATCATGAACAATCAAAACATGCTAAAAATCAATCAAAGAAAGCATGTACACTAAATTGGAGTTAGAGATAGTTACCAAAATCATTAGGGCTAATCTCTAGATCTCCAAACCATGGTGGTCCTTCCACCAAACTCCCCTTGAAAGTGATGCATCCAAAATTGTCACCATTTAGCTCGGAACGCATCCACCATCAAGGCACCAACACCCTCACGTCAAGTGGGAGCCCACACCTACATCAAATGCAATAGGAGTGGATTTTGGTATCCATACTCTATTGGGTCCATGGGGGTTAGCACCTTTCCTAACCCAAACATATCAATTTGCAAAATTTGAATCATTTAATCTATCATAACAAAATTTTGCAAGGTGGCCCTTACGTCCACAATGTGTACAAGTGTACACATGAGCATACATAGAATCATGTGTGTGTGCATGATGAGCATGTGTATGCCTTGGTTTGTGTGCATGTATATGAGGAGCATGTTTCTTGTGAAACATGAATTTCAGCCGTGTGTGGTTCATGGCACATTAGCTCAAAGTGAAGCCCAAACAATCAACACTCTTCTTTAAAGAATATATATCATTTTCAATAATAGAAGAAGAAGTAGAGCAAGAAACATGTTTGTTATTAGAGGATGAATCTATAGTAGCATGACAAACATGTGAATCAATATCATTTTTTAAAGAAATATTTTTCTTATAAGCCAAATCTAGCTCTTTTGAATTTGAAGTAATTTTGTTTTTCAAAGAATCGTTTTCTTTTAAAACAATATCAAGTTTTGAAGATAGAACCTCATTTTTCTTCAAAATTTCATCACAATTATTTTTACTTTTTAAAATTTTGTTTTCATTTAGGGCAAGATCAAGTTGGGATTTCAATGAGTCCCTTTCGTTTGAAATCTCATCCCTTTCTTGCAAAACAATATCAAGTTTAGACGACAAATTTTTATTTTCTTCTTTTATTTTAAAGCTTTTCTTTTTCAAAAGTTTATATTTTTCAAGCAAGTTTTCACACACAATAGATAGTTCTTCATTTAAAACATCGGCATCCATATAGTCATTAACCGAAGAACTAGCACTATCATCTACTTGAGTATCCGAGTTTACCTTAAGGGAGTCATTCCCTTGGACCATGTAGCAAGCTTGTTCGAATTCATCCTTACTAGATTCCCTATCTACATATTTTGTCGTTTGTAGCGCGGGAGAGGTCAAAGTGTTCCACACTGCAAAAGCGGAATCACAATGAGAAACAATAGATAAATGTTCTTTGCTAAGAGTGCATCTAAGTGCTTCTAGGACTTGTGCATTGGTCTCTATATACTTGTTATTACCAAGATAGGATTTCTAGGTAGTAGCAAGGTAAACATGCATTCCTAAGATTTTTAGGTACATACACATCTTAAGCTTCCATACATCGATATTAGAAACATCAAACATAGGAGGGGCAAGGTAATCCATAAGTGTGCGTAAACAAGTAAGTGTGCAAATGCAAAACTAGATTAGCTAGCCAAGATCTCACTCCTAGGTGGTTAAACCTAATATCTGGAGCGTAGGCTCTGATACCAATTGAAAATATACCTAGAGGGGGGTGAATAGGTGTATGACTAATCTAATGATAAATGATGCGAAATTAAAACTAATTGCAACACACTTAGTGTAACCAAAGAGTGCAGCCGAATTTCCAGTGAAGGGCTCTGGACTATCTCCTCTAAATTTCTCTAAATAAGAGTTGAGGTGCTATCTGAAGCTCTCTTTGTTCAACACTAGTATGGGCACACAAACAATACCAAGCATATAAGATATGAGCAATAAGATGCAATGCAAGATATAAAAGAGAGAGTTTAGAGATAGTGGATCAATCGCAAACACAAAGATATGTTTCGAGGTTCGAGCCACTGCTATACGTCCCCGCCTTCACACAGAAGGATTTTCACTATGCGTCCATACAGGACTCCTACACAGGGAACCTCCACTGAGGATTTGGGTAATACAAACTTGAAGTACACAACTCCTCTCTCAAAAAACAGCAACCTTTACACAAGAGTCAAGGCACTAAGCCACACAAGATCAACCTCTCAATAGAGGGATAGGCACAAAGCCAACACAATCACCTCTCACTAGAGGGACAAGACACAAAGCCAAACTCCAACCTCAATCACCTCAACACTTAGAGGGATACCAACAAATACAAACACAACCTCCACAATCACCTCTACACAAGAGGGATAACAATAACACAAAGAAGGTTACAACTCTTGATCATCTCAAAGACTACAAACCAATTTTCCTCACAAAAACAAGATCCTATAGATAAGATAGATATGATAGCTCAAGTGTGAGAAATTAAGGTGTTTGAAAATCAAAACATAAAGAAAAATATTGGGAAAACAACTAGAATAAGATAGAAATGAAGATCAAAACTAATATACCAAATACTCTATTTTTTCTTGATTTTTTCAACCCTTGAAAACAAATAAAGATAACTCCTTTTTAACCCAAAAACTTTTTTAAAACTTGTTACTAAAACACTTAAGAAGATGGGAATTTTTGCTCTTGAAATTCTTTATCAAAACAGCCCAAAGGGATGGGTATTTATAACCCATTCCAAAAACTAGCCGTTGGGCTAAGGACAACACAAAATTCTGCCGTCGGTCGACCGCCCGGTCGACAGGCCAATGGTCGGATTTTCGACCATTGTCCCACCGGTCGACCGCCCGGTCGACCGAGGTTGGATCCAGAAAGCAGAGCTATCTGGTCGGTCGACTGCCCGGTCGACTGGGGCCAGATCCAGAGAGCAAAGCTCTCTGGACGGTCGACCGGCCCTCAAGCCTAAACGGTTATGCACGTTTGTGAACATCGATCGACCGGACCGGTCGACCGACTTCTGTCTCAGTCGACCGTCCTTTCGACCGGCAGAAGGTCAGGTCACAAATTTTGAGGATTAAAAACTTGATCTTTGTAACTTCAATTAAATCCCATAAAATCACATAAATTTCACAAAAATAAGTTCTTATAAGATCTTTGAATACCAAATATTTGTGACCAGAAATCAACACATATTACAAACTATTTGAACCATTTTTGTGATATTAAAATTTGCCTTAAACATAAAATCAGTATTTCTCAAAACTTGGATTTTTGAAATGGAAAACCGTTTTCTCCAAAACACAAGGAAATACAAAAACATGATATTGAAATAAATCTGAAGCATATTGTATATGGATAGAATCCAATATACATATAAAGATATCTATCTATGTTTTTGACATGAATTCCAAAATCGGTTAAACCGAAAACCAAAACCAACAAACTTTAAACTTGTGTGTGTGTATGTGAACTTGAGCATATCAACACTATCTACCTCTACATAAGATCTAAACTACTAAATTGAACAAACCGAGGTCTTCTTGTAGAATTCCGTCTCCAAGTCGACTCGATCCAACGAGCTTGACTCCAACCGAGTGCTAGATGCGATCTTAATGCGAGAGCTCTTGAATCAACACGTGTAAGCTCCAAAATTCTTTTGTTGAAGCTAAACACCTACTAATATCTTGGTCAATCACTGAAACTAAATAAACACGTGATCATTAGTACTATAACTACATGAGTTAATCATCATCAAAACTAGAGTGATGGGCCTCTGGGCCAACAGTTTTGCCTCACAATTCAAGGTGGAGCGGTTCGATGGGAAGGGGAGCTTTACTCTATGGCAACGGAGAGTAAAGGGTATCCTAATTCAACAGGGCTTTATGCGAGCGTTGAAGGGAAAAGATAGCAAGTCGAAGATGATAACAAAGGAAGAATGGGAGGATTTGGAGTCGGATGCGTCAGCACCATTAGACTCTGTATTGCTGATAATATTATCAACAATGTTATTGATGAAGACTCGGCACCGGCGTTATGGGAGAAGCTTGAGAAACTCTATCTTGGAAAAAGCTTAACAACGAAGTTGAATCTGTAGCGGGATCTATACAGGCTGAAGATGGAGGATGATGCAAATCTCATGGAACATTTAACTGTGTTCAAAGGGTTGCTGGATCAACTTGGGCGAGTTGATATCAAGATTGAAAAAGAAGATCAGGCACTTCTATTTCTTACCTCACTTCCTGATTCTTTTGAGCACATGATTATCACAGTGTTGTATGGTAAGGATGCTTTGCAGACGGGAGAGGTCGAGTGGCTTTATTGTCTTACCAAAAGACAAAGAAGAAAGATGAAGACAACTCAGGATCTACACTTGTTACTTATGGTCAGAATCGAAGAGAAAGAAATGCAGTCAAAGGATCTAGCAGTCGCGGTAGGTCTAAGTCTAAGGATTGCGGAAAGGGAGTGCAGTGCAACAAGTGCAAGGTGTGGGGACACATAAAGCGGGATTGTCCGACTTGGGATAAGAAGGATAACAGGGTTTGGAATCTTCCATGGCGGTAGCAGAATACTGAAGACCCTGGAGGTGTTCTCACTATTTTCAGAGATGACACTGATTCTCAAGATGATTGGGTATTGGATTCGGGTGCAACAAATCATATTTGCTCCAGGAGGAAATTTTTTGAGACGTTTCAAGAATCAAAAGAAGGTACTTTCTTTTTGCCTGACGGGTCCGAGTGTGACATCATGGGGTTGGGAACGGTGAAGGTCAAAATGTTCGATGGAGTGGTACGCACTTTGGGTAGTGTGGCGTATGTCCCAATGCCAAGGAAGAATCTGATATCCTTGAGCCAGTTGGACTCCAAGGGCCGCAAGTGCTTTATTGCAGGGGGAGCCATGAAAATCACACGTGGCTGCATGGTCGTAATGAAGGGAGAAAAGTGTGTAAGGTTTGTATCGTCTGGTTGTAAATTCATTGGTAAAATCAAGATCTCGAAGGTGTTTGTGAAACAGGGTGCACAGGATATCAGGTACTTGAGGCGGGTGTCGTTTGTGGGCATTGCAAAGACACAGGCAGATTGTTTTCAAGGTTCAGGCGATAGTGAGAAGGAAAATCCTACTAGCGAAGAGGTCAAATCGGGGTCCCTCTTTGGGGTCAATTAAGTTGACCGGGCAGGACAGACATCGACATTGACAATTTTAGATTAAGGGGGAGCGACCACGGTTGATTCAGATGATGTGTGACTTGTTCAAAAAAGGAGCCAATGGTTTGTTTGCAGGAGTTTGCAAGTGGTATCTCAGGTGAGATGGACTTCAGGGATTGAAGCGGTGGTTTGCGAGTTTTCTTAGGGAGTTTGTTGGAGTTCCCTCCTATGCGAAATGGTGTGAGCAGTTCACGAAAGGATGTGAGTAGTTCACGAAGAGGTGTTAAACTCGAGGCATGGCTAGTTCAAATTAAAAGGGTTGCGCAATTTTTCAAGGGGTGTTTTGGAGAGATGTGTACATTAATTGATAGCAACTCTTGAGGGACTATTTATATGGGATGGATTTCTCATATGAAGGAACAAGGGGCATCACACAGGATTAAAAGACAGGGGAGAGTGTGAGATTGAAATTAATCTCTAGGTTTCTTCATTGGTATTTCTCAAGTGTTTTTCTTAGGGTGTGAGAATGTGTTCATGGTAATTGAAAATTATTATAGTAAATTAGGCTAGTTCAGACAGAGGACATAGACCGGTATTTAATCCAACCTCTATAATTGTGGAGTGTTTGCGTATGTGCATTATATTTCCTATTTTTTTCTTATTTCCGTCATCTTGGTGCGCTTGTATTCTCTCTCTTTCCTAACACGTGGTTGGGTTGCGGATCTGAAGGTGAGGTTGTTGTCGGATCGTAAGGACGAAAGCGGAGTCGAGATTTGGAGTCGATCTCGTGGTTGGGTTGTGGATCAGAAGATGAAGATGAAGGCAAGATCTATTTCCAAAGTGTGTCGCGGATCTGATGATGAAGACAAGGTCGCGAGATGAATTTATGACACATCAATGTCAGGTGTGAGGTCAAGACGAAGAAGATGAGGTATGGGTAATCTTTATTGATGGATTTTGAATTTAAAGACTGGGGGTTATGTTAAAGGAAAAAAGAAAAGAAGAAGAGGAGGAAAAGGAAATAAAAAGATTTAGGTTTTTTTTATTTTTTTAGATCTGCATGACTCAGATCTGTTTTTTTATTTTTATTTCTTTCACTTTTTTTTAAATTTTTCTCCCTTTCTCTCTTTTTTTAAAACTAAAAATCAAAGACTAGTTGAAGAAGTGGAAAAACCTAGATCTAAGTTTTTGTGGAGGCTAAGGTTTGTAAGATCATGGTGGAGGCTAGGGTTTTGTGGGAGCTTGGATTTGTGGAAAATTGGTGGAGGCTAGGGCTTATGGAAGGTAGAGAAAAAGATCAAAATTTTAGCTCTGATGCCAAACGATGGGGGATAAACTATAAGAAAGGAGGATAAATAGAAATGAACACTAGAAAATCTCAACGTAGAGTTTATAACCCAAGAAAAGAGATTTGTAAATCTCTCCCTTGAGCATCTCACCCAAAAGCACACTGGCACTTAATAACAATTGCTCATATAAAGCATTTTCATATTCATCAACTAAATAATTCAATAGCAGCCTTAGCCTTATATATGCTTACATCTAAAATTATATGTTGTAAATGCAGTTTATAGCAGCCTACTAATTAACTATAGAGATTCAAGTTATTTCTTATCTGAGTGCATCTCAGATACTGACATGATATAACTAACCCAATGTTATGCGATATTACATAGAAAAACACTCAATTTACCATGCTCTCAAACAATTAATGTTATCTAAAGTGACTACAATGATTATACTTGGGAAACCATTGAGATGAAAACTCAATTGATCATGTTCTCAACTGAGGATCCTCTTTCCTTTTTTTCCCGTCTTATTTTAGTTATGGGAATTTCTATTAACATACATCACTTATATTACTCCTCTACAGCACAAAGCAATACCCCCCGAATTCGGCCACTAGTAATGCTACCTAAAGACCTAAGACTATCATCTAGACCCGAGAGAATAGACACCGATGAAGACAATGTCGTACAGCTATCGCACCCTTCACTTTGCTGGAGTGACAGGGGTGAAGCTCATATAACTAGGCAACTCATCTCCCTCAAGGAACTGCACCACTTGTCGCATATTTGGCCAAGCCACTGCCATTGGGTTTGAACATAGCAAAGCAAGCTTCAAGACAAGCTCAACCTCGTTGCAGCAGTACTCTTCCCCAAATCTTGGGTCTCTTGTTTCAAGCACAAATCCCCTTCGCCAATTTGCATGCACCCGGCCTATCAGCATCTGCTCCTCTCCTTGTTTACTTGGTTCAACCGGCCTCCTCCCACAAGCCACTTCAAGAAGTTAAGGCCCCAAAAGCAAAACCATCAGTTGCAGAAGTGGCCTTGTTAGTTCATGCTAGTTCTGGTGCCAGATGGCCCGTTGCTTCAACATCATTAGTGGTCTCAGAATCAGTTCCATGGTCATATAGCCTTGCCAGGACAAACTCTCTGAGCTTTCCATTCAGTTCACTGTCTAACAATACCCAGCTAGCCTTGATGTCCCTATGGATCACAACCTGCTCCTAATCTTCATGAAGGTACAAGAGGCCCAATGCTACTCCTTTGATGATTTGACCTCTGAGCCCAACTGAGAGTAGGCTCCACTTGGTCGTATAAGAATTTATCAAGGCTGCCATAGGACATGAAATCATAGACCAATAGAAGCTCTCCTTTGTGTTGACAATAGCCTAAGAGTTGGACAAGGTTTCGGTGTAGAAGCCATCCCATGCTAACAATTTCTGCCACAAGCTCTCTCATCTCGTCTTGATTCATGAGACTTTCTTTACAGCAACTTCCGTGTTTGAAGTAGGCAACACCCCTTTGTAGACTCTACCAAAGCCTCCGCCTCCGGTTCCCAGTAACTCTTTTTCTTTGAAACTTTTAGTTGCTTGAAACAAATCTTTGTATGATAACCGTTTAGGCCTGTATTTAAGCTCTCAATCTTCGAGTAGCTCCGCAGATTCCTTCCTCTTCCTCAGTATAAGCACAACAGCAGCAACAATTAACAGCAAGACCAAAGTCAAAGCTATGGGGATTGATATTGCCAGAATATCTGAATGGTTGCCTTTGGTTTGAACAAGAGGCACTGAAGGAAACTTTGCATAATCCAGCAGCTAGCTTGAAGCTCCATCCAAGAACATAATGAAAAAGTATGAAAAACACCAGTCAATGAAGATAATCCGATGTGTATGGAATCAAGAATCAAGCTTGAAAGATCAATCGTAGAGGATAAGAGAGGCTTACTAGGTTTAGGCATTGGTACTGGTGACAAGGTGATGCTAAGTTACATCTTTTCGCCATCAACGCTGGCATTGGTTGGCCACTGATAAGAGTCAGGTTCTTGAACAAACCAGTGCCCTCCTCATAGTAACCGGCAGTATGAAACTTCAAGGACATCAAGCCATTGACATCAATTCCAACATGGTTGTCATCGATATCATGATTTCAGGGTTCAGGATGGGGTCAAGCTCAACAGCAAAAAGATGTGATTGGTTGAATTTCCATCATTGGGAACAATATAGAGGCCTAAGTGGCAGCTTGCAAGAGCAGTAGAGAGGTCAGCAGTGCGTGAGATGGCAAAGGCGATACCATTGCCACCAAGGTAGGAGACCTTGGGGAGAATCACAAACACAAAATTAGTGGAGAAAGAGTTCATTTTACCAGCTGCAGACTTGAAAATGAAGAGGGATTCGATGGAACGCGTAGCCCTTCATGTGAGTGGTGTTTGTCAGCTGAAAGAGGCCACATTCGATGCGATGGATGCAACGCCATCAAGGCTAAGATTGGCGCTATTGAATCCATTGGAGGTGAAGTCATCCTCACTTGAGGAGGCAAGGTTTAGGAGGAAGAAGAAAAAGAACAAAACTTTAATGAGCATGGATAACATCTTTAGTCTTGAAAGACTATGGTGCAGCCTCAGAAAGGTTTTAGTAGTTTGAGATCACTTGGTATTGTAGCTCATTTCACAACAGGAAGCATCTATTTCAGTAGCTAACTAAATGAAATCAAAATGTAAAGACCTGAAGTGAGTAGTTAATGGCCAACGTAGACAACCAGTGTGACATGGTATATTGCTTTTGTGAAAAATCAGCATTTTCCAAACAGGTGATTTTATTGGATCCAATCCGCAAGCCCAAACTCAATAAGAAATAAGTTCTTATTTTGGTATAATTAGAGTTGATTCTATGTTATATTTCAGACCGTTTTAGCACCACTATTTTGGTTGGAAAATCTCTGTTTAGCCCAGTTTCTTAAGTTTTCACCTGTCAGAACCTGCTGTAGATGAAATTATAACCCGATAAATCCAAACAATGCAGATTCTAACTTATTATATAAAAACTGCAAATTCAGAATTACAAAATCTGCCCAGATTAGTAAGTTATAATTCAAAATTTGCAGATTCTGCCAAAATATAGAAAAACTACAAATTCAAAATTTGCAGATTCTGCCAAAATACAAAACATGCCCTCTTTAGTAAACCGTAATTCAGATTTGGCAAAATTCTGCCAAAATACAGAAAAACTACAAATTCAGAATTATGAATTCTGCCTTAATGTATAAATTGCAAATCAGAAATTACAGAATAGGTCCCATGATTTAAATAGGTCTTTGGACCATAAAGAAATATAATTAAAATTAAAAATATCTTTGGAAATTTCAGAAAATTCTAGATATTGTTATAGAGAGTTTAGATTAGAAATTTTTGACTTCTAACTCAAAATTTTGGATAAGAACTTAAAGTTAATTATAGATAGTGTACATGTTTCTAATTACCTTTCTTATATCATTCATTAGAGTATTGGTGGTTTTGTTTGCACTTATGAATTCTGCTTAGGGGATTTGCTTGGAGGTGGACGTAAGTAATTTTCCTCCCGGTTCTTTTATATAAAATAATGTAAGCATGTTATTGTTAAATGAAAGTGTTATGTTAATTATAAATGGTTATATTTTTATTGAAAATTTAAAGATTCGACTCGGATAGCTTATGATGATTATTATTATTATTGTCATATTTGCCTCTTCAGAAAAATGAAAGTTTTAGGGAAAAATTGACAATTATCTTCAAATGTCAGTTCGCTATGATCTGTCTCGCCTATCACATGAATATTGGTGCACTCTGTTCTATTTTATCCTTTCGGCTTCTGGATCTTCGGATGGTATTGTTTAACTGGCATTTTGTTTTGACATGTTAAAGGAATAGGAATAAATGCACCTTAGGTTCTGGGGGATCCTCTGTTATGGCATGTGTCATTTTGTTTGTAACTGTAGCGTATGGACAAATAAATGGTTGCAAGATTTAAAAATTTGAATAATCTATTCGGCATACTTGTCACAATACTTTGAGCTTTGATTCTGCATGTGGAAATTCTAAGAATATTTCTCTTCACTCTAATGCTTATCTGATTTGCAATATTGATTATGTGATGGTATCTTTGATTATCAACTCTGAACGTAATCCTTTGACATTCTACAATTTTCATCATATATATTTTAATTATCATGAAAACTTTAATTTTAGTCAAGTTGATTTTGTGCATCCTAGCATATTGTATTTATTTATCTTTATTGAGTTTGTTCTGCTAGTGAGGGAAATTTGCTTGTTGAGTTGTGAACTCACCCAAAATTTTAACATTTTCAGATTCTAAGTAGCGGGTGGTATTCAACCGTTGCGTGAATCGTGATCGAGGATCCTTTATTAGGTAGTAGGTCTATCCAATAAGTGAATTAGGAAGTCTAGTGATTTTTGTAATAAGGAGAGTGGTTGAGACACTTTGATATTACGAATTTTTGACTTTATTTTTGTAATAAGAAGAGTGTGAGATTGAAATTAATCTTTAGGTTTCTTCTTTGGTATTTCTCAAGTGCTTTTCTTGGGGTGTGAGAAGGTGTTCATTGTAATTGATAATTATTATAGTGAATTCAGCAGGCTCGGACAGAGGACGTAGACCGGTATTTGGTCAAACCTCTATAATTGTGGAGTGTTTGCGTTTGTGTATTATATTTCCTATTTTTTTCTTATTTCCGTCACCCTGGTGCGCTTGTATTCTCTCTCTTTCCCAACACGTGGTTTGGTTGCGGATCTGAAGATGAGGTTGCGTCAGATCGCAAGGACGAAAGTGGAGTCGAGATTTGGAGTCAATCTCATGGTTGGGTTATGGATCAGAAGACGAGGATGAAGGCAAGATCTATTTTCGAAGTATGTTGCGGATCTGATGACGAAGACAAGGTCACGAGGATGAATTTGTGACACATCAATGTCAGGTGTGAGGTCAAGACGAAGAAGATGAGGTCATGGGTGATCTATGTTGATGGATTTTGAATTTAAAGAGGGGGTTATGTTAAAAGAAAAAGAAATGAAGAAGAGGGGGAAAAGGAAAAAAAAAGTTTTAGGTTTTTTTTATTTTTTACATGATTCAGATCTGTTTTTTTATTTTTATTTTTTTCTCTTTTTTAAATTTTTCTCCATTTTTTTCTCCTTTTTTAAACTAAAAATCAAAGACTAGATGAAGAAGTGGAAAAGCCTAGATCTAAATTTTTGCGGGCGCTAAGGTTTGTAGGATCGTAGTGGAGGCTAGGGTTTTTTGGGAGCTTGGATTTGTGAAAAATTGGTGGAGGCTAGCGTTTATGGAAGACAGAAAAAAAGAACAGAATTTTAGCTCTGATGCCAAACTGATGGGGGACAAACTATAAGAAAGGGGGATAAATAGAAATGAACACTAAAAAATCTCAACTTAGAGTTTGTAGCCCAAGAAAGGGATTTGTAAATCTCTCCCTAGTGCATCTCACCCAAAAGCACACTGGCACTTGCTAACAATTGCTCAAATAAAGCATTTTCATATTCATCAACTAAATAACTCAATAGCAGTCTTGGCCTTATATATGCTTACATCTAAAGAGAACTCCCGTCACAACCAACGTGGAACTAAAGTAAACAACTAAATAAGAAATAAAAGAAATAAAAACTAAAATAAACTAAGTCACTAGATGTCTCCACCAGAAATATGTGATATATAGGACTTTTTGAGATTGAAATAATTAACAGGAACAACTAAAACACTACCTCATGCTAAACTGTTGATGACAATGTGGAGTCCAATGATCAGTATGATGTTGATTCTCTAAGTGACCATCAAGAACTAAAAGCCACAAAACAGAAATCAAGGTCAGACAGAAGCAACTAAACAAAGAAAGTAGAGTCAACAAGTAATGAGACTTTGGGTTCAACCTATTTATTTCAGGACCAAAACGGAAAATTTCATGTTTTTTTCAGATCAACCTGTCAAGTCGGGTCAGGATTGCCACCCTACCAGTATAAGATAGGTAATGAGACTTTGGGCTCAACACAAGCCTAAGCCAAATACAATTATAAATTAGAAAAACGGAAAAAAAATTAATATTTGAATTAAATATGACAGTGATCTACACACCATCCAAGATAATGGGCGGGAGTTACCCTCTTCTCAAGAATTCATCAAGCTTCATTGTGCCTTTTTCTAGTCGATCAAACAAGAAATAAATAGCCAATAAAATTATAGGTTGTAAATACAGTTTATGGCAGCCTGCTAATTAACTCTAGAGATTCAAGTTATTTCTTATCTGAGTGCATTTCAGATACTAACATGATATAACTAACCCAATGTTGTGCAATATTACATAGAAGAACACTCAATTCAACATGCTCTCAAACAACTACTCATGTTATCTAAAGTCAACCTTGAGTGTCTTATTCAGGACTACTTCCAATATTGTTTTGTCAATCTTCATTTTAGGCGCAGAAAAAAAAGTCAGATATATATTGGTATATCTATATTCGCAGGGCTTTGATTGATCAAATATGAACAAGGATAGGATATTAGTCGGTTATAAAGTTCTATCCATATTTGTTTAAATAGACACAATTTGATCAGATAAAAGTAGCATGTACTACTTGTTTAACTTGAATTGACCAGAAGGATGATTCACTATGATATGGGATAATAGTTCTATTAGCCACCATCTAAAGAATATGAAATAGTATAATGTTATATTTGATAAGATAATGAATTTTCTACGTGCGTGGACATACAATTCTTACTTTTTTTGTGTGACAATCACTCATGTTGGTTCATGCTAACATGCAATTCTTCTGTTTATGTGCAATATTCTTGTTGATTTTGCTCGAATGAAACCTAAATTTGTCTTATTTGGTAACATATGCATATTTGTATCAGACAAAAGTTAGACAATTAGGCTGGCCTGAAAGATGAGCTCTTGATTGGTTCAAACACTGAAGGCACAAGTGGGATGACGTATATCGAAGTTTTGGCCAGGCACAGATTTGGGTGGGCACTGTGTCAATTTGTCCCTGTTATAGCTAAGCTTGTAGCAAGTGTGAACTTGCCCAAGTTTACTCATCAATGTTCTTCATTACAGTTAAACAGTTCAATGCAGTTTAATACAGAAGTTTCTTCTTCGTTCTCTTGTTAATATGAACCATTAAGATGGAGACTTTTTGTGCCTTCTTGACCTTCAAACAGAATCCAGGTGATTTGGAACCATATCTTTCACTAGAAGGGATATGGCATCTGTTTTACGCTGTCCTCATCCGTGCCAACTGACTAGGTGAGGCTTTCATTTTTATTAGATTGATCCCCCCCAACCGCCCCGGTACTCTTTAATAGAAATTAGAAACTAAAGCAAACGATATTTTCTTGCTGTGACTGCACATGGTAGGACTACGCGTGGTGGGTATTCATTCCTTCAACTGAAGTCTATCTCAAGCTTAGCCACGAGCTAATTTGGCGCTATGAGTGTTGATGATATAGCTGATGAAGCATGTCCTCAAGCAACCTCATGATGGGGGTGATGAGCATCAACTAAGACGATTCAAGTTAGCATGGAACCTCACAAGACATTGCTATCTAATACCATTTTTTGTAGCCTATATAATTTAGTTTTCCAATATGGTTCATACAATAAAGATGTTGACTCCTCTCCCAAGGAATATGAGGTATGTTTCGGCCTGAGATAGTCGATCACAAATGAAGATTTTGTTTGCTTGAATCAAGTGATTAATGTTGGTGGATACAGTACACGCGCTGATTGTCAAGGTAGAACATTTATACATTAAGTTGATGGTCTATTTGATAGTTGATTTCCATAGAACATATGCAAAAAAATATGTACTGTGATTGATACCATTTGATCGGAGAGGGCTAGGATGAATATGCGCATGACAAGTCAGAAATAGCACCATATTCCCTCCCACCCACCCACCCCGGATGTTTCTTCGAGTCGAGCCACTAATGTTAGTGGATCCAGTCCACACACTGATTGTCAAGGTTAAACCGATCCTGGCTAATTGGTACGTAATTGATGATAGATTGATTATCGCCTGAAACATTAATAAAGAACTGTCCTGTAAATGATGCTATTTGATATGGGAGAGAGGTTGGGTGATCGTGAGCACGACTGGTCTTAAACAGCATTGGATTTGTATTCCCGATCCCCATCTGTTTGTTTGAATCGAGCGATAAGTGTTGGTGGATCTAGTACACATATTGATTGTAAAGATCATACAAGATGATGATTTGACCATTGATTGCGATTATGCATCTATAAGAAACTATGTCCACTGATTGATGCAATTCATGGGATAGAGCTTGGATAATCGTAAGCATGACAGGTCTGTAACAATGTTGATTATTTTTTATCTCATCACATGAATATTAGGTGGTTAGTACAGATGAAATAAATATACTCTCATCCTATGTCAATGCCCAACCCCATGGCATAAGCTTTCATGACCATTCTGATTGTCTTGTATCTTGCTGAAGTTTAACCGAGTAATAATTTAAATACTGTTACTAATCTTGGAAGGCTTTGCATGAATTCTATCTTAGCATAACTACAATATATCCATGTTTTGTGTAAAAGAGTTTATGCCTGATGAAAATTGTATAAAACGGTATAATAACGTTTTTATATCAAAGACTCTAAGGTTGTTGTTGGTTAACTGTAGAATCTGTTTGGGAACTAGTATATTCTAGCAAATTTCGTATTTAGCATAATTTTAAGTAACATTTTTGACAAAGTGAGACTCCTTTCATCATATTTTCTTATTTTATGAGATTTTTTCTGTGATAAATGTGTAAGCTACATTCTTACATAATTAGAATCTAATTTAAATTCAATTTCTTAAATACCTACGATTACACGATCTAAATAGTTAGATTCGTTCTAAAAATAATACGATTGTGTTCTGTGTATTGCACTTCTTAACAATTTTTACCAAGAAAACTAATATCATCATAAAATATAGGATAACTATGGCTTAAGAAGCAGACTGTCCACTACCGAGCAGTGGAGAGGACCCGAATCCAAACACCAATTTCTTAAATTTCATGAGCAAATTTCATGAGCAACGGAATAGACTAGGCACTTTCAGCCTTTCTTTTTTGTCGAGTTAGCCTAACAACGACTAGGGATTTCTAGAGAGATTCAAACTTTGAACCTAATGTTCTGCCTTCTAGATCATTGCAACGCGTATATCGTACAACCTACAAATTTTTAACGCACAGTCTCACCCCTTACATCAAGCAACGATGACCGGCGATTCACAAGTCTGTTTATGTGCCAGTGATTTAAGATCTGAATTAAGCTTGTCTCAGTTGCCAGCATTTTGTGTTAGTTTCTCGCACAACAAACTCAGTCTCCACCCTTGTCTCTCTCTCGAGATTTCTCTAAAACTCATGAGTCCACCTTCGTTCTTGTCTGATTACTTAATGAGTAGTGCTCAATTTTGACACAGATCTACCTGTTTGGTTGCAATGAATCATAATGTATTGTTTATGACCAAAATCTTTAACGGCTGAGTATAATGAGCGGCGACTAGTCTACCGTGCGATTCCCAAGTCAGATTTTATTCACTCAGCAGTGCTTAGAACTTAGAATAGCTTTGCAACTCTAATCTGTTTTAATCTCTATATAGAAGTAGAGACCCGTCTCTGATTGTGTTTGTGGCCACACATAAAGATAAGCATAGTGGACCCCATAAAGGTACTTGAAACATCTTCAACTAAGTAACTCTCTCTCTCTCAACAAGAATCTCCCTTGTTCCCCTCTCTATAAGAACTCCATCCCATCCCATAAGTTGGGAACAAAGCAGTTAACCATACTTTTGTCAGTAGAGCTAGGGAAGGACGATAGAAGTATCAGAATGGGTGATCTCATAGAAAGTTCTCATGTTACTCCTCTCGCTGTTACAGTTCCCGAAGCAAAAGAAATGTAGCCCCATTCATTTTCAAAGGGCAGCAGCATCACCTTTTTCCGTACTTGCTTCAACGAAATCAATACACTTTTAGGTTGGTTACCCTTCTTGCATTATTATGCATTTTATATAATTTCTTAATGTATCAAAGTGAATGATAGAAAATACTATCTGAAAGTGTTCGATGGTATTTTTGTTAATTCAAACTTAGAAGCAGCTACCCTTTTTACATGTATTTTATGTATTTTTTATATTATTTTCATCTACAACACTAGTGAAAACTTCTAATTTTACTATTTTCCGATTATTTTTCTAATAAACTATCTAACAACTCCATTAATTTCTTCGCTCAGGTCTCAAAATTTTATCAACTTCATATGCACTATCAGAAGGAGGATGGCTGAGTCTGATATTTCTTTTCATGATCGCAATCGTCTGTTACTACATTGGCATACAACTTCAGAGATACATGTAGTCCAATTCCCTCGTCAAGACCTATCCAGACATCAGGCACCTGGCATTCAGATATTGGGGGAGACTGCTCATATCAATTTTCATGTACCTCGAGCTATACCTAGTCGCAGTCGAGTTCTTAATACTGGAAGGAGATCATTTCGAGAAGTTGTTCCCCTCGGTTAATGTCAACATCGGGGGACTAAATATCAGTGGAAAGCACGGGCTTATGTCGATGGGCAAGGTGTTGGCCTCCGGCATGGTGGTTGGTTGTGTGGTATGGACTGGAACTTTTAATGGGGTTAGGTTTCATGAGAAAGGGAGGCTCGTTAATTGGAGTGGCATGCCCATTGTCGTGAGCTTGTTGTTTCTGTGGTCATCCAGTCTTTTCTACGTTGTACACCTTCATGAAGACACACAGCGTAGGAAATACTGGATGACCACAGCGTAGGAAATACTGGATGACCACAGAAGCAGAAGGCATATAAGCTCACGGCAATGGGCATGTCCTCCAGTTAACGAGCCTCCCTTTCTCATGAAATTCAACCCCATCAAAAACTCCAGTACATAACACACAACCAATCATCATGCCGGAGGCCAACACCCCGCCCATTAACATATAAGCAAGAAGGCCCATGATCCGCAACCACATTTTGGGCAAAATCACAATGGCTACAATTAGGACAAGCCCGTGATTTCTACTGATTTTTAGTCCCCGATGTTGAAATTAACCGAAGCGTCTTGACGAGAGAATTGGACTCCATACATCTCTGAAGTAGCACGCCAGTGTAGCAACATGCGATTGCGACCATGAAAAGAAGTATCAGACTCAGCCATCCTCTTTCTGATAGTGTATATGAAATTGATAAAATTCCGAGACCTGAGAGAAGAAATTAATGGAGTTGTTAGATAATTTATCAGAAAAACAATTGGACAATGGTGAAGCTCGAAGTTTTCACTAGTGTGGACGAACATAATATAAAAAATATACAAAAAACATGTAAAAACGGTAACCACTTCTAAGTTTGAATCAACAAAAATACCATCGAATACTTTCAGATAGTATTTTCTTTCATTCACTTTGATAAATTTAAAAATTATATAAAATGCATAATAATGCAAGAAGCGTAACCAACCTAAAAGTGTACTGATTCCATTGAAGCAAGTACGGAAAAAGGTGGTGGCGCTGCCCTTTGAAGATGAATGGGACTGCATTTCTTTTGATTCGGGACATGTAACAGGGAGAGGAACAACACAAGAACTTTTCATGAGGACACCCATTCTGATAGAGTTGAAGATGTTTCAAATACCTTTGTGGGCTCCAGTATGCTTATCTTTATGTGTGGCCATTAAAAGAATCAGAGAAGGGTCTCTACTTATACACAGAGATTAAAACAAATTAGAGTTGCAAAGCTATTCTAAGTTCTAAACACGGCTGAGTGAATAAAATCTGACCTAAGAATCGCACAGTAGACCAGTCGCCGCTCATTGTATTCAGCCGTCAAAGATTTTTATCATAAACAATATATTATGACTCTCATTACAACCACACAAGTAGATATGTTTCCAAATTGAGCACTACTCATTGAGTAACCAGACAAAAAGAACAAAGGTGGACTCATGAGTTTTAGAGAAGAACTCGAGAGAGAAAAGGGTTGAGACTGAGTTTGTTGTGCCAGAAACTAACAGAAAAAGCTGGCAACTGAGACAAGCTTAATTCAGAGCTTGAATCACTGACACATAAACAGACCTGTGAGTCGCCGGTCATCGTTGCTTTGTAAGGGGTGAGGGGTGAGGTTGCTCGTCAAAAATTTGCAGGTAGTGCGATGTACACGTTGCAATGATCTGGAAAGCAGAAGATTAGGTTCAAAGTTTGAATCTCTCTAGAAATCCCTGGTCGTTGTTAGGCTATCGACAAAAAGGAAAACTGAGAGTGCCGAGTCTATTCCATTGCTCGTGAAATTTAGAGAACTGGTGTTCAGATTCGGGTCCTCTCCACTGCTCGGTAGTGGACAGTCTGCTTCTTGAACCATAACTATCCTATATTCTATGTATGGTGTTAGTTTTCTTGGTGAAAATCGTTAACAAGTGCAATACACAGAACACGATCGCATTATTTTTAGAACGAATCCAACTATTTAGATGGTGTAATCGTAGGTATTTAAGAAAATTAGATTCTAATTAAATAAGAATGAAGCTTACACATCTATCACGGAAAGAATCTCATAAAATGAAAAAATGTGATGAAAAGAGTCTCACATTGTGAGAAATGTTGACTTAAAATTATGCTAAATACGAAATTTGCAAGAATATCCTAGATTCCCAAACTGACTCCTACATTTACCAATGCCAACCGTGGAGCCTTTGATATAAAATGTCGTTATACCGTTTTATACTATATTTCCGTCAGGCATAAACTCTTGTACATAAAACATGGATATATTGTAGTTCTGCTTAGAAAGAATCCATGCAAAGCCTTCCAAGATTAGCAACAGTATTCAAATTGTTACTCAGTTAAACTTCAGCGAGATGCAATACAATCAGAATGGTCATGAAAGCTTATGCCATGGGGTTGGGCATTGACATAGGAAGAGAGTATATTTATTTCATCTGCACTAACCACCTAATATTCGTGTGAAAAGATAAAAAAAATAATCAACATTGTTTTAGATTTGTCATGCTAACAATCGTACAAGCTCTATCCCATGAATTGCATCAACCACTGGACATAGTTCCTTATAGATGCATAATCGCAATCAACGGTCAAATCATCTTGTATGATCTTGACAATCAATATGTGTACTAGATCCACCAACACTGATATGGTGCTATTTCAGACTTGTTATGCTCATGTTCATCCTAGCCCTCTCCGATCAAAATGGTATCAATCACAGTACATATTTTTTTGCATATGTTCTATGGAAATCAACTATCAAATAGACCATCAACTTAATGTATAAATGTGCTACCTTGACAATCAGCGCGTGTATTGTATTCACCAACATTAATCGCTTAATTCAAGCAAACAGAATCTTCATTTGTGATCGAATATCTGAGGCCGAAACAGACCTCATATTCCTTGGGAGAGAGGAGTCAACATCTTTATTGTATGAACCATATTGGAAAACTAAATTATATAGGCTACAAAAAATGGTATTAGATAGCAATGTCTTGGTTCCACAACTTGAATCGTCTTGGTTGATGCTCATCACCCCCATCATGAGGTTGCTTGAGGACATGCTCCATCAGCTATATCATCAACACCCATAGTGCCAAATTAGCTCGTGGCTCAGCTTGAGATAGACTTCAGTTGAAGGAATGAATTCATGTAGGGAGAGAGAAGATAATAATGTATAGAGATATGTAAGTTTGGCCTAAAGTTTGCTTTAAGTAATTAATCGAAGGTTGGTTACACGTGAGAAAATTGTAAACCCACGGCAAGATGTAAATGGGTCAAAAAATTGAAATTAAAAAAGAAACTCTACTAAGTATGCAAGAAAGCTAAATTCGAGACTCCTAACCAAAAGATCTACAGAGTAGATTGATCATCCAAGCCTAAGGTTTACATCCACATGTGAAGATGTAAAACATGAAAATGTATGAAATCGAGAAAAAATCTTTTCAGTGTAATCACTCGTAAGCATTCATGCCTGCACAAGTTCATTTACAGGAGAGATCCAACATGCAAAGGGTAAGAATTTAGTAGTTTCTATAAAATAAATGAGTAATACTTGCAGAAATTGATCAAAAAACTCCGAGAACTTTATCAAATCTGATATAAGATTCTAAGCTAGTAGAGGGGAAAAAAATGGTGAATCAAACTTTACTATGACCATGTTCTAAATTTTGCAAGCCCAATCAGACCATATGCAAAAGGACAACTTTGTGTCTTCCATAAACTAGCCCAAGAAACTTTCTTGTTTAATCAGTGCTCAAGATAGTAGAGGAAGAAGGTAGGGAACTGGAGTTTACTGATCAGGTTTCAAATTTTGCAAGCCCAAGCAGCTAAGGTTCTATAAATGAAGATAGTTTTTGAATGCCATATGCAAAAGGGGCTTTTAAGCTTTACGTTTTCCATAAACTAGCCTAATAAAATTTCTTGTTATCAATGTTCCAATACTATGAAAGATCCAAAACCCACTGCATAAGGATTTAGATTTAATTGACGAGTTCGAGTATACATGTTCTGAGATTTTCTAAACTCACAAGAAGCTGAAGGAAAAAAAGGGGAAAACTTTCTGCATCCAAATAAATAAAAGTTCAATCTCTAGTATGATGCAACCCAACCATAGAAATTCTCCACAGAGCAAATTCAGAAAGTATCATTTAGGAAGACATTGCATCAGGATATCGGAAATAAGCATAGAGTAATTACCATTTGATTGGAGCCAGAATCCCATAAGTGTATGTTGGAAGAATTCAATCCCAAAGCAATATACTGCCCATCGCCCAGCAATGCTGGTGACAGGGCCAATCTCAGAGATAAACAACATCTAACAAGTTCAGATAGAAGTCATCCAAAAGATCTGGTGCGTCCAATACCCTGTCTGCTTTCTGATAGTTCACAGTAAACCCAGAAATGTTAACAACCGAAACAATTCATGTAACCCAAAAACAGTAAAGTTGAAGACAAACCTGAGGAATACAACTCTCCATCCGCTTCCGAATCTTCATTGGGGGAGGAGAAGTACCATTAAAGAAGCCTTGATGAATGGGTTTTGGTGGCTTGTTCTTGAAAGAGAGTCCAGGTTCAGTTCATCATCAGGGTCTCTGCAAGAAACTTTCTGTATGCCCCTCTCGAAGGCGACCCTGATGCTGCATTCTCCTTCTCTTTGCTTGATTGAGTCAGCAGGTGATGGTAGATCGAATTAGGATGGAATCGATAACCCTATAATTTCCGAAAAGAGGAAAGAGCAACAGACATGGATATCAAAAGGGGAAAAGGACCCATCTTGCAGAACACTAATGGAATTAGCGAAAAGAAAAACTTACATAAACGCGAGAAGGAGGGTTTCTTGGCAAGAAAGCTCGAAGAGGGCGCTGAGATCTCGCTACGATTTTTATGGAAGAGGAGTAAGATCCAGCATCCATGGGTAAATTGACTGCAATAAAAATAAAAAAATTATATCTGCGAGAAAAGTATAAACTCTAGAAAAGAAATTCAGAACAATTAGCGAGTTGGGGGGTGGCGGCGTCGAGAGAGAGTAGAGGAGGAAGAAGAGGAAGATAGTGAGAGACTTTTTATTGAGAAATTTAGGGTTTAATTGGGTCTGTATATATTTGATTTGGGAAACGAGAGCGTGTTGATTCCACGCTAAGAAATTTCCAATTTTGGGAAACGTCTCGACTGGGAATCTGTTTGCTGATATTATTGCCATTAGAAAAAAAATTGAATCAAATAAATTCTTCTTTGGTTTTGGTTTGATGGTGAAAGGATAATTTCTAAATACCAAAAAATTGTGGGGTATATACTAAATCACCCTTCTTAAATTAAAAAAACACCCAACAAGCAAATTTAAAAACCTATTTCTCCTGAAAATCACAGAAAAAGAATTTCCTAATATTTCCGCACACCCTTAGTTGATTTTATAAAATTATTATTTAATTATGAGTAATAATAATTATCCTTTGATAACCATTATGTTAACTATTAAAATAAAATAGAAAAAATCTTGAGTTTTTAACTAATTAACTTTTATTAAGCCACTATGTCCTGCCTTTAGTTGTAAGAGGGTTGGGTTGGGAAATTGGGGGTCCCAGGTTCAAGATCGGGCTGTGATCTTTGTTAAAAAAGCTAAATAAATAAAAAATAACTTTTAGTAACTTATTCGGCTATAAACAATTTCTAAGAAAATTATTAATAGAAAAATCTAATATTTGACAATTATGTTTTATATTAAAAAATAATATTAAACATTTTCTTTAAAAAAAGTCATTATAATTTGCATTAATTAATAAAATTTATTTTTCATGTATTATTGATTTGATAATTTCTTCTACTTTCTTCCTTTTCTTTTTTCCTTTTCATAAGAACACAAATTTTTATCCTCTCTCATCCTACTCATGTCAAAAATCAAATTTTAATTTACATTTCTACATTTCCAAAACTCAAACCTTAAATAACTGATTAAAGTTTTCCAAAATACAAAAAAATTAAATGAAAAGGAAATTAGACTTCAACCCATGGCCATGGTCATGGAGCTAAACCTATGGCCACATGGTCATGGAGCTAACTTGAACTACGTTTGGGATTCGAGCTCCATGGCCAAGGAGCCGAGCCTATGACCATGGATGTGAATTGTATGGTCATGGAGCCCAAATCCAATTTTGGCCTCTTTTTTTTAATTAATCTACATAGAGTAAGGGTTTTTTTAAAAATAAAGTTGTAAAATTGTCTGTGTAAAACTTTTGTAAACGACAATTCAGGGTTATTTGTTAACTGTTAAGTTCATAGTAGTTTTTGAAAAAATCATGATATTTTTCTAAACAAAAATGTTAGTTTCTAGTCATAATCCAGTTCCGGGTCCTAGGTTCATGGCAAAAAAAGGAGAATTTTTTCTTCTTCTTTTTTTGTTTAATCTACATTGATTTAGGGTTTTTTAGAAAATAAAAAAGGGAAAATTGCCTTTTAAAACTGACATTAACAGATTATGTGTTATTTGTTAATTATTATACATAGTTTTCTTGAAAAGTTTATGGTATAGGTCACTGTAGCACATTGGTGAAATTTTTTTGTAGGAGGCAAGAGATGTAGGGTTTAAATCTCGCTTGCACCAGGCTCTGAGCTACATTTACAAAAAAAAGTCATCTTAAATTTCTAATCATGTAATATCCCCTAGTTCATAATACCGTATTATTATTTTTTAATATTTTATCTGGCTTGACTTATTATTTTATTTATTAACTTGATTTAAGAATTTCTATTACTACTTGTTTTTAGTAGGAGTAATTATTAATCATTATAATTATTGTTGATAATATTATTAGTATGTATTGTTATTGGTATATATTAATATTATTATTATTAGTGTTTATTGTTATTGTTTTTTTCCTTCTCCATAGCCATTAATAGCCTATACCCTTTAGCCTATAATTAAGCCCACATCATTTTTACCTATAATCCAAAACCCATTAGCCTAGACCCTAAACCCACAAACCTAAACCCATATCTATCCCTATATAATGTCATAGCTAATCCTAAACCAACCATTATCCTCCATCTTCTTCTCCATCTCTCCTCTGCCGCTACCAATACCCATAGCAGCACCCGACACCAGCCGGCCATGCATCCTCTCCGACCATGCTCCTCCACCTCCAGCGAACCGCGCCAACTCATCGCCATGGCCGATCCACCGCACACCTTCCTGGCTGCCCATGCACCCCGAACCACCTCCCCTTCCCTCTCTGTTGATCCCCGCACTCCTTCCCCATCTCCGTTAGCACCCATCCACATCTCTCCGCGGTCTTCGTCGGGCCACAATCGGAGCCGAGATGGCCGTATCTCCTTGGCAGTGACACCTACAAACCCTCTCAACTAAGCTTCCCTCCTCCATGCTTCCCCCGCGGCCATGCTCCCTATCCTCCATGCACTCCCACGGCCATCTCAACCTCTGGTGGAGCTGCGCCAACCCCGGAGCCTCCGGCGATCTCCAGCGAGAACAAACTGTCTCCTCCATTAGCTTATGCTGCCTTTGCCTCTTCCAATCATCCACCTCGCCGTCGGCGAACTCCGCCGCATCCATGGCAGCTCGGAGTCGAGAAGCACACCTCCTCGGCTTCCGCTCAATCTCCGGCGAGCTCGACATCCCCCGTGCATCAGCCCATGATCAAGCCCTCTCCCTTTTCTCTTAGGTTTCTCTATTTCTCTCTCTTCCTCTATTTAATGAATTTAGTAGTGGGTATATTGTGATTGGATGGGCATGCATGCACTGTGTGGACATTCATTTGTATGACCAAAAACCAAAATTCATCATTCAAAACTTCATTAATATTTCTAGGTTCAATAAATGATACAAAAACCAAACGTCAACATTCATTTAGAGCTTAAGAGCGAGTTTTTACGCCTCTTGATGCATCACCTATAATCAGGTCAGTCGGATGATCTTTAATTGTCTTCCAAGATTTAGGTAGTTCTGCATAGGATGTATTTGAAGTTATAAAATGATCTGAAGTCTCAGATTTCTATTCATCAGGAGTTTGTTCACTGCTGGTAGGATCAGAATTCCTGCTGGTAAGATCAGAAATACTGCTGGTAGGATCGATTCTACCAGATCTCCAGAACCTAAAATATCTGCTTCTTCAATAATCTTTGAAATATGAGGGTTAGTTTCATTAAAGCTCATATACATGGATTCCTCAATGTTTAATGAGCATTTATTAAACACTCTAAAAGCTTTACTAGAAGTGGAATAACTAAGAAAAATACCTTCATCCGATTTTGATTCAAATTTATCCAAATTATCTTTGGTATTAAGAATAAAGCACTTACATCCAAAAACTTTGAAATATGATATATTTGGGATTTTACCCAAGAAAAGTTCATAAGGAGTATTTTTCAAAATAGGATGAATAATAATACGACTCAAAATATAGCAAGCGGTGTTAACCGCTTCCGCCCAAAAATACTTTAGTAAATAAATGAGTTTAACATAGTGTGTGTCATTTCTTACAAAGTTCTATTTTTTTTTTCAACACCACCATTTTGTTGTGGTGTCCTTGGTGCCGAAAAAGTGTGTGTAATGCCATAATCAAGATAAAACTGAATGAAATTTTCATTTTCAAATTCTCCGCCGTGATCACTACGAATTTTGATAATAGAGAACCCAATTTCCTTTTTCACCCTTTTACAAAAATGTTTAAAGAAATTAAAAGCTTCACTTTTATGAGTTAAAAACAAAACCCATATAAATCGAGAAAAATCATCAACAATAACAAAAGCATAATATTTTCCATTCAAAATAGATGTTCTCATGGGACCAAATAAGTCCATGTGTAAAAATTGCAAGTGTTTTGAAGTGGATACCTCACTTATTGAATGAAAAGAAATTTTAACTTGCTTATTCTTTTTACATTCATCACAAGTTACCTCCTTGGGCTCTTCAATGTGGGAAGTCCTCGTACAAGCCCTTTATTGGACAATTTTGATAAAAGATCAAATTAGCATGTCCAAGTCTTTTGTGCCATAACTAGGTATCATCGTCTAATGCGTCCAAACACTTAACACTTTGGTTAGGTAAATCGATAATATCAATGGTATAAATATTTCTATTTCTAAGTGCTTTAAATAAAATATTTCCTTCACAATCAATAATAATGCATTTGCTAGGTCTAAAAATGACATTCATGCCTTTATCATATAGTTGGCTAATGCTAATAAGATTAGCCTTCAATCTATCTACTAGCAATATATTTTCAAGAATAGAAAAAGGTTTGCTACCAATAATTTCAATACTAATGATTTTACCATTACCATCATCTCCAAAGGTGACTGTGCCACCTTTACAACTTAATAGGGTTGCAAAAATATTTGGATCTCCCGTCATGTGTCTTGAGCCACCACCATCAAGGTACCATTTTATTCTATGTTAGGAAAAGTTAGATGCCTACAAGAGAATTTTGAGATATACTTTAGGTACACAATATCTTTTGGGTCCTTGAATGTTAGTTTCTTGTTTAGAAACCCATTTTAGACATGAAATAGTATGAAAATTTTTCTTTATAAAACATGAAGTACTAATATGATCTCTCTTCATACAATACGTGCAAATTAGATTTGAAGTGTTGGTGTGATGAGAGTAATTATGAAAACCATAATTTCTGTACTGGTAGAATAGCATCCTACCAGACTGTTGTCGGTAGGATGATATCCTACCAGGACCTGATCCGGTTCTATCAGCCTGATTTTGTATATGTACAGTATTAGAGGAAAAAGTAATATCAGTAAATTTTTTTTAAATGGATCTTTAAATCATCATTTTCAGTTTGAAGTTCTACAATTCACAAGCAATTCATTTTCTCTCTTAAAATATTTTCATAAATAGATGGACAAGATGCATGTTCATTTTTCAATGTAGTAAATCGTTTTGAAAGCATTTTGTAATCTGTAACTAACTCAATGTAGGCATCTTATATTTCTTCAGAAGTAAATATTTTCATTTGAGATGCTCAAACTTGCTTCATGTTTTTCTTCATTCTCAGAATCACTTGGTTCCGATTCATCCCATCTCACTGATAGGTAGTCAAAAATGCATATTTATCATTATATTTCCCCACTTATTCTTTTATAAAGCATTGCTACGTAATATTTTATTGTTTAGTGTTGTACAGGCCTCGAGTAATTAAAGAATAAATAAATGAAGTTCAATTGAAGCCCAGAAACCCAAAAAGCCCGCAAGCCCACATGCATGATTTATTTTAGTAACTTAGAAGTTTCTATCTTATCTAAACTAATCTAAACTTGGATTTTAAATTATTAATTTAAAATTTACGGGAGAAGGAAAGATAAAGTAGGACTCCTAATTGCTATTCAAATCAAGAGGAGAAGAAGAATAAAATAAGATGGATCCTTATCCTAACTAAAATCAGAGGTAGAGTTCTACTTGAATCTGGTTGCTTACACTACAAGATAATGGTAAAGGGAAGAAAGGCTTGAAGATAAAGATAAAGGACCAACTCCTTTTTAAATTTGGATTTTTGATAACTTGCTTCATAAGTTATCCCGAATTCTCAAGATCGAGGATTAGAATGCAGAATCCAAGAGGAGGCGCCCAGATGGACGGATCAGAGAAGGCCACGCGAAAAAGCGTGTGGCCATTGGCCACGCTTTTGCCGCGGAAACGCGGCTTGGCCTTTTGGATACATCTGGCAACGCGATTTCGTGGGAGAGTTGTACTGGGACTCTCCGTCTTAAATCTCCTATAAATACCCCTGCAGAGAAACAGAGAGGGGGATCTGAGAGCTGAAGCTTATGGTTTTCTTTAGATCTTTTCTTCTTTCTGAATTTTTCTTGTATTTTTTATTTTTTTATTTGGAGAAGAAGATTGTTGAAGAAGCAGGAGAGCTTTGTAATTGGTCAGTGACATCCAATAAAAAGGTTATTTATTCTTCTTTCTCTTCTTACTTTGCAATTCAATTTAGTTTTCTGCTTAGTTTATTTATTTTTCTTCTTTTAATTTTCATGCAACTTTTCTTATTCTAAATAAAAATAAAAATAAAAATAAAAATATGAATAACTAATTAAACCAATAGTTTGCTAATCTCTATCAACCCTAGTTTAGTTTAAAAGATGAACTAATTGACATCTATGTTTGCTAACAAAACCCTAGGATTAAATTGGTGTTCTTGAAGATGATTCAATATTTTAGTTTAACTAATTTGGGTTGCACTTTTTAAATGGTTATTCATGGTTCATATTTAAATACTTTGATAGCATAATTTTAAGTGGACTTTTCTTATGCTATGCTTTGGAATTAAGATGAACTATAGTTTAATTTTTATTAGTGCAAACTAATTAGGGTTTACAACATCTTTATTCATCTTGTTTGATTCTCAATCAAAACCCTTGGGTAGATAATTCTTCATTAAATATGATGTTCACTCTTTTAGATAAATACTTTGGTTGTGATAGATGATTAGTAAACTATAATTCTTTTGCTTGATTAAATCTAATTCTCACAATCAATATCTCTTTTTCTTTTCCAAGCCAATTTTAGAGAAGATCGTTCCGAAAAGCTTCCATCGCATCCTTCCCTGTGGATCGACCCATCTAGCTCTTGCTACACGGTTTCATTGAAATGAGATTAAGATTTTCTAAACTCTTTCTTTATTATTTTCCTGTTTCAATTAAAATTTTTGGGAACGGTACGATATTCTAAAAAAAACTAATTATTCTTTTTTTCTTTCTGTTTGCAGGATCTGGTAACAGGCAAAATAACTGCAGCAAAGGACATATAGCTACTCTTTGCCTCTGCCCTATAAGGCAGAGCAACAGAGCCTACTATCCAGCCGCGCAAACACGGCCATTGCCGCGTTTTCGTAGCTGTAGTAGTTCACTACTGACTGATCTTTTGCAGGTTACTGCAAATTGTAAAGTTCTCTTTACTGCTTTAATATTATTTCTCTGTGATCACCCTGCATACTGCTAATTAATTAACAGTAACCTATTAGTTGACTAATTTAAAAAAATTTAGACTCTTGCATCATAGACACGTGTCTATTTAAATTTTCTTATTCCTGTTGAAGAGTGCTGGCGACATGGTACGTTCGCATTGCATATAGACTAGGAAGCACCCTTGGCTGATTTACTACTTTTGAGTGAATACTTGTCTAGTGCTTTACGCGTTCACTAAAACACTTTAAGGGCAAAACCCATAAACAAGATAAGGTGGGGATGTCATTACCCTTCCTTGGCCCACAAATCATCTCCGTTGCACTCACAACCCTAACCCTAATATAAAAATTGACTAGATGTTGGCCTGAGGTTAACTCGGACTCATTAGGAGATTGACTGAAGGAGAAAGTTATTCAAAATTAACTCTCGCCAAATCGGTTTCTAGGAAGGGGATTAAGGGCCGAAAGCCCAAAGGTTGGTGGTTACTTAATTAAGGAACGCCTTTGATGGATAACCTCCCACCAACCTTGCCACCTACTTGGCCGATTAACTTGTTGTTAAGGTCGACAATATACCTCCTAAAGAAGTCTAAAGTTAGGAGTCATTTAGGTCCAGGCTTACCCTAGATTAGGATTTTTGATTTTTGATTATTTTTTCTCTTTCTTGATTGATTGGGTAAACTTGTTTATTAACTGTGTATGTCAGCTTGGTCGAGAGACCCAGTTACATCTAGACTAACTAGGAACAGTTCACCACCCGAATAAAAACTCAATTTACACATGGCACAACCACCATCACTGCAAGATAAGTTCTATCCTATTAGGACCTCTCTTCCATCTTGCATTCAGCTGCCCGATGTAAGAGCGACCAATTTGAGCTAAAACCACAATACATCAACACTCTTCCAAAATTTCATGGATTTGACTCCGAGGATGCATACTTTTTATAGGGAATTTGAAGAAGTATGTCTAATGATGAAAATACCCAGCTTAGGAGTAGATGCCATTAAATTACGTTTTGTCCCATTTTCTTTGAAAGACTTAGCAAAGAAATGGGTCTACAGTCTAGAAACCGGTTCCATATCATCATGGGATAATTTCATCAAAGCCTTCTTGAAGAAATTCTATCCCGTTCACGAGACTGCGCAAATTAGAAAAAGCATCTTGCAATTTAAGCAAACAGCTAATGAACCTTTTTGAAAGTATTTCGAACGTTTTAAGGACCTCCTTGCCCAATGCCCTCACCGTGGGATAGAGAAATGGCGACTTTGCCGAGCTCTCTGTGATGGATTAGAATATCAAATAAAAACCCTATTAAAATCCATGTGCCAAGGAGGATTTTTGGAAAAGAATAAAGATGAAGGATGGTTATTATATGAAGATTTGGCTGATAAGACCATCCAATGGGAACCAACTCCGAAAAAATTTAGGACTAATGACCTTAGCTCTTCTAAAGGAGGTGTCCATTCCATTGAGGCAAACATAGCTACTGAAACTAAACTAGCCGCTGTGATGTGAAGACTTGAAGCTCTAGAAACTAAAGAACCAGTCTCAGTGAACCAAGTCAGCCTAACACCTTCGGCGGGCTGTACTTATTGTCAAGCCATGAACCATGTGTTCGAGGAATGTCCTGTCTTTTTAGCTCATCAAACGTTGCCCGAGCATATGAATGCAGCCTTCACAAGGCCCGCTATCAATCCATATTCATCCACCTATAATACTGGTTGGAGTAATCATCCAAATTTCTCATGGGGCCGAAACAACAATGATCAAATAAGGCCAAAATTCTCCAACAATTTTCAACAATCTCCTTATCAACAAAATTTTCCCAACCAAAGTCCTCCACCCTCTTTCCAAAATTCACATATGAAAACAAGACTCTCCAATATGAAAAGAAAGGTAGACACTCTAGTTAAAAAGGCAAGGCACACTAGCTCAAGTCTTGATTAGGATAGAGATGCAACTGAATCAACAAGAAAGACAAAAGGGAACTCTATCAAGTCAACCATTGCCAAACCCTAGGAATCCTAGGCAAGCCAATGAGGCTCAAGATCCAAACCAGTATAACTTGGTTCATACGTTGAGGTCAGGAAAAACAAGTTGATAATCAAGTATCCATGCCACCGAAGCCAGCTCAATTGTCTACTCCATCTAGTTCCACTCCATCTCCACAAAACTCCAAAGAAACTGAAGCTGACAAGTCAGCAAAACAAGTGCACCAACCTATAGCCCCATTTCCAAATAGGCTTAGGAGTAATAATAACACACAATATGAAGAAACTGCTCAAGGTATTTAATCAAGTTAGGCTTAATATTCCACTTCTTGATGCAATCTAACAGGTCCCTAATTATGCTAAATTTCTTAAGGACATGTGCACCAAGAAAAGAAAGACAAATGTGCCCAAGAAGGTTTTTCTAGCCACTAACATTAGTGAGCTATTGTCCAACCAGATCCCAGTCAAGCACAAAGACCCTGGTTGCCCCACCATATATTGCACAATAGGTCAAGCTGATATTAGTAGAGCACTCCTCGATTTAGGAGCAAGCATTAATTTGCTTCCCTTCTCCGTATATCAACAACTTGATTAGGCGAACTCAGCCTAACTCAAGTTACGATCCAATTAGCTGATCGATTAATCAAAGTTCCAAAGGGAGAGATCAACGATGTCCTTATATGTGTAGGAGAATTTATTTACCCAGTAGATGTCATTATTTTAGAGACACAACCTGTGTCTAATCCTAGGTCTCAGACTCTCGTTATCTTAGGACGTCTGTTCCTAACAACTACTAACGCAATCATAAATTGTAGAAACGGATCCATGAGATTGATTTTTGGAGACATGATCAAGAAAGTCAATGTTTTCAACTTAGGTAAACACCCCTACGACATAAACGACCAACCCTTTGAGGTCAACTTCATTGAAAATATGACTAGTGAGCACAAAGAGGAGATCACACTAGAATCAAAGGATGATGAAGAGTGAGAATCTAGTGATCTCAACCTTGATGAGATTGAGTGGGCAGCAAGTCTAAGTTCTATAAAGATGAAAAATTTAAGCTTAACACCTCCACCCATCGAGCCACCTCCTTCCTTGGAGTTAAAGACCTTTCCTAAGCATCTTAAGTACACCTATCTTGGTGAACAAGAGACGCTACTAGTCATAGTTGCATCCAAGTTGACTAATAGGCAAGAGGAAGACCTATTGACAACCCTTAGGAGACATAAGGAAGCCATTGGTTGGACTATGGTGATATCAAGGGACTAAGCCCTAAAATAGTCCAACATAGAATCCATCTAAATGAAGGGGTTAAACCAAAGAGGGACCCACAGCATAGGCTAAACCCGCTCATGCAAGAGGCTGTACAAGCTAAAATAGTGAAACTGTTGGATAATGGGATCATTTATCCCATTTCTGATAGCCAATGGGTCAGCCCAGTGCACGTAGTCCCTAAAAAGTCCAGTTTTACTGTGGTAAAAAATGACAAGTAAAAGTTAGTGCAAACACGACTACCAACCAAGGTTCGAGTATGCATAGACTATCGCAAGTTGAACGCCACTACTAGAAAAGACCATTTTCCCCTCCCGACCAAATGCTGGAACGATTAGCGGGCCATAAGTATTACTGTTTCTTGGACGGTTACTCAGGGTATAACTAAATCCCAATAGCCCCCGAGGACCAAGAAAAGACAATGTTCACATGTCTATTTAGACGTTTGCTTATCGCCGAACGCCTTTCGGCCTAAGCAATGCCCCCGCAACATTCCAACGTTACATGTTAAGCCTTTTCTCTGACATGGTCGAGCGCTTCTTGGAGATCTTTATGGACGACTTCTCCGTCTATGGAAATTCGTTTGACCAATGTCTACATCACTTAGAACTAGTGCTAAAAAGGTGCACCGAAAAGAACTTGACCCTAAATTGGGAAAAGTGTCACTTTATGGTGCAGCATGGGATTGTCCTAGGTCATGAGATATCTAGGAAAGGGATCAAAGTGGATAAGGCTAAGGTGGAGATTATAGCCAAACTCTCAATTCCACGATGCATGAAAGACATTCGTTCTTTTATAGGACACGCCGGGTTTTACCGTAGGTTCATTAGGAATTTTAGTAAAATTACTAGACCCCTTACAAACCTTTTAGCCAAAGACGTGCCCTTCATCTTTGATGATAAGTGTCGTAGCGCATGGGAGAAGCTAAAATTGAAACTTATCTCTGCACCTATCATCTCACCTCCGGACTGGTCCAAACCCTTTGAGATCAGTGTGATGCTTCCAATTTTGCTATAGGCGCTGTCTTAGGACAACACAAAGATAACAAGCAGCACGTGATCTATTATTCAAGTAGGACACTTAATGATGCCTAAGTGAGCTATACTACAATCGAGAAAGAATTCTTGGCAGTAGCATTCGCATTGGAGAAATTTCGCCCATACCTACTTGGGACCAAAACCACGATATTCACCGACCATTCTGCACTTCGATACCTAATGCTCAAGAAGGATGCGAAGGCCTGACTCATTCGTTGGATCCTCCTCCTCTAAGAATTTGATCTCGAAATTTGAGATCAAAAGGGTGTCAAAAATGTCATCGTCGACCATCTCTCTCGTGTGCCAAACGCACCTTCCGACGAACTGCCCATCAACGATAATTTCCCCGACGAACAACTTTTAGCCATCTACAGAATCATGGTTTGCTGACATAGTTAATTACTTAGTCACAAAACAAACCCCATCTAGTTGGTCAAAACAGGATAAATACCGATTCTTATCTCAAGTCCGGTATTTCATGTGGGAGGACCCTTACCTCTTCAAATATTGTAGCGACCAAATAATTAGGAGATGTGTTCCCAAAGAGGAAACTAGAAGTGTTCTAGCCTTTTGTCACGAATTTGTTTGCGGTGGACACTTTGGTCCCCGCAAAACAGCCGAAAAGGTACTACAGAGTGGCTTCTATTGGCCCACTTTGTTTAAAGACACATTTGACTTTTGTAAAACTTGCACAAGATGCCAAATGATAGGAAGGATTTCTAAACGTAATATGATGTCCCTAAACCTAATTCTAGAAGTAGAGCTCTTTGATGTTTGGGGTATTGATTTTATGGGTCCCTTCCCTAATTCATTTGATCACCAATACATCTTATTGGCTGTAGATTACGTATCCAAATGGGTTGAAGTCATCCCTTGCAAGACAAATGACAACAAAGTTGTTGTCAAGTTCTTGAAAGAAAACATCTTTTCACGCTTTGGAATCCCTCATGCCATAATTAGTGATAATGGTACACATTTTTGCAATAGAATTTTTGAAACTCTTATGCGAAAATATGCCATAACACACAAGTTATCCACACCTCATCATCCTCAAACCAGTGGGCAGGTATAAGTCTTAAATAGGCAAGTTAAGCTTATCTTAGAGAAAACTGTGAATTAAAACAGGAAGGACTGGTCCACCAAATTGGTGGATGCCTTATGGGCATATAGGACCGCCTTTAAAACGATTCTAGAAATGTCTCATTATAGATTAGTCTTTGGAAAAGCTTGCCACCTTCCTGTTGAGTTAGAGCACCGAGCCTTATGGGCAATTAAGTAGCTGAATTTTAATCTTGATAAGGCTGGTGCGCTTCGGAAATTGCAAATTTCTGAACTTGAGGAGCTAAGGAACGAGGCGTATGAAAATGCGAAGATTATGAAAGATAGGGTTAAGGTTTTTCATGATAAGTTCATCATGAGAAAAATTTTTGTCCAAGGACAAAAATCTTACTCTATAATTTTAGACTTCACCTTTTTCAGGAAAGTTGAAATCAATATGGACAGGGCCTTTCGTTGTTAAGACTGTGTTTCCACATGGAGCCATGAGATATACAACCCTAAGAATGGAAATGAATTCAAGGTAAATGGTCAACGTCTGAAACCATTTTTGGAATCAGTACCGGAAGCAGACACAGCCATGGGTCTTTTTGACCCAATGTATCGGTAACTCTACCTCTCTGCCAGTTCATTTCATGCATTTATACATACATGCATGCATTGAGGACAACACATGAGATAAGTGTGTGGGAGGGTACTAACGCTTAACTTTAAATAAATAATAATAAATAAATAATAAAAATAAAAATAAAAAAATAGAAAAAATTTATTATTTGACTAACTGTAGGTTGCTGTTAATATAACTCACTAACCTTAGCTATAAATAAATAAATAATACAAATAAAAATAAAAAAATAAAAAAATATATTTATTATTTGACTAACTGTAGGTTGCTGTTAACATAACTCACTAACCTTAGGTTATTAACTTAACATAATTTTTCTTTTTCTTTTTCTTAAAAAAATATAATATATATTTGAAAAAGAAACAATATTTTGACTTATCTTTTGAAAGAAATCCAAGTTAATCTTAAGAATTAGGAAAATCATGATTAGTATTTCTAAAAACTTGGTCAAAATAAAATAAATTGTTGGATTTTTAGTTATAGGAGGAAAAATTGAATAAGTAATTAGTCTTGATTTTTACCTTAATGAAATGTTCATACCTAATACACTTACACATCTAAGATTCTAAGACAAAGACTCTTGTGCCTTATAAAAAAAATATAATAATATAATAATATAAATAAAAAAATAGAGTTCACTAATTAAGCTGGAAACATGTGCTTCAAGAAGCATAAGTATTCACGTCTAAAAGTGATTTTATAAATAAAGTCCTTAGATTTGTGGCCTAGTTCACTCGAGTCCTTAAGTACATGAGGTGTTTTCTCACCCGGTGCCCTAAAACTGACCGGTTTGGGAGCCACCGACCTTACGCTCACTACATGGGTGAATTAGAAAGCCTAAGAAAATTATGAAATATTATCTGTATATGTACTAACACATCTAATAGTCAATTAGTTAGGTATGAGGGACTCAAGAAGCCTTGATACTTATACAAAAGAAAATTAGATGAGCTATACATATTAATATATATATATATATATATATATATATATATATATATATATATATATATATATATATATATATATATATATATATATATATATATATATAATAAAGAGGCATGGGAGTCCAAATTAAAGAATCTCTAGTAAAAATTCACATTCACAAGGATGCATATGACTTAGGGTAACAAAAGAGACTATATATAAAAATTCAATTTTAATCCTTACCTAAAATTGATAACAAATTATTGTATAGAGATTAAGTTCAAGAATGAATAAAAATGATAATCCTAAAACTTATAGATTGCTTAGTTTCTTCAAACATACTTCAAATATTTCTCTCCTTTTTCAAAATTAAATTTTTTTAATCACTAACATTTTCTTCTTTTATGGATTTTGTGGGTATAATCCACTGAAAACTCTCACGAGACAACACTCGTCCTTTAGGGGTAACTTAGATGTTTAACGGCTTGTTGTACATGCTAAGTGCAACCGTGATTCCTACAAAAGTGAGTTAGGATAGCTTAGTTTTTATTTTCTTTTTCTTTTCTTTTTTATTTTTACTCGAGGACGAGCAAAAAGATAAGTTTGGTGGTGTGATAGGTAATCAAAAATGCATATTTATCATCATATTTTCCTACTTATTCTTTTATAACGCACTGTTACGTAATGTTTTATTGTTTAGTGTTGTGCAGGCCTCCAGTAATTAAAGAATAAATAAATGAAGCTTAATTGAAGCCCAGAAGCCCAAAAAGCCCGCAAGCCCACATGCATAATTTATTTTAGTAACTTTGAAGCTTCTATCTTATCTAAACTAATCTAAACTTGGATTTTAAATTATTAATTTAAAATGTAGGGGAGGAGGAGGAAGGATAAAGTAGGACTCCTAATTGCTATTCAAATCAAGAGGAGAAGAATGATAAAATAAGATGGATCCTTATCCTAACTAAAATCAGAGGTAGACTTCTACTTGAACCTGGTTGCTTGCACTACAAGATAAAGATAAAGGGAAGAAAGGCTTGAAGATGAAGATAAAGGACCAACTCCTTTTTAAATTTAGATTTTTAATAACTTGCTTCTCAAGTTATCCCGAATTCTCAAGATCGAGGATCAGAATGTAGAATCCAAGAGGAGGCGCCCAGGCGGACGGACCAGAGGAGGCCACGCGAAAAAGCGCGTGGCCAATTTTGCTGTGAAAACGCAGCTATAACCACGTTTCTGCGGCCGTTTGGATACATCTGGCAATGCGGTTTTGTGAGAGCGTTGTACTAGGACTTTATGTCTTAAATCTCCTATAAATACCCCTGCAGAGCAACAGAGAGGGGGATCTGAGAGCTGAAGCTTAGGGTTTTCGTTAGATCTTTTCTTCTTTTTGAATTTTTCTTGTATTTTTTGTTTTTTTTATTTGGAGAAGAAGATTGTTGAAGAAGCAGGAGAGCTTTGTAATTGGTCAGCGACATCCAATAAAAAGGTTCTTTATTCTTCTTTCTCTTCTTACTTTGCAATTCAATTTAGTTTTCTGCTTAGTTTATTTATTTTTCTTCTTTTAATTTTCATGCAACTTATCTTATTCAAAATAAAATTGACAATAAAAATAAAAATATGAATAACTAATTAAACCTATAGTTTGCTAATCTCTCAATTAACCCTAATTTAGTTTAAAAGATAAATTGATTGACATCTATGCTTATTAGAAACCCTAGGATTAAATTGGTGTTCTTGAAGATGAATCAATAATTTAGTTTAACTAATTTGGGTCACACTTTTTAAATGGTTATTCATGGTTTATATTTAAATACTTTGATAGCATAATTTTAAGTGGACTTTTCTTATGCTATGCTTTGGAATTAAGATGAACTATAGTTTAATTTTTATTAGTGCAAACTAATTAGGATTTACAACATCTTTATTCATTTTGTTTGATTCTCAATCAAAAACCTTGGGTAGATAATTCTTCATTCAATATGATGTTCACTCTTTTAGACTAATACTTTGATTGTGGTAGATGATTAGTAAGCTATAATTCTTTTGCTTGATTAAATCTAATTCTCACAATCAATATCTCTTTTTCTTTTTCAAGCCAATTTTAGAGAAGATCGTTCTGAAAAGCTTCCATCGCATCCTTTCCTTTGGATCGACCCGTCTAGCCCTCGCTACACGGTTACATTGAAACGAGACTAAGATTTTCTAAACTCTTTCTTTATTATTTTCCCATTTCAATCACTCACATACAAAGTTTTCTTCTTCTTGAAGAACTTTTTAGCCTTCCCTTTTACGTTGGGACAATCTTTTTTAATGTGACCGGGTTTATTGCATTCATAGCAATTTATGGAGCCGGTCTCATCTTTTCTTCCATTTGATCTTTGGAAGTTTCTCCTTTTGTTGAATTTCTTCCTTATCATTTTATTGGTCATTTTGATGACATAAGTAAGATCATCTTCACTTTCTTCACTTGAATACTCATCTTGTGTTCCTTTGAGTGCTATATTTTTTTTCCCCCTCATTTGAGTAGCATCATCTTGCTTTCTTTTCTTTTGAAAATTCATTTTGATCTCCACATTCTTTAAGATCCCCATTAATTCTTGGAAGGGGAGAGTGCTGAAATTGATCGGTCATATATATTGCATATATATTGTCACATTATCATGTTTATTATCTAATAAATCCTATTAATGTCTTATTTTTATTTAATAATGTGCAGGCCCATTGCTAAAGGAGAGTAAAGAGAAACGAGCCCAAAAGCCCATCAAAATTCTGATTTAATTCATAATTAATTCAAAATCAAAAAATCAGGGCAGATCAAGGAAAATCAGAGAAGATAAAATTGATTGAAAACTAGTTAAAATAAATCTTCACAAATCAATTGGTTAAAGCCAAAGATCAAAGGAGGTTTCGTCAAATCCAGAAGCTGAAAAGGAAAATCCAGCAAGAGATAAAAGAAAATCGCTAAACTAGAGAGCTGTACCCCTTGGGTGTGGCCACCTGGCCATACCCAGGCCTCAAAAATGTGGCCAAAGCCGCATTTTCCTAGCTTTGTTGAATCAGTTGGGGAGCGTTTGCTCCCCTATCTTCATACGCTCTCCCTTACTTGGTTTTTGCCTATAGATACTAGATTTTCAGAGACTACAGGGAGGATTTTCATTCTTTTTAGTGTAGGTTTTTATTTCATTTTATATAATTTTTATTTCTTAGTAAGCAAAGGTTGGACTGAGATTCATGTAAGAGAGAGAGATTTATGTTGATAGTGACACCGATGTAACCTCCTCCTTTCTTTCATCATTTCTACAAGCAATCAAAGGTAACACATTTATGTTCTTCTTTGTTTATATGTTCTTCTTCTTCTTTCTACTTTTTCTCTTTTGATTTTGATGAATATCCAAGTAAATCTAGAAGCATGAGTATAGCTATGTTTGTGTGAGTGCCACCGATATTTCATGATGATGTTCTTCTCCTCAACATTTTATATTATTTCATTCTTATTTGTCTTGATGATGTAATGTGAATGGGGACTGAGCTCGATCTTATGGGTTATGCGATGATAGCCTCCAAAGCAAGGTAAAACATGCAAGAATTTTAGGTAAGTCATCAACTGAAAAAAGGTAAGTATTTCTTTTAGGTTTAACTTTCTTTCTTTTCTTTTAACTTTTAGTTTATAGCACCAACACCATAATCTCCCAACTCTTTTATCACTCTTTTTAATTTTTTTGTATAAATCCATTTTCCATTTTCTCCACCTTCTTAATCTCACTTTCTTCTTAACTTTACTGTAACTCTTTTTCATTTTCTTTTCAAGAACTAAAAGAAGAACTTTAACTATTTTTTGTAACTTAAAAGAGAACTTACTAAAAGGCTTCTACCGTTAGTCCCTCCTTGTGGATTACGACCCGCATAGCCACTTGCTATAGTGGTAGTATTGAGTACTTGCATATTCTATTCTTAAGTTCTAAAATTCTGTATTTTCTATGTGCAGGTTCAACTCAATCAAATTTTAACGCCGTTGCTGGGGAGGGACGGTAAGTAATTCTCTTTTTAAGTTTACATTTTTGGTTAACTCTCTTCTTTGTTCTTGGTGTGTAGTGATAGATATCACGTAAAATTTTGCTACAGTAGACATATAAGTGGCCCTGGACTCTGCTCAAGAAAGCAGAGCCCAGAAGCCCTTAAATTTGCTACATTCCACTAGCAAATCCGAGTGAACTACTAACCTGTAATTTTGCAGGTTGGCTGAATTGTGAAGCTAAATTTCTACAACTATTTATTTTCTTGATTAACTCACTGTACATACTTTCTAACCGCAACAGTAAATTGATGTTTGTTAAATGCTAAAAAACGGTTTAGACTTTGCATTTAGGTACGTGTCTAATTCGTTTACATTTTACATTACTGTTGAAGAGTGCTGGAGCAAAGGTACGGGTGCACAGCATGTAGTATAGGAACACTTTTAAATTGTTTACATTGCTTAAGTGTTGCTTTTCCTGTACACATTGCACTAAATTGATTTAAGGGCTTGTCCTATAAACAAGATAAGGTGGGAAAGTCATTACCCTCCCTTAGCCCACAAATAATCTCCTCACTCACTAACCCAAGCCTAACTAAAACTGAGTAGACGTTGGTCCTAGGGATATCTCGAACTCATATAGGAGACTGATCTAAAGGGGAAGTTGATTTGAATTTGACTCTTGCCAAATCGGTGTCTAAGGTTGTGGATTGAGAGGCAAAATCCGAAGGTTGGTGGTTTGACATAATTAGACTCGTTGCTTAGGCATAGATACCTCCTACTGATCTTACCCCTACCTGGCCAATTAATTTGTGGTCAGATTCGGCAATATACCCCTCGTGGATAGTCTAACCAGTTAGGAGTTGTTTAGGTCTAAGGTTTACCCTAACTTAGGTTAGAATTTTCTTTTCTTTTTATTTGTTTATTTGTTGTTTTTCTTTGTTTGATTTTGATAATTTTTCTGTAATATGGCTTATAACAATAATTTTTCAATTTTAATGGTAATCCATGTTACACCTCGATCTTTTTTTTAGATATTACCAACCCGGTATATCATAACTTTAACCAACCTAGTGTGTCGGATTGGTCTTATCCGAATCAATACATGCCCCAGTCCCAATATTATGAACAAGACTGGAATAATCATCACTACTCTTCACAGAGTCAAGGGGATACAACTCCCCCGAGTCATATTGTCAACCACCCTACCAACATCCAGCTTCATATACTCTTTCTCCTGAACAATCATTAGAAAATCAATTGACTGGGAAAAGAGGATGGAAGCCTTAGACGAGGTTGATCGATGAATTCAAATTTTAGAAGACTCAAAATCCCGTCAAAATTTTCAAGTCACAGATACTTGCTCTATTTTTCAAGAACATACCGACTTAGAAAAGAGTATGGAATCCATGATTCAATCCCAAAATGATCCACTCGATATGTTAAAAGCAAGACTTAGTAGATTGGAAAACATGCATAAGAAATATAGAAACTCTTCCTACCTAATCTTTGACTATTCTTGACACTTCTAGCCATATTGATGAAAACCAAGAATCATGGTATCTTGAAGACTTTGACCAAGATTCAATTTCACCACAAAACCTTAAACTTGGCCAATATCAACCTATTGATGAATTGGTAAGTTTTCATTTTAATGAGATTGAACTTGATTATGAATGTGAACCTGATCCCCAACTTTGTGATTTAGTTTTCGTCTTTGAATCAAAGTTGACTATGGTATTCTTATCCAATTTGGACCAATTTTTCGAGCCAATATTTATTCCCATGCCCATAAATCTAGAAATTGAATCACCAATTTTTGATAGTTACATTCCATTGATGGGAAAAGAATGTGAATTTCAATTCTTGGATTTGGACTCAACTCTCGAATCAAAACTAACTCTCGAACCCAAAGTTGATTTTCCTGAGTTAGTATTGATTCCTGAGCTTATTATTCTTGTGCCCAAGTCAACCATTCCACCAAGTCACATTCTTTTGTTAGACATAGGTATAGACCATGATGACTCCATGATGATTTTTCAATACTGGTCATATAAAGGGAATAAGTTCCATAATAGGATCTTTCAAGATCCTTGTCACGCCCCACTTCCCAAAATACGATGAAGCGGAGACGCGACGAGAGTCGGCGACATATATACGCAAGGAAAATACCTTACGTATATGCGCTAAGCCTTAAGTAACCCGAAACAAGCTATAAATCAAAATAATAATGAATCATGGTTATTGCAATATCACATATAGGCATCCACGCATGATATCATATGAATCAAAAAATAACAGAAAAGTAAGAGATAAGAATACTGGAATCAAATAGGGAGAAACTCCAGCTCTTCGCGAACCGTACGGTCTCATCGAACACCTGACAATAGAAACAAAGCGTCCAATATCTAGACGTACGAATCCAGGGTCGTCAGAAAGTGACCTGGTGAGTGTGTGTGTAAAGAGAAGTGCTCGTGTATATAAACAATGTGCACAGAATAATAACAAGATAAACTGCAGATATAAGATAACTAAATAACATCATAAACAGCTAAACTAAAG
Source organism: Agave tequilana (assembly GCA_038442645.1). Taxonomy (NCBI): domain Eukaryota; kingdom Viridiplantae; phylum Streptophyta; class Magnoliopsida; order Asparagales; family Asparagaceae; genus Agave; species Agave tequilana. The sequence continues at coordinate 262,754 of JAVJIF010029868.1, read as the reverse complement.
GATAACTGAATTACAACATGTATGAAGATAAAAGGCAACTATTACAATTGTAAACATACAACTGATGTCAAGATGTGCAACGTAGCATATGTCAGTAGTCTGGTTTGTTATTATTAACCTAACTAATTTAGTATTTAGCTGTGTCCCATATCACAGCCGTTTTCTCAAATATCAAACAAAGTTATCGTTATTGTAATGCCTGCCAATGTAGTGCATGTGTGTTGGAAGGATACCGTGCATGCCCAGTATCACGGTCTAACACCCCTGGCGCTGAACCAGGACAAGCCGCAAGACTCTAATATCTAAAGACCACAGCCCCACATGAAAAGACAACTAGTGTGGAGCCTTAATCCGGGCATAGCCCTAACAACTGATAACTGAATAACTAGGTAGCCAGTACTACCTTGGTTCCCCATGGTTGGAACCCACAATTCGGTACCATAATAAATCCTTCTAAAATACACGATATGCATCATCAGGCAATTACCCCTATTCCTTGGGTTATGGTATCTTTTATTAATAAGCAATCAATGTGATTTAATATGTAATAGTAACTGATATCTCCAACAACTGCTGATGTCAATACTAGCTGATAATCTCACAACTGACAACTGATATCTGACAACTGAGTAGCTGACAACTAATATCTGACAACTGAGTAGCTGACAACTAAGATCTGACATCTGAAATAAGATACTGGAGATATACCCACTAACACAAAGGTGTCACTAACAACTGGTAACTGATACAGATATCTACCAACTCCTATAAACTCTGAACACATCATATGATCACCAACAAATAATCCCACCAATAACTGATAAAGTGATGACTGCTATCTGATAACTCTGAAGTACAAGATCACCGATATCGACTAGATCACAATCACAATAACTCATTCTCTATTAACTGAAGTAATCAATAACTAAACATGAAGTACATGGTATATCCTTAAGATCAACAAGGTCAACACATACCGAAATCATATCTAAAGAGGAAACATCCTCAAACAACTGCAATCTAGAATAGTTCATTATCACAATAACTCAATCTCTATTAACTGAATTAATCAATAACTAAACATGAAGCACATGGTATGTCCTCGAGATCAACAAGTCAACGAATACCAAAACCATAACTAAGTAAGGGAATATCCTCAAACAACTGTAATCTAGAATAGTTCACTTCTAAGTCAATACCAACAACTCCTCCATACTCAAATGATATAATTAGTTAATACATCCTGGAACCCTTACTTCTAATAATCCAAAACCAATACGATATCACAATCGAAGTCAAAGGTAAGATACCCACACATCTGGTCGCAATCCAACAAAACCAGTCACATCTAAATACTGATCAATATCCAGCGTAAATAACATAACTCCCAGTTCAGCTCCACACTCCAACTATGTCCATATACTGATCCAAGCATCAAGAAATCCAATCTCTTAGTAAAGTAACATCATAATAAGTTCGTCATCAATACCCGAATGAATCATCACCTAAGTTATTACCAAATGAAAGATTAACAAATCTAAGAAGTACTCTACATGAAATAAGTCATCTGTCCTCAAATATGATCTGGGCCAATTAACCAGTGGATCGAAATGAGTCACTGTCTAAGGTACGTCAAAACTAGGTCTAAGCCAAAAGTGTCAAACTACCAACACATGAAATGACGCTGATACAACCTCATATCAACTACGTAAATAAAGTGAACAAGCATAGATGTCTCATAATGTGGTACAAGTATACAAACTGATAAAATATAATAGAAAGTCACATGAAATGATAAGAGTAACATGTAAATGCCTACTGACAATGGTAAATACACAAGAACAAACACTCACACGAAATGACGCGGTTTCAAAACAGAATCGCCGTCTGGTCTTCACTGCACGAATCGGTACTGTTCTACGGATCATCCCATGGATCGGTCTTTGAATCGCTTATGTATGAGGTCCACAACGAGCCCAAATCCGGATCAGGTCCGGGTCTCCTGCAACGGTCCGGATCTCACTGAACGAATCCGAAACACTGCAACACGCAACCAAACACATGAACTCACACAAACATACCCTCGTACACGTATACACTCCACAATATACATGCATAAACATACATGTAACCCACATATATACGTATACAAGTATACACATACACCAACATACATGCATTCTTAGATAAATACCAACACACATTAATATAAATACATACATACACATGCATGCATACTCACACTTAAATACCTATATACGAGTATACGTATATATATACATATAAATATATCAAGACATATACTATGCATATACACTATATATATACACATACATATATACATACATTAAAACACATACACAAACCCATGCACACATACTTGCATGCATGCATATATATTTACCAACATACCCCTACACATTTAATTAAACTTTCACATTATTACACTTTTACCACCACACAAATAAAACATAGCACTAACCTCAGGGTGATTTGCGGCGCACTGACGGAGGCTCTAGCGGAGACGTCGGGGGCCGCGGAGGGTGTCCTTGGATAGAGAATATCACCATGAAGGGCGTGGGTGCGTTCGCGCTCGCTGACGGTGAACAACAACGACACACGGAGAGACGGAAAATGGCTCAGAGTAAGATGTCTCCTACACATGAAAATGACCTACTTGAATTAATACACACATAATATCATTCCTATGCGTACAATTTGTAAAGAGAGAGGGATGTGCAGGGGGCTCACACTGGTTGTTGGATCGGCTGTGGTTGCTGTGGTGCTCTGGGCTGCCGCAGATGTCCGACGACGGAGCAAGGAGGGAGAAGTGCTGCGGCCAAGGGGCTGCCAACGGGTGATGCTTGGACGCCTGGTGCTGTGGGTTCTCATGGCAGCCTGGGGAAGAGGAGGCATGGTGCTTGGCCGGCCAAGAAGGAAAGGGTGGAGAGGCCATGCTGGCGCGCGCGGGGGAGGGCTCGGCAGGGGCACGCGGGGCTCGGTAGGGGCTCCGGGGATCTCGAGGGTAATGGGAAGTCGGCTATTGGGGCTTAGGAATTGCAGGCCGTGGAGGTTGTGGAGGGGCGCTGTCCTACTGCCGGTACTCGGTTGGAGGGGGAGTGCGAGAGGCCCACGGCTGCCAACAAAGAGGGGAGGATGGAGATCTCGCGGCCTGATGGTTGAGGTTGGTGTGGCGGCGCGTGCAGGGAGAAGAAAAGAAGATGAGGGGTGATGGGATTAGTGCTTTGATTAGGATTAAGTTTAGGATTATATAGGATGGGTTATTGGGTATAGGTTTGAGGGTATGGATCTAATGAGTATTAGGATATTGGATATTGGGTCTAGGCTAATGGGTGTTTATATTGGGTGTTGGATATTGGGTAGTGGGTTGGTGGGTATTGGTGTTTATCTAAATGGGTTTGAGGGTTTGGATTAACGAGTCTATGGGTATGGATATAGGGTAATGGGTAACGGGTAGGGACATGAGTATAGGATCAAGGGAGAGAAGATACTACTACTAAAAATATAAAAATACAAGCCATAATAATAGTAGTAATAATAATAATTATAATCTTAAGGAAACAACCATTACTAATAATACCAATTAATAATAATAATAATTAACAATAATATAATAAACACTAATAATTATTAGAGTAATTAACAATAACCATAATAATAAAGAAAATAACATTAATAATATTAATAATAATATCTCTAATAATATTAATAAGAAATAATAATAATAGCAATTAATAATAAGAATAATAATAAAAATAATAGTAGTAAGTAACTAAAAATATTGATATTTAATAATGGTAATAATATATAAAGCTAAAATACCATTTACTATCTTAAAAATAATTTCCATATTTAATAATAATAATAATCACAAGAAAGAAAATAATAAATTAAGTTGATTAAAAAAATAATCAGCAAATCTAAATAAATACATTAGGAAAATAAAAATACGGTATTACTAACTAGGGATGTTACACTCTACCCACCTTATAAAAATTTCGTCCTCGAAATTCAATAGGGCAGGAATGGTAAAAAGAATTCAAGAATCAAAAGAGAAAACAAACAAACTTCACGTCGCTTCTCTACACATCATAAATCCACCACGCTTCCACTGCACTACTCTGATTTCTGCTACCAACTTCAACAAAGAGTAACCTATCTCAAGATACAAAGTCAAAGGATAGAATTAAAAGAAGAAGGACGAGAAGCAAGATGGAAATTGGATCACTCTAAAAGAAGAGTAAAAATTAAGGATATCAAAAGATCAGAGATAAGGATTTCCAAATGAAGGACGACCAATTCCAAATGGACTGAATATCATAATGGATAGTATATGTATATTGTAGTATAACTATAGCTTGTTTCAAGTTATCGGTATGATCTAGGTCATCTTGCGAATATCAAAATTCAAAATTCAACATCGCAAGTCGAAAACCTAGGCTCTGATACCAAAAAAACCTTGTCACGCCCCGCTTCCCAAAATATAATAAAGCGGAGACGCGACGAGAGTCAGCGATGCATATACGCAAGGAAAATACCTCACGTATACGCGCTAAGCCTTAAGTAACCCGAAATAAGCTATAAATCGAAACAATAATGAATTATGATTACTGCAATATCACATATAGGCATCCACGCATGATATCATATGAATCAAGAAATAACAGGAAAGTATAAGAATACCAGAATCAAATAGGGAGAAACTCTAGCTCTTCGCGAAGTGTACGGTCTCATCGAACACCTGAACAATAGAAACAAAGCGTCCAATATCTGGACTTACGAATCCAGGGTCGTTAGAAAGCGACCTGGTGAGTGTGTGTGTAAAGAGAAGTGCTCGTGCATATAAACAATGTGCACAGAATAATAACAAGATAAACTGCAGACATAAGATAACTAAATAACATGATAAACAGCTAAACTAAAGGATAACTGAATTACAACATGTATGAAGATAAAAGACAACTATTACAACTGTAAACATACAACTGATGTCAAGATGTGCAACGTAGCATATGTCACTAGTCTAGTTTGTTATTATTAACCTAACTAATGTAGTACTCAACTGTGTCCCATACCACAGCCATTTTCCCGCATATCAAACAAAGTTATCATTCTTGTAACTGCTTGCCAATGTAGTGCATGTGTTTTGGAAGGGTACCATGCATGCCCGGTACCACGGTCTAACACCCCTGGCGCTGAACCAGGACAAGCCGCAAGGCTCTAATATCTGAAGACCACAGGCCCACATGAAAAGACAACTAGTGTGGCGCCGTAATCCGGGCATAACCCAGACAACTGACAACTGAATAACTAGGTAACCAGTACTACCTTGGTTCCCCATGGTTGGAACCCACAACTCGGTCCATAATAAATCCTTCCAAAATACACGACATGCATCATCAGGCAATTACCCTTGTTCCCCGGGTTATGGTATCTTTTATTAATAAGCAATCAATGTGATTTAATATGTAATAGTAACTGATATCTCCAGCAACTGATGATGTCAATACTAACTGATAATCTGACAACTAACAACTGATATCTGACAACTGAGTAGCTGACAACTAATATCTGACATCTGAAATAAGACACTGGAGATATAGCCACTAACACAAAAGTGTCACTAACAACTGGTAACTGATACAAATATCTACCAACTCCTATAAACTCTAAACACATCATATGATCACCAACAAATAATCTCACCAATAACTGATAAAGTGATGACTGCTATCTGATAACTCTGAAGTACAAGATCGCCGATATCGACTAGATCACTATCACAATAACTCAATCTCTATTGACTGAAGTAATCAATAACTAAACATGAAGCACATGGTATATCCTCGAGATCAACAAGGTCAACACATACCAAAATTATATCTAAAGAGGAAACATTCTCAAACAACTGCAATCTAGAATAGTTCATTATCACAATAATTCAATCTCTATTAACTGAAGTAATCAATAACTAAACATGAAGCACATGGTATGTCCTCGAGATCAACAAGTCAACGGATACCAAAATCATAACTAAGTAAGGGAACATCCTCAAACAACTGTAATCTAGAATAGTTCACTTCTAAGTTAATACCAACAACTCCTCCATACTCAAATGATATAATTAGTTGATACATCCAGGAACCCTTGCTTCTAATAATCCAGAACCAATATGATATCACATATCGAAGTCAAAGGTAAGATACCCACACATCTGGTCGCAATCTAACAAACCAGTTACATCTAAATACTGATCAATATCCAATGTAAATAACATAACTCCCAGTTCAACTCCAAACTCCAACTAAGTCTATATACTGATCCAAGCATCAAGAAATCTGATCTCTTAGTAAAGTAACATCATAACAAGTCCGTCATCAATACCCAAAATGAATCATCACCTAAGTTATTACCAAATGAAAGAATAACAAGTCTAAGAAGTACTTTACATGAAACAAGTCATCTGTCCTCAAATAAGATCTGGGCCAACTAACCAGTGGATCAAATGAGTCACTGTCTAAGGTACGTCAAAACTAGGTCTAAGCTAAAAGTGTCAAACTACCAACACATGAAATGACGCTGATACAAGCTCATATCAACTACGTAAATAAAGTGAACAAGCATAGATGTCTCATGATGTGGTACAAGTAAACAAACTGGTAAAATATAATAGAAAGTCACATAAAATGATAAGAGTAACATGTAAATGCCTACTGACAATGGTAAATACACAAGAACAAATACTCACATGAAATGACGTAGCTTTGGAACTGAATCTTCGTCTGGTCTTCACTGTACCAACCAGTACTATTCTACGGATCATCCCATGGATCGATCTTCGAATCACCTATGTATCGGGTCCACAATGAGCCCAAATCCGAATCAGGTCCGGGTCTCCTGCAACGGTCCGAATCTCACTGAACGAATCCGAAATACTGCAACCCGTAATCAAACACATGAACTCACACAAACATACCCTCGTACACGTATACACTCCACAATATACACGCATAAACATACATGTAACCAACATATATACGTATACAAGTATACACATAGACCAACATACATGCATTCTTAGATAAATACCAACACACATTAATATAAATACATAAATACACATGCATGCATACTCACACTTAAATACCTACATATGAGTATACGCATATATATACATATAAATATATCAAGACATATACTATGCATATACACTATATATATACACACACATACATATATACATACATTAAAACACATACACAAACCCACGCACACATATTTGCATGTATGCATATATATTTACCAACATACCCCTACACATTTAATTAAACTTCCACATTATTACACTTTTACTGCCACACAAATAAAACATAGCACTAACCTCGGGGCGATTTGCGGCGCACCAACAGAGGCTCTGGTGGAGGCGTCGGGGGCCGCAGAGGGTGTCCTTGGATAGAGAATATCACCATGAAGGGTGTGGGTGCGTTCGCGCTCGCCGACGGCGAACAACAACGACACACGGAGAGACAGATAATGGCTCGGAGTAAGATGTTTCCCACACAGGAAAATGACCCACTTGAATTAATACACACATAATATCATTCCCTTGCATACAATTTGTAAAGAGAGAGGGATGTGTAGGGGGCTCACGCTGGCTGTTGGATCGGCCGTGGTTGCTGTGGAGCTCTGGGCTGCCGCGGATGTCCAACGACGGAGCAAGGAGGGAGAAGTGCTGCGGCCAAGGGGCTGCCAACGGGTGATGCTTGGACGCTTGGTGCTGTGAGTTCTCATGGCAGCCTGGGGAAGAGGAGGCCTGGTGCTTGGCCGGCCAAGAAGGAAAGGGTGGAGAGGCCATGCTGGCGCGCGCGGGAGGGCTCGGCAGGGGCACGCGGGGCTCGGTAGGGGCTCCGGGGATCTCGAGGTGATGGGAAGTCGGCTGTTGGGGCTTAGGAATTGCAAGCCGTGGAGGTTGTGGAGGGGCGCTGTCCTACTACCGGCACTCGGTTGGAGGGGGAGTGCGAGAGGCCCATGGCTGCCAACAAAGAGGGGAGGATGGAGATCTCGCGGCCTGCTGTTTGAGGTTGGTGTGGCGGCGCGTGCAGGGAGAAGAAAGAAGATGGGGGTGATGGGATTCGTACATTGATTAGGGTTAAGTTTAGGATTATATAGGATGGGTTATTGGGTATGGGTTTGAGGATATGGATCTAATGGGTATTAGGATATTGGATATTGGGTCTAGGCTAATGGGTTTTTATATAGGGTGTTGGATATTGGGTAGTGGGTTGGTGGGTATTGGTGTTTTTCTAAATAGGTTTGAGGGTTTGGATTAACAGGTCTATGGGTATGGATATAGGGTATGGGCTAACGGGTAGGGACATGAGTATAGGATCAAGGGAGAGAATATACTACTACTAAAAATATAAAAATACAAGCCATAATAATAGTAGTAATAATAATAATTATAATCTTAAGGAAACAACCATTACTAATAATACCAATTAATAATAATAGTAATTAACAATAATATAATAAACACTAATAATTATTAGAGTAATTAACAATAACCATAATAATAAAGAAAATAACATTAATAATATTAATAATAATATCTCTAATAATATTAATGAGAAATAATAATAATAGCAATTTAATAATAACAATAATAATAAAAATAATAGTAGTGAGTAACTAAAAGTATTGATAATTAATAATGGTAATAATATATAAAGCTAAAATAACATTTACCATCTTAAAAATAATTTCCATATTTCATAATAATAATAATCATAAGAAAGAAAATAATAAATTAAGTTGATTAAAAAATAATCAGTAAATCAAAATAAATACTTTAAGAAAATAAAAATACAGTATTGCTAACTAGGGATATTACAATTCTATTAATATTGAGGACTGTAAATATGTAAATAGAAAAGAGGTCAATAAAGTTGGGTTCCGTGAACCACCACATTATCTTGATTGGGTAGCAACGCTTGACCCAATCAGACCACCCCTGGAACCACCACCATAAGGTAATATTTTTCTTCCCTTTCTTCTTTTTCATGCATCTATGCATTAATTCATACATTGAGGATAATGCATGAGATATGTGTGGGGGAGGGTTCTAACATAACTTAGGTTCTTTTATTATTAAAAAAATTTAACATTTTCTTTACTTTTAAACCCTTTTTGAAAATAGAAACAATATTTTGACATATTTTTTGTAAAAATTAAGTGAATTTTAAGGAATAGGAGAATAATAATTAGGATTTCTTATACTTGGTCAAAATAAGATTATTAGTTTGATTTTCGAAGTTAGGAAGAAAATTGAGAAAAGTAATTTAGTCTTGATTTTTACCATGCATGCTTTATACAGTTGCACACTTAGGGTTCAAAAACAAAGATTCTTATGCCTTATTTAAAAAAGAAGAAAAAATATATATATAAATAAAAATTCTCTGATTAAGTTGGGTATTTGTGCCACATAAAGCATAAGTATTCACGTCTAAACGCGGTTCATATAATAAAATCCTTAGCTTTGTGGCCTTGTTTGCTCGAGTTCTTAAGTCCTTGGGGTGTTTTCTCACCCGGTGCTCTAAGACCGTTTGATTTGAGAGTCACTGATTAAAGTCTCATTACATGGGCAGGTTAGAAAACTTAATAGAACTGAGGGATAATATGACCTAAAATTAAAAAAAATAAGATATAATAAGGCATAAGAGTTAGAGTTAAAGAACCCCGAGTCAAAATTTCACGGTCACAAAGGTGCATATAACTTAGGGTAAAATAATAGACTAAATGAGAAATACAGTTTGACTCCCTGTCTTGATTGATAACAAGTTTTTGAATTAATACTAAGCTTAAGAATGAAAAATTCGATTTTCTTATAACTTATAAATTACTTAATTCTTACAATAATACTTCAAATATTCTTCTCTTTCAAAATGTATTTCCAAAATACTAACAATTTGTTTCTCTTTCTTTATGAATTTTGTGGGTGAAATCCACTGAAAATCCTCACGAGACAAAACTCGTCCTATAGGGAAAACCTTGATGTTTAACGACTTGTTATACACGCTCAGTGCATTCGCGTGACCTACGAAAGTGGTCTAATAATCTTTGATTTAGTTTTGTTGTTTTGCTGGAGGACGAGCAAAAGATAAATGTGGAGGTGTAATCGGTTACATATATTGCATATATATTGTCACATTACCATATTTATTATCTAATAAATTCTATTAATAAGTCTTATTTTTATTTAATAATGTGCAAGCCCATTGCTAAAGGAGAGGGAAGAGAAACGAGCCCAAAAGCCTATGAAAATTCTGATTTAATTTAGAATTAATTCAAAATCAGAAAATTAGGGCAGATCAAGGCAAATAAGAGAAGATAAAATTGATTGAAAACCAGTTAAAATAAATCTTCACAAATAAATTGGTTAAAGACAAAGATCAAAGGAGGTTTCGACAAATCCAGGAGCTGAAACAGAAAATCTAGAAAGAGATAAAAGGAAATCGCTAAACTTGGGAGTTGTACCCCTCGGGTGTGGCCACCTGGCCACACTCAGGCTGCGAAAAAGCGGCCAAAGTCGCATTTTTGCGGCTTTATTGAATTAGTTGGGGGAGCGTTTGCTCACCCTATCTTCGTACGCTCTCCCTTGCTTGGATTTTACCGATAAATATTGGGTTTTCTGAGACTACAGGGAGGATCCAGCAGAGATAGATTCTTAGACTAGTTTTTCATTCTTTTTAGTATAGATTTTTATTTTCTTTTTATGTAATTTTTATCTCTTAGTAAGCATAGGTTAGACAGAGATTCATGTAAGTAAGAGAGATAGATTTATGTTGAGAGTGACACCGATGTGACCTCCTCCTTTCTTTCATCGTTTATATAAGCAATTAAAGGTAATACATTTATGCCCTTCTTTGTTTTTATATTCTTCTTCTTTCTACTTTTTCTATTTTGATTTTGATGAATATTCAAGTGAATCTAGAAGCATCAGTATAGCCATGTTTATGTGAGTGCCACCGATATTTTATGATGATGTTCTCCTCCTCAACATTCTGTATCATTTCATTCTTGTTCGTCTTGATGATGTAATGCGAATAGGGACTAAGCTCGATCTTATGGGTTATGCGATGATCACCTCTGAAGTAAGGTGAAACATGCAAGGGTTCCAGGAAAGTAATCAACTGAAAAAAGGTAAGTGTTTCTTTTAGGTTTAACTTTCTTTCTTTCTTTTCAACTTTTAGTTTAGAGCACCAGCACCACAATCTCCCAACTCTTTTATCACTCTTTTTAATTTCTTTGTATAAATCTATTTTTCATTTTCTCCACCTTCTCAATCTACCACTTTCTTCTTAGCTTAACTATAACTCTTTTCATTTTCTTTTTAAGAACTAAAAGAAGAACTTTAACCATTTTTTGTAAGTTAAAAGAGATCTATAAAAATCCTCCATCTCTAGTCCCTCCTTGTGGATTACGACCTGCATAGCCACTTGCTATAGCGGTAGTATTGAGTACTTGTACTTCTATTCTTATGTTCTAAAATTCTGTATTTTCTGTGTACAGGTTCAACTCAATCAAAAATCTTTGTAGATCTCTATTGGATTGATGATGCTATTGTATTCCATGGGTCGAGATCTCAACACCTTGTTGTTCATTTCAAAGCAAGCAATAACTTTTCCTAGAGATTGAAGATTGTTAGTGATGCTTTTGAACCTATTAAGAAATTCATCAATAGACTCGTTAGGCAACAATCGCATAGATTCAAAATCTTATGTAAGCATATTTATTTTTCTATTCTTAATTTCATTAGTCCCCTCATGGGTGATTTCAAGATAATTCCACATTTCTTTAGTACAAGTGATATTCATAACTTTATGAAACTCATTGCAAAATAATCCATTGATAATATAACTAATAACTTTGAAATTTAAATTAGCAAAAGGGATATCTCTCTCGTCCCATTCGGACCGAGATTTTGGAACCTTTTGCCATCAACCTCTATAGTGGGAGAGGCGTAGCCATCTTCAATCATGCCCCAAATCTTCCAATCAATAGACTGAATATGAATTCTCATGTCTACTTTCCAATAAGCATAGTTAATACCTTTAAATAGTGGAGGTCTATTGTTGGATCTCCCCTCTGGTAGAATAAGGTCACTAGTGGAAGCCATAAGATCAGTCTCTAGGATATAAAGCCTAATAGGAGTACCAATGCTCTGATACCAATTGTTGAACCCTAAGAGGGGGTGAATTGGATCAAAGGTAATAAAATAAATTAAATATGTAAATTATTAGACAAAGCTAAAAAATGAGATAGACTGGTAGAATCACCCAGTCTAATGGTAGGATGGGTGGTAGAATCAATAGATAGTAGAAGATAACAATATAGCAGTAAATGGACAGCAGATAAAATACAATAATAATAGCAGATAGAATGCAAGCAATTTTAGGATGGTTCGAGAAACTCTCCTACATCCACCACCTAGATGTCTCCTCTATAGGATTTGCAAATCCACTAAAAAGCTTCTTTTTGAAGTAGAGATTAAAACCACCAAGACTCTTTCTTAAGCTTGAATTTTCAATCCACCAAGATGTTATCCAATCTTGGATTTACAAACCACCAAAATACTCCCGATCTTAGATTTTCACACCACTTCTATCTTGAGGCAAACAACAATAAGTATTACAATTGATTTTTTTTCTCTAACACAATATGAGAACTAAAATAAACACAATGATAAAATACAATAGGAGACTCTATGCAATCAAATAGTTTTAAATATTATTAATTAATAACTTGGCACAATAAATCTAAAGTAATAAGAATGAGAATCTATTATAAATATAGAGAATGAGAATGAGATTCTTCAATAACAAAATGCATGAAGTGATGGAATTCTCTTTGTATTGAATGTTTGAGGCTTTATCTGAAAATCAGAACTTGAATGAAGATGATTGGCTCAACTACTTTGGTTTGATGAGATCTAAAATTTAAAACTTGAATGTTTGAAGAGCATTGTTTTAGCTTTGCTGAAATTTTCAGGTTTTTGTTCTTCTCTATTTTTACAATGAAAGAACAAGGTATTATATAAACAACAAGCCAAGATCAGGGTGAATCCTATCATTGGAGACAAAAGAGAGACAGATTTTTCTGCCCGTTTGAGCATTTAATGCTGCTGAAGTAAGATATCAAAACTGTGCTAAATCTTGGGCAATAAATGCTTCTGCAGCAGTTAAGATATAGAGAGGGTATGGAGACTTTTAGAGAGAGAAAAAGGGATGAAGATTTCTCCTAAATATACACTCAATGGATATCTTTCTCAGCTGTACAAACTAGACAGCTTGGGGCTGTCAAGGACTGTCAACAGCAGGACAGTTTGATAGTGACAGACAGTTTTTTTATTTGCAAAGAAAGGTCTATGAAAGAAGTTAATGCAAAGAGTGGAAAAATAACTATGTGAAGTACACCCCATGTGATGCTATAACCTAGTCACTACAGAACAAAAAATATGATGTCCAGAGAATAATTAGAACTAAACCAAAAAAATGACAGAATATCCTCAGTTTATTCTGCAATGGGCAAAGGTGGTAGAATCAGGTTGGGTGATAGGATGAGGTGGTAAAATGGAGATTCTACTTAGAACTGAAATAGAAAGATCCTACTATATACCAAATATATGTTTGATTATAAAATTACTATATGAATACTTATATAGTTTTTATTAATGAAATTTGTAAGTCAATATATCTCTGGCTCCTTCTTGCTCTTTCATAGCTTGATATATCTTGTAAATAGTTTGATCTTGTAGAGCTTGATGTGTTTTGCTCCTAGTAGCTCTTTATTAGCTTGAATATGAAATTTGTGGAGCTTCATATAATTCCTTCCATCCTCTATATGTATGTGACATTGGTAGCTCAAATCCATCCATCTTCCAATTAAAGTCTTATCCTGAAATAAGACAACACTACTAATCCAAGTTCTTAGTAGCTTAATTTATAGGTTAATTACATCATCAAAATCATAGGAGTTACAACAAGTTGTCAAACAATTTTTCTTACACATGGAGATAATCTAATAAGGCATGGTAGTGCAAACCATAGAAATTAAATTATCATGAGTATAAGAAAAATCAATAGATATCAAGAAAAATCAATAGATATCATGTATAGTACTAAAAAAATTGTTAACCATGATCAAGTAATTGTTATACTACACAATTTAAACTACATAGAACTATAGGCATTGCATGCAAGAATGTCAAATTTTGAAAATTTTAGATTTTATCGGAATTGTTACCGATATATGTACATGTTCTCCAAATAAGTGGTTCTCCAACTTGTCTACTTGATAGTGATGCATTCACATGATAGATCCCTTGCGCTCCAATGCATCCACCACCAAGGCACCGTTTTCTCCTACATCTTGGAGGATGACACACTTACATCAAGTAAGTTTGGTGTATTTTTTTGTACCCAAATCTTTTTTGATCCTATGGGTTTAGTATTTTCTCGAACCCATCATTTTTGACTTCCATATTTAATCTAGAATAGCAAAACTTAGCTTAATGACCTTTGCGTCTACAATATGTACAACTGTACACTTTGTCATAGATGTAAGCATGTGTGTGATGTGCATGTGAAGCATGTTGTGTGGGTGCATGTGAAGAGGTGAGTTTCTTTTAGGTTTTGCCCTTTGCAAACATAGCACTAATCTTATCCATGTCAAAAACTAGTGGAATCCAAAACTTTAATATGATTTTGAATGTTCAAAAATTCATTTATATCAAAAGCAATATTAGGGTTTTTGCCCTTGCAAATAAGTTTGTGATCATCAAAATCCTTTTTGGTCTTTTCGAAATAAATTGTTAAATCATTTTTCTCTTTAACAATAATATCCAATTTATTTTTCAAAAATTCAATTTTCTTTTTCAATTTCTTATTTCAAAATTTCAAAATCTCATAACGCTCTTGTTACTCCTCAAAAAATCTAGTAAGCTCATGCATAGTCAAATCATCTTTATCAAGAGAGGTTTTAAAATTTACCTTAGATGCTTCATCACCATTCGCTATGAAGCAAACATTTGCGGTGTCAACTTCTTTTTCGAATTTGGTCTCTGAATCGTCCCAAGTGGCCACCATGGCCTTCTTCTTCTTGTGCACTTTTTGGAGAAAGTAGCTTGTAGTGAGGGGCAATCCGCGATAAGATGGCCCGTTTTCTTGCAATGATAGCAAGGACCCATCTCCTCCCTTTTTCTTTCAAATTTTCCTTGTTATCTTGACTTTCAAAAGTTGTTATCTTGACTTTTAGAAGTTGTTCTTTCTTCCCTTATTGTTGAACATCTTGCCCACCTTTCTAATGAGTATAGCAACGTCTTCTTCTTCATTTTCATCCATGGAGTCTTCTTCTTCCTGTGTGGATAGGGATGCTCAAAAGGCGATAGATTTCTTCTTCAGAGGCTCCCTTTCTTCTCGTAGCTTCATCTCCATCTCATGGGTCTTGAGATTTCTTATGAACCCAGAGATGTCCATTTTCTCCCTATCATTTGTCTCCTTTAAGGTTGTAGCCTTCACTTCCCATGATTTGGGGAGAGCTCTAATAACCTTCCTTATCTTTTGGTTATTATCAATGGAGTCACCTAAAAAAGATAACCCACTAGTGATCTTGGTAAAACGAGTGAGCATTTCATCAACACGTTCATTATCAAGCATGTAGAAATTTTCATATTGTGAATGTAAATGATCAATCTTGGATCTCTTCACTTGGGATGTACCCTCATAAGTAACAATCAAAGTATTTCACACTTCATATGTGGATTTGTAATTAATCTCACGTGAAAGATCATCATCATTTAATGCTTGTGTCAATGTATATTGTGCTTTGGCATTTGCTTCATAGCCCTTGGCAATTGCTTCGGACCATGTATCCTCATCATCGTGAGGTTCAACAAATTCCTTGGTAATGGCCTTGGCTACTCTAACTCCTAGGGACATAAGGAAAAGAGTCATTTTTACCTTCCATATAGGGAAGTTCAACCCATAAAATTTGGGTGGGGCCTTGATGCTAGAAAAGTCGTGAGATGTCATGAATACAAAAAAGTGTGCAAATGAACAACAAATATAGCCAAGTAAGGATGTCCCTAAGGTGGTTAAACCAAAAACTAGTGTTTAAACTCTGATACCCAATTATAAATCACCTAGAGGGGGTAAATATATGATGGCTATAGGTTGATGGCAAATAATGCAGAATAGAAAACTATTTCTAGCAAACTAACAAGTAGCAATGTCAACACAAGTAACAATGGCACAAGAGTATAAGTAGCAATATGAAATAGAGCAATTGTAGTATACAATAGTAAAGAGTGGGAGAGAGTGTGAGAGAGAGTGAGTGAGAGAGAGAGAGAGAGAGCAATTGCAAACACGGATGATTTGTTTCGATATTCGAGCAACTTGCTCTACGTCCCCGCCATCACCGCAATGAAGGTATCTACTCGAACTCGATCCCGCAAGATCACTTCTCTACATGTTTTCATGACAACGAATCAGACCCTTAAGTTCTCTCACTTGGTGCCGCAATATCTTGATTGTACACATTTATTGCATGTTTATTACTAAATTTCTGCATCTATTCTGTAATAAATTCTGCTAATTCCTTGTCTTAATGTCATATTTTGCATGTTTGTCTTAATGAAATGAGAGAAGATAAGATCAAATAAAAGCCAGTTAAATTATGATTTAATTAAATCTATTTAGTTAACTGAAGATAAAGTGATTGAGATGGGAAATTGTATTGGAAATAAAGAAAGAGTTAAAGTTAGAAAGTTCTTAGTCTCGTCTCAATGTAACCGCGTAGCAAGGGCTAGATGGGTCGATCCACAGGGAAGGATACGATGGAAGCTTTTTGGAACGAATTCTCTAACAATTATCTTGTAAAACAAGAAATTATGATTGTAAGCAAATATTTTAAATAGAAAGAATAAGCATAGCCAACTAATCATCTATCACAACCAAACACTAGTCTATCAAGAATAAATATCATGTTGAACCTATAAAAAGTAACCCTAGATTATTGCTTTATATCCAAGAAAGAAAAGTAAGAAAGAGATTAAACCCTATTGGCAGTACACTAGATAAAACTAAGCATTGGTTTATCAAAGTCCCAAAGTATAGTTTAAGAAAAGCAGTCCAAGCATCTAAGTATAAACCAAGAATAATTATTAAATAGTATACCCGAAACCTAGTTTAACTTAATTCATGACTAATCTTCAAGAATTATTATTTACTTACCCTAGAATTTTTAACATGAATAGAGTTCAATCAATTTATCTTCATAGATCTATGTTTTAGTAAAGAATTAGCTACACATAATTATGGTAGAATTTAGCATGATATTTAAAGATTGCATAAAAGAGATGAAACTAGAATAAAAGAGACACAAATTAAAATAGCAAAGAGATTGAAAAGGAATAATGACCTTTATTGAATCTGTCACCAACTTAGTACAAAGCCTTCTCCTTTCTTCAAGGAGATTGAAAAAGAATAATGACCTTTATTGAATCTTTCACCAACTCAGTACAAAGCCTTCTCCTTTCTTCAACTCTTCTTCAAAGTAAAAAATAAAATAAAAACTAGAAAAATACAAGTAAATTTGGAAAGAAAGAGGATCTAAAAGAAATCCTAGACTTAAGCTTCTGAGATCTGCCCTTCCTCTGTTACTCTGCAAGGGTATTTATAGTAGAAAATCAGAGGGATAAGAAGCGTATGAAGATAGGAGGAGCAAAATATTTTTGAATTTGAAATCTCCTCTCTCCAAACTTGTTTTGACTTATCCTTAGAAATTCAATTCTGACCTGCAACTTATTATCATGTTGATCGCTGAATATGGCTTACCAAACGGCTGACTTGGAAAGTGTGATCAACATAAGAGTTGTAGTCCTTCAAGGCTTCTTTTTGGAGCATCTTGAATCATCAAATTTGAGTTTCTATAGAGAAAGTTATGATTAAAATACTAAAGAGTGTCCAGTCTAAATCCGAATTAAATTCAGATTTTCTGTCCTTTATCTTCATCTTGTGGTGGAAGCAATCTGGTTCAAATAGAAGTCCATCTCTATCTTTAATTAGGATGATGATTCATCTTGATCTATCTTTCTCCTCCTCTTGATTTGAATAGCAATTAGGAGTCCTACTTTATCCTTCCTCTTCCTCCCCTACATTTTAAATTAATAATTTAAAATCCAAGTTTAGATTAGGTTGGATAAGAATGAAGCTTCTAAATTACTAAAATAAATCATGCATGTGGGCTTGTGGGCTTTTTGAGCTTTTAGGCTTCAAGTGGGATTTAGTTATTTATTCTTTAATTACTCAAGGCATGCACAACACTAAATAAAACGTTACGTGGCAGTGCTTTATAAAAGAATAAGTAAGAAAATATGATCATAAATATGATAACAAATATACACTTTTGACTACCTATCACACCCCCACACTTATCTTTTTGCTTGTCCTTGAGTAAAAATTAAAAAAAGGAAAAGAAAATAAAAACTAACTTATCCTAACTCACTTTCATAGGAATCACATTGCACTTAGCATGTGCAACAAGCCGTTAAACTTTTAGGTTACCCCGAGAGGACGAGTGTTATCTCGTGAGGGTTTTCATTAAATTACACCCACAAAAAGTCCATAAAAGAAGAAGAAAATGTTAGTGATTAATTTTTTTATTTTGAAAAAGGAGAGAAATATTTGAAATATGTTTGAAGAAATTAAGCAATCTATAAGTTTTAGGATTATCATTTTTATTCATTCTTGAACTTAGTCTCTATACAATAATTCGTTATCAGTTTTAGGTAAGGATTAAAATTGAATTTTTATAAAAGAGATTTATATAATCTCTTTTATTACCCTAAGTCATATGTATCCTTGTGAACGTGAATCTTTACTAGGGATTCTTTAACATGGACTCCCATGCCTTATTATTATTATTATTATATATATATTTTTTAATATGTATAACTCATCTAATTTTCTTTTGTATAAGTATCAAGGCTTCTTGAGGCCCTCATACCTGACTAATTGACTATTAGATGTGTTAATACATATATAGATAATATTTCTTAGTTTACTTAGACTTTCTAATTCACCAATGTAGCGAGCCTAAGGTCGGTGGCTCCCAAACCGGTCGGTTTTAGGGCACCGGTGAGAAAACACCTCACGAACTTAAAGACTCGAGTGAACTAAGCCACAAAACTAAGGACTTTATTTATAAAATCACCTTTAGGCGTGAATACTTATGCTTCTTGAGGCACATGTATCCAGCTTAATTAGTGAAATTTCTTTTTTTTATTATTATTTTTTTATATAAGGCACAAGAGTCTTTGTCTTAGAATCCTATATGCGTAAGTGTATTAGGTATGCACATTTCATTAAGGTAAAAATCAAGACTAATTACTTATTCAACTTTTCCTCCTATACCTAAAAAAATCCAACAATTTATTTTATTTTGACCAAGTTTTTAGAAATCCTAATCATGATTTTCTTAATTCTTAAGATTAACCTAATTACTTTAAAAAATAAATCAAAGTATTGTTTTCTTTTTCAAAAAGGTTATAAAAGAAGAAAAAAATTGTTAGTAAACCTATCTATGTTAGTATGTTAGTAAATCCTCCCCTATACTTATCTCATGCATTGTCCTCAATGCATGAAACAAAATGTAAGAGAGGTACACCTATAAATTTATTTAGGTCTATTCCCTCTAACTCGCTTTCCATCATTCCAATGTGTCTTTTTTAGTAGTGAAATTGGAGAGGTCAATTTTTTTGTCATTTTAGCTCTCATTCTCTCCAACTTGTTCACCACTTTCCTCTTCCTCCTTCTCTTTTTCTCTCCACCTGATCGGTCACATATATTTTATATATATTATCACATTACCATATTTATTATCTATAAATCCTATTAATAAGTCTTATTTTTCTCTATAAAGTACAGGCCCATTGCTAAAGAAAAGGGAAGAAAAACAAGCCCAAAAGCCCATCAAATTCTGATTTAATTCAGAATTAATTCGAAATCAGAAGATCAGGGCAGATCATGGCAGATCAAAGAGGTTGAAAACCGATTAATTTGGTTTTATAAAAATCCAAATTGGTTAGCTTGAGAATCACCGAAGATCAGATCAGAATCAGAGTTAAACAGCAAATTCAGCCGGACAAAAGGGAGTCAAATCTCGCGCCCTAAAGATCTCCACCAGGATGTGGCCATTTGGCCACATTCTGGCCGCGGATCTGTGGCCCAAGCCACGGATCCGCGGCTTGTTGGTGGAGATAAGGGGAGCGTTTGCTCCCTTTATCTCCTCACTCCTTTCCCTCTGGGTTTTTACCTATAAAAGGCAGGGTTTTGTACTGAAAAAGGAGCGAAGACTAGGATTAGAATTTTTGTTTATTCTTTAGGGTTTTAGGAGTATTGTTAGAAAGTTCAGAGAAGTTGTATCTCCTCTTTATTTTTTCAATTTAGACCAGCAAAGACAGAAGAGTGAAACTGAATGTTTAATTCATCCTTGAAGTGACAATCAAAGGAGATTCAACTTGCTTGTTCAACTCGATTCAATTCGGTATGTCTATGTTTAATTTTCATTTTCTTATTTGTTTTCCTTTCATTATAAGTAGCTAAATCATTTTCTAGGCTCACTAATTAACCTCTTCTACCTCCTCTCTCTTGATGGATTTTTATGAAAGCACTCTCTTGAATCATAATAATGCCTAAAGTTAAATTTTGTTCTTGAAAGCTTATGAAGTTGCTCTTCTTTTAAATTTAGACTTTCGAAGCACAAATATTTTCAAATCTTTTTTATTCCATACTTGCTTCTTCGCGCTTGATGGTTTAACATTCTATTTTTAATGTTGTGTTAAGAAAGACCTTAAGATCTAATCCAAAATCATCTTATTTGTTTTACTTGAACATTAAAAGAAACTAAGGTTTTTGCTTATGATAAAAGTAATGCACCTAAATGTTCTTGAGAAAAGTAAGTAGTTGAGTCAAAGATTACTGAGCCCAGATTTGTTTCCTATATTAAAAACAACCAAACAATTTTCAACACTTTTTAAAGATCACCTTCTCCAAAGTCTTCTCTAAATTTTAAGTTTTTCTTTAAATCACTTCCCTTCTCTCCATTCTCTTTTCAACTAAAAAACTAGCACCATTCTTAGCTTTCTAAATAAAACACCAAAAAGCTTTCATCGCATTCCTCATAGTGGACACGACCCGTAGCTAGATGGTAATTCTTATCACTTTGATTTTGCAATCAATTTTTGGCGCCGTTGCCGGGAGGGAACAATGTATTTATTTTTCAACAAGTTTGGTGCCTTGTTTCAGGGAAGTCAAGATTCAGATTTAGCACTCAAGCTTTGCAGGAAAAGACTTGCTATTCTGTGCCCCTACTCTCGAAAGTAGGAAATAGAATTTCAAGAAATTACAGTGCAAGTTTGAAAATTTGTGGACTACTAAAAAACTTTTTTTTGCAGGACATACTGCTTTACAAAAAAATAGTTTTTGTGTATTATTCTTACTATATTTGATATACACACTCCCTGTTTTTAATCCAATAGTAATTTGAGTGATTGTTAATTGCCTAAAAAACGTTTAGACTTACATTCTAGGCATTTGTCTAATTACGTTTCTTTTACAATTACTGTTGAAGATAGATGGAAACAGGGTACGTATGCATAGCATATAGTTTAAGAAACATTATTGGGTGATATTTGCTTTTGAATGTTACTTTTCTATATCTTGCACACTCTGCACAATCAATTCTAAGGGCAAAACCCAAATTAAGATAAGGTGGGGAAGTCATTACCCTTCCTTAGCCCACAAACCATCTCCAAGCACGCACAACCTAATCCTAAGTAAAATCTGATAGACGTTAGCTTTAAGGACATCTCGAACTCACCAGGAGATTATCCTAAGGGGAAGGTGTTAGAATTTGACTCCTGCCAAATCAGTGTCTAAGAAAGAGATTGAGGGGCGAAACCCCGAAGGCTGGTGGTTTGGCTTAATTAGGCCCGTCGCTTTTACGCGGATACCTCCCACCAATCTTGCCCTGACCTAGCTGATTAGTTTGTGGTCAAAGTCTGCATTATACCTCCTGTGGACAATCAACCAGTTATGAGTTATCTAGGTCAAGGTTACCTTAGACTAGGCTTGGTTATTTTCTCTTCTTGACTATTAGTGAACTTGTTTGTGATTGCGTTTGTGTATGCAAGTATGGTCAAGAGACCCTAATTCATCTAGGTTAACTAGAAACACATCACCACCCAAGTTCGAACAAGACAAGATTCGGTTATGGCTCAACCGACATCTTTGCAGGATAGGTTCTATCCCATTAGAACCTCACTTCCATCCTGCATCCAACTTCCATCGGTTGGTGAACACAACTTTAAGCTTAAGCCACAGTTCATTAACACACTCCCTAAGTTCCATGGCTTAGAGTCCGAAGATGCTTATTTCTTCATAAGAGAATTTGAGGAAGTATGCTTAATGATAAAAATCCCACACCTTGCAGATGATGCTATTAGGTTGAGATTTGTCCCTTTTGCTCTTAAGGACTTAGCCAAGAAATGACTATACAGCTTAGCGGTCGGCTCTATTACAACCTGGGATAGTTTCATAAAGGTCTTCTTGAAGAAATTCTATCCAAATCATAAGACCGCTCTCGTTAGGAAAAACATCATACAGTTTAAGTAAGAACCTAGTGAACCGTTTTGGAGGTACTTTGAACGCTTCAAAAACCTCCTTGTCCAATGTCCTTATCATGGAATAGAGAAATGACAACAATGTCAAATTCTTTATGACGGTTTAGACTACTCAACCAAGACGCTCTTAGAAAGCATGTGTCAAGGGGGATTCCTGCAGAAGGATGAGAATGAAGGATGAGATTTATATGAGAACCTAGTTGAAAATACCATCCAATGGGAACCAACTAGTGAAAGCTCTAGGAATTCAAACTCCATCTCTTCAAAAGGAGGTCTCCATTCAATTGAATCATCCATAACTAACGAGGCAAAGTTAGCTAACCTAGCGAGAAGACTGAAAGTTTTAGAAACTAAGAAACCAAGTCCAATCAATCAAATCAGCCCAAACCAATTTTCAACTCCGAGTTGTACATATTGTCAAGCCATGAATCATGTGATTGAGGAGTGTCCTGTGTTTCAAGCTCATCAACAATATTCTGAACCAATGAATGCGGCCTTTTCAAGGCCGAACAATGATCCCTACGCATCAACATATAATCCTGGCTGGAGAAATCACCCAAATTTCTCATGGAGCCAACACAACAATGACCACCTACGGTCAAACCATGCTAGCCACTTTCATCATTCCAATAATTCTTCCAATTATGAACCCAACTTTTCTAATCACCATCATAATTCTCCTAACCATCCACCCAAATTTTCAAATTATCAACAAAACTTTCCCAACCAAGCTCCACAATCTTCATTCCAGAATCCTTAACATGAAAAGAGAATGACTGACTTTGAGAGAAACATGGAAAGGTACATAAAGAACCAAGATTCCCTCATGCAAACAATACAGAGGCTAGAGGTTCAAATGAGCCAATTAGCCAATCTACAGAATGAGAGGCAAAATGGTACCTTGCCCAGTCAACCAATTATGAATCCTAGGAATTCTCAAAAAGCTCATTTGGTTGAGGATCAATCATTGAATCAATGTAATATTGTTCATACATTGAAGTCAGGAAAGAAAGTTGATAACCAAGTGTCAACACCACCCAATCCCAGTCAGCACAATCACACCCCAGCATCCACCTCATCTAGTCCCAATCCTTTCAAATCTGACGAATCTGAAACAGATAAGTCAATGAGTCAGGTGTACAAGCCTATAGTACCATTTCCTAATAGGCTAAAGCACAACAAGCAGCATCCACACATGGATAAAATAATTGAGATCTTCAACCAAGTGAAGATAAATGTGCCACTCCTTGATGCCATCCAACAAGTTCCATCCTATGCAAAATTTCTTAAGGACATATGCACCAAGAAGAGAAAGACTAATGTACCCAAGAAAGTCTTCTTAGCCACTAACATTAGTGAGCTACTGTCGAGTCCAATCCCTGTAAGTGCAAGGATTCGGGTTGTCCCACCATTGCCTACACTATAGGACAAGCAGAGATTAGTCACGCACTTCTTGACTTGGGAGCGAGTATTAACCTGCTTCTATTCTCAGTTTATCAACAAGGGTTGGGCGATCTTAGTCCAACTCGATGTTGGCCCAAGGTTACAATCACCCGTTTTATTGAGTTTTGATGATTACAAAACATATATAGTTATTTGTACTAATCATGTTTATTGTTTAAGTGTGTTTCAGGGTTCTAGGGATTCATGGAGTGTTCTTCCCTAAGGGAAGGTTGTTTTGACTCAAGTCGGTTCATTTCGGGTTCAAGATACAAGTTTTTCAAGATCACATATGGAGGAGCCCACTTGAAGACTTTGTAGTCACCTAGAACCTATGTAAGACTTAGTTTGTTAAAGTTTGAGGTTGTGGTAAATTAGCTCAAGAACACACAGACATTGTTAAAAATACAGTTTCTAGTTTTGGTATTTGATTTTAGTTCATGCCTTAATTTTTATACATGATTCAAATTTTTTACAAATTTTATATCATGTTTATATCGTGTATATCTATCTTTATAGCATGCTTAGCCATATATCCCTACAAAATTATTTTGAAAATTTTCCAAGTCCAGAAATTTTCCTTATTCAAATCTGTTTCAGGTCTGGCGGTCGACCGAGCCAGTCGACCGGATCCATTCCAGGCTTGGCCGGTCGACCGCGCCTTGTGTCTAGGGCGTGCACGTTTTGTGTACGTCTGTCGGTCGACCGACTGAAAGCAGCTTGCTTTCTGTTTTTGGCCGGTCGACCGAGTCGGTCGACCGATAGCTCAAATATTTTTCCCCTTTGGCGTCCGGTCGACCGACCGGTCGACCGAGTCCAACGGCTAGTTACCAATCGGACTGCCGGTCGACCGGGACGGTCGACCGACAGCCGTCTGCAGCGACCAACGGCTCTTTCCTCATTGGTGATTTTCTGGTTTGATAGCTTTTTGGTTGGCAGAAAATTCTGAAAAATTGGGGACTATTTTTAGACCAATTAAACTTAATTAAATCATGTTTTTAATCCCTTCCCTTCCCTATAAATAGAGGGAATTGGTCTCTTGCAAAAACACAAGAAATATACCTAGTTTTCAAGTTTTCAAAAGAAAGAAAAAGTTTCAAAAGCTCTCAATTCTCTAGTGCTTTCTTGGCTATTGTTTTTCAGTTGTGTTTGCAAGCAATTTTCATTTACAACTGAGTTTGTTTTCTCACTACACTTCTAGAGCCAAAAATTTCCTCCTCATTCTATAAGGAAGTTGTAAAGAGAAGTTTGTAAGAAGTTTGTGATCCTTTTGGTGATCACTTGGCTACTTGTTCTTTCTTATTGAGATACCTCTTCGGTAGAGGATTGTATTGGTGGAGTTCGGTACTCCGGTCTTCGGTAGACCTTGTAAAGTTTCTCGGTGGATAGTGGAAACCCTTCACGGCGGTGAAGGCGGGGAGTAGAGCGGTGGCTCGAACCTCGAAACAAATACTTTGTGTTTGTGATTGCTTTTGTTCTTGCTCTCTATTGCTCTTTATTTTTAGCTTGTGTTATTGCTTTCATTTCTTGTGATATATCTTATGTGCACTTCATTATTGCTTCCAATTCATTTCTTGCTAACTTGTCGATCAATTCTCATACAACAAGATTACAATACGCACCTCAAACTCTTATCTAGAGGAATCACGAGGAAGGAGTTCAGAACCCTTCACCGGGCATCCGGCTTCTAGTCTTGTTTTGGGCGATCGTTGCATCATATATTCATAACTTGTTTAAAAAGTCTTTAGATTAGCATTTACACCTATTCACCCCCCCTCTAGGTGTTTTTCACTCGAGTCACAATCCAACTGGCTGACCATTCTGTGAAAGTTCCAAAGGGAGAAATTAATGATGTCCTTATCCGGGTCAGGGAGTTTATCTACCCAGTTTATTTTATAGTTCTTGAGACACAACCTGTGTCCAATCCTAGGGCTCAAACTCCTGTTATCCTAGGGGCGCCCATTCCTTGTTACTGCCAATGCTATTATTAATTGTAGGAATGGGTCTATGAGATTAACCTTTGGGGACATGACTAGAGAAGTCAATGTCTTCAACCTAGAAAAATAATCTCCTAAGATAAGAGGCCAAACATTTGAGGTAAATTTTGTTGAAAATAATTGTGATGAAGAAAGTGAAGGTATAGAGAATGAGTCTCTGTTTCTTAATGAATTATTTAAGAATGAATGTGATTATCTTAATGATAAGGCATATGTCAGAGATCCTAATTTTAAAGTCCCCTTTTAAAAAAGGAAATTTGATTTAAATATCTTCACTTTCGCTAAACCAACCAATAATATATCACATGAGAATATAATTCAAGAACCTCCGATTGACATACTCTTTGAAAACCTCTTCGAAGAAGAACTTATGTGTTTGAATGAACCAACTAGGGATATTTTGGTTAATTACACATCTCCAGGAGAAAATGTTGACCTAAGCTCTGAGGAGATATATGGAACTGAGTTCGAATTCCTAGGCATTCATAGTGAGGTTCATGCATCTATACATTTCTTTCATACACTGGGGACAATGCATGAGATAAGTGTGGGGGAGGACTCTAACATGACTAATATAACAAAAAAAAAAGAGAAGAAAACAAAGAAATATATATATATATATATATATATATATATATATATATTAAAAAAAAACTTTTTGAAAGGTAAAACAATATTTTGATATATTTTTTGTAAGAAATTAAGTCAACTTTAAGGAATAGGAAAATCATAATTAGGATTTCTTACACTTGGTCAAAAAAAGATGACTTGTTTGATTTTTAGGGTTAGGAAGAAAATTTGTGAAAGTAATTTAGTCTTGATCTTTACCTTGATAAAATATGCACATTTTATACACGTACACACTTAGGGTTCAAAAACAAAGACTCTTATGCCTTATAAAAGGGGGAAAAAAAAAAAATAGATATATGTATATCTATGAAAATAAACAAATCTAATTATTGATTAGCTAGGTGCTTTGGGCTAAGAAAGCCTTGGTATTTATGCAAAAGATAATTAGATAAGTTTGAAAAATATATATATACAAAACCTCTGATTAAGCTGGGTATTTGTGCCTCATGAAGCATAAGTATTCACGCCTAAAAGGGTACATTTTATAAATAAAAACCCTTAGTTTCGTGGCCTTGTCTGCTCGAGTGTTTAAGTCCTTATGGGTGTTTTCTCACCTGGTGTCCTAAGACTGTCCAGTTTGGGTGTCACCGGCTAAAGGCTCGTTACATGGGCAGATTAGAAAGCCTAATGGAATTGAGAAATAAATACCACCAAAATAAATATAAATAAGGTATAGGAGTTAATGTTAAAGAACCCTTAGTCAAACTTCACGGTCACGAAGGTGCATATGACTCAGGGTAAAGTAATAGACTAGATGAAAAATATAATTTGACTCCTTACTTTAATTGATGACATGTTTTTGAATAGAGACTAAGTTTAGAAATGAAAAGTTTGATATTCCTATAACTTATAAATTACTTGAACTATTACAAATATACTTCAAATATTTTCTTTCTTTTCAAAATGTTTTTCGAAAATACTAACATTTTTTCTCTTTCTTTATGGATTTTGTGGGTGGAATCCACAGAAAACTCTCACGAGACAAAACTCGTCCTCTAGGGGTAACCTAGAGGTTTAACAGCTTATTGCACATGCTCAGTGCAATCGAGTGACCTGCGAAAGTGGTCTAATAATTGATTAGGATTAGTTTTGATGTTTCGCTCGAGGGCGAGCAAAAGATAAGTGTGGGGGTGTTGGCGGTCACATATATTGCATATATATTATCACATTACCATGTTTATTATCTATAAATCCTATTAATAAATATTATTTTTCTCTATAAAGTACAGGCCCATTGCTAAAGAAAAGGGAAGAAAAACAAGCCCAAAAGCCCATCAAATTCTGATTTAATTCAGAATTAATTCAAAATCAGAAGATCAGGGTAGATCAAGGCAGATCAGAGAGGTTGAAAACTGATTAATTTGGTTTTATAAAAATCCAAATTGGTTAGCTTAAGAATCACCGAAAATCAGATCAGAATTAGAGTTAAACAGTAAATCCAACCGGACAAAAGGGAGTCAAATCCCACGTCATAAATGGCCACATCCTGGCCGCGGATCCGTGGCCCAAGTCGTGGATCCGTGGCTTGTTGGTGGAGATAAGGGGAGAGTTTGCTTCCCTTATCTCCTCACTCCTTTCCCTCTGGGTTTTTGCCCATAAAAGGCAGGGTTTTGTACTGAAAAAGGAGTGAAGACTAAGATTAGAATTCTTATTTATTCTTTAGGATTTTAGGAGTATTGTTAGATAGTTTGGAGAAGTTGTATCTCCTCTTTATTTTTTTCAGTTTAGACCAGCAAAGAGAGAGAGAGTGAAACTGAGGGTGTAATTCATCCTTGAAGTGACAATCAAAGGAGATTCAACTTGCTTGTTCAACTCGACTCACTTCGGTATGTCTATGTTTAATTTTCATTTTCTTATTTGTTTTTCTTTCATTATGAGCAACTAAATCATTTTTTGGGCTCACTAATTAATCTCTTCTACCTTCTCTCTGTTGATGGATTTTTATGAAAGCACTCTCTTGAATCATAATAATGCCTAAAGTTAAATTTTTTTCTTGAAAGCTTATGAGTTGCTCTTCTTTTAAACTTGAACTTTCAAAGCACAAATATTTTCAAATCATTTTTATTCCATACTTGCTGATCAGCATGATTTTATACCATTTTTATACTCCTAATTATCTATTATTTGTATATAAATAATGCTACTCGGGTATATTTGATTGAAATTTGCAGGGAACAGATAAAGAAAAGAGAAGAGGAATCCGGATACTTTCAGCAATTAAATGCCGCAATTTGTAAAAGATTGGAGGATGCTTTTCGAGCATGTTGCGGTATTTTGGTCATAACTTTGGCTACAGGATCTCAAAAATGGTCATCCAGGTGTCTACGGAAAGAGAGTTCGAAGATCTACAACTTTCATGTTGATAGTTTTCGCTGATTCCTCTATTTGAATGCCCGTATTGGCCATTTATAAAATCAGCCTGATTCAAAACTGAATTAATTTGTAATATGTAATTGTTGAGGGGCTGTTTTGTAAAATATCCTTATTATATAAGGTAAAAAAAAAACAGGGCTGCTGGGAGGAGGCCGTCAGCTAGGTTTTTTTTAGGTTTTGTATTTTTTTTTTCCTTGCCTCCACTACTCATTGCGACTGAATTTTGTTTTATATTTTTATTATTTTTATATTTTTATTTTTTTGATTGAATTTTCTTTAATCTAATTGATTTTATCTTTTCAGTCAACTTGTGCAGAGAGGGATCTAGCCCATTTGATTTGTTTAATATTTTATTTTGATGGTTGCCTTCTGATTGATCTGAAGCCTTCACTATTTGACTCTTGTGCCCATGGATTCTCGTTGCTCCTGTAGCACTTGAAGAAAGAAGGCTGCTGGTGTGCTTGAGGGCCGATCCAACGGGGCGCACTCAGAGGCCCATGCACTCTCTCGTTCATGTTCAATCGCAGCATGGGAAAAATGGTCTTGGTGGGGGTTCCATGCATTCCCTCTCCATTTATTGGCTCCTGTAGCAGCACATCAAGGGGGAATCAATGCAATGAGAAGGGGTCCACAACATGTGGATTTGTAGAGCCAGGTTTTGTTTTGTTTTGTTTTCTTTCTTTTTGGTAATTAATTTTTTTAAACTAAATTTGTTAGTTTAACTATTCTAGTTAGTTAAGTATTGTTAGATTATTTATTTATTGTAGTTAATTTAGTTAGTAGTTGATGGCAGTTGATATATGAGAATTTTAGTGATATTTTGTTTAGTGCTCTACCTTATCATTAATTTAATCATGATTAGCTAATTTGTCCGTGTACACCTAGGGAGATGAACCTAGCCTAAATTCTTGTGATCATCAGTTGGTCTCCTATTCAGGATTGTTGCACACACCAATTGACCTATAACTTTTAGGAGATTATTTCTAGAGTCACTAGTTATTTGACAGGCTATGTATCGAGGTTAATGGTCCATGCTTAGGGTCTGTTGCATTTATGCTATTTATTTAATTTAGTTAATTTACCTTTGATGGACCATGTAACTGGATAATAGTTTGTGCTTAAATCTAGTGTTCAGAATTAATGTGCCTCTTAGACATAAAGATTTGGTGTGTATTATAAATTGGTATGGAGACTGAAATTGACCGCTTGATGCTAGTTTAGGGGATTCGATCCTAAGTGCTTGACCTTTCTTTTACTATAATTAGTTCACATAACTCACAAACCCACAAAATTTTTGATCCATTCGTGTAGAAGTGTCATAACCAAAAGAACCACCTGTCCCTGTGGACCGACCCTCAAGTGCTACATCGAACCACCGTGCGCTTGCCGTTAATTTTAAAACGAGGAGACAGAATCTCCCCATCACTTGCTTCTTCGCGCTTGATGGTTTAACATTCTATTTTTAATGTTGTGTTAAGAAAGACCTTAAGATCTAATCCAAATCTTCTTATTTGTTTTACTTGAACATTAAAAGAAACTAAGGTTTTTCCTTATGATAAAAGTGATGCACCTAAATGTTCTTGAGAAAAGTAAGTAGTTAAGTAGAAGATTAGTGAGCCTAGATTTGTTTCCTATATTAGAAACAACCAAACAATTTTCAACACTTTTTAAAGATCACCTTCTCTAAAGTCTTCTCTAAATTTTAAGTTTTTCTTTAAATCACTTCCCTTCTCTTCATTCTCTTTTCAACTAAAAAACTAGCACCATTCTTAGTTTTCTAAACAAAATACCGAAAAGCTTTCATCGCATTCCTCCTCGTGAACACGACCCGTTAGCCCAAAGCTAGACGGTAATTCTTATCACTTTGATTTTGCAATCACCACCACTCTTTACAGATTCATCCTCGTTATCACACAATATTATTGGAGCAACATGAATATCTTGAAATATGAGCTCATCCTCATACATCTCCTCAAAACTTAATTAACTATATCTTTTGGAGGTATGTAACTAACCAAGGTATCCCTAATCGAATCATCCAAACAGTTAAGTTCATCTTCAAAAAGGTTTTCAAAACTTTGGTCAATTTGAGGTTCTTGAGTTATGTTTTCAAACGATTGATCATTAGTTGGTTTATTGAATGAGAAGATACTTATATCAAGCTTCCCTCTTTCAAAGGGAACTCTAGACGTAACATACGTTTTCTCACCACTATGATCGTATTTATCTTTAAACAATATATCAAGAAATAGAAGCTTATCATCTTCACAAATATCCTCACAATATGATTTAACTTTCTCCTTGGGAGGTGTATATGTATCCCAATCATCTTGAACCACTTCATCCAAACATAAAGATTCATCGTCACATTTATCTTCACTATACGTCTCAACTTGTTCCCTACGAGGTGAATATTCGGCCAAATGATCTCTAATCAGTTTGTCTCGAGATCAACGATAATCGTCTAATATGCATACTTCCTTATCGGGCTTATCAACATTATTGAACTCATTTGTTCATGAAGACGAATGTGATCTAGAATTGATATGGGTTTCTCGCTTTGGACTTTTTTCATTCTATCTCGATTGATGTGTTCCTGGATTAACATAGGTATTTTTGGTTTTAAATCAAGAACAGGTTGAGTGAAAAATGAATCCTCCTCCTGCTCAACCGCTAACTCATTAATCATCATCTCTA
The DNA here is from genome assembly GCA_038442645.1 of Agave tequilana. NCBI lineage: Eukaryota > Viridiplantae > Streptophyta > Magnoliopsida > Asparagales > Asparagaceae > Agave > Agave tequilana. Next base: position 230,858 of record JAVJIF010029868.1, on the reverse strand, counting down.
GGTGGGCCTAGTGTGAAACATTATCACTTAGTATTTGGTGTGAAGTTTGTGTGTCATCTTTATGATTGTAATTGAATTTTAATTGATGTGATGGATATGGTTCGCTCGTAGGTCCTTGAAATGAGTGAAACTGATTTGAATTTTGTCCTAACGAATACCCTATCGAGGGACACTGTTCTGAGAGATGAGATGGATCATGACAGTAATTGCACCAAATTGGTGGATCAGATGTAAAAGATGAGTGGGCGGGTTGAGTGTAGTTATGAAAGTTCAGAAAAAAGGTTGGTGGATAGAAAGGTGGGTTTGGCCTATAGAATGGATCATAACCAAATGAGTGTGGATAGACCATGGGATTTTTTTTTGTTTTTTATGGTTAATGGTGAATTATTTTTTTTTAAAACCTAGATATACTAGATCTCTCAATCAAGCTGACATGCGCAGTTAACAAACAAGTTCACCCAATCAATCAAAAAGAAAAATAAAAAATCCTAATCTAGGGTAAGCCTGGACTTAGAGGACTCCTAACTTTAGACTGTCTTTAGGAGGTATATTGTCGACCTTAACCACAAGTTAATCGGCCAAGTAGGTGGCAAGATCAGTGGGAGGTATCCGTCAAAGACGGGCCTAATTATGCCAAACCACCAACCTTTAGGATTTTGCCCCTTAATCCCCTGCCTCAAACACCGATTTGGCAAGAGTTAATTTCGAACAAATTCCTTCTTCAGCCAACTCCTAATGAGTACGAGTTAACCTAGGGCCAACGTCTAGTCAATTTTTATTTTAGGTTAGGGTTGTGAGTGCAACGGAGATGATTTGTGGGCCAAGGAAGGGTAATGATGTCCCCACCTTATCTTGTTTATGGGTTTTGTCCTTAAAGTGATTTAGTGCACGTGTAAAGCAAAAGACAAGAATTCACTCAAAAGAAGTAAATCAGCCAAGGGTGCTTCCTAGTCTATATGCAATGCAAACGTACCTTGTCGCCAGCACTCTTCAATAGAAATTAAGAAATTTAAATAAACACGTGCCTATGATGCAAGAGTCTAAATTTTTTTTTAATTAGTCAACCAATAAATTACTATTAATTAATTAGCAGTATGCAGGGTGATCACAGAAAAAAATTATCAAAGCAGTAAATTGAAATTTGCAATTTCCAGTAACCTGCAAAAGATCAATTAGTAGTGATCTACTATAGCCGCGGAAATGCTGCAATTGCCGCATTTGCGCTGCTGTTTAGTAGACTCTGTTGCTCTGCCTTCTAGGGCAGAGGTACAGAGTAGCTATATATCCTTAGCTGCAGCTAGTTTTCCTGTTATCAGATCCTGCAAACAGAAACAAAATAATTAGTTTTAGAGAATATCGTACCGTTCCCTCCCCGGCAACAGCGCCAAAATTTTGATTGAGACAGGAAATCGTATTGGACATAAAGAAAGAGTTAAAGTTAGAAAGTTCTTAGTCTTGTCTCAATGTAACCGCGTAGTAAGGGCTAGACGGGTCGATCCACAGGGAAGGATGTATTGGAAGCTTTTCGGAACGAATTCTCTAATTAGCTTGTAAAAGAAGAAATTATGATTATAAGCAGATATTTTAAATAGAAAGAATAAGCATAGCCAACTAATCATCTACCACAACCAAACACTAGTCTATCAAGAATAAATATTATGTTGAACCTTAACCCTAGATTATTACTTTAAATCCAAGAAAGAAAAGTAAGAAAGAACCCTGTTGGCAATACACTAGATAAAATTAAGCATTGGTTTATCAAAGTCCCAAAGTATAGTTTAAAAAAAGCAGTTTTAACTTAACATTAAACCATCAAAGCATCTAAGTATAAACTAAGAATAATTATTAAATAGTATACCCTAAACCTAGTTTAACTCAATTCATGACTAATCTTCAAGAATTATTATTTACTTACCCTAGGGTTTTTAACATGAATAGAGTTCAATCAATTTAACTTTATAGATCTAGGTTTTAGTTGGTGGAGAGATTAGCAAGCTACTAAAGAATTAGTTACACATAATTATGGTGGAATTTAGCATGGTATTTAAAGATTGCATAAAAGAGATGAAACTAGAATAAAAGAGACACAAATTAAAATAGCAAATAGATTGAAAAAGAATAATGACTTTTATTGAATCTGTCACCAACTCAGTACAAAGCTTTCTCCTTTTTTCAACCCTTCTTCAAAGTAAAAAAATAAAAACTAGAAAAATACAAGTAAATTTGGAAAGAAAGAGGATCTAAAAGAAACCCTAGACTTGAGCTTCTGAGATCTGCCCTTCCTCTATTGCTCTACAGGAGTATTTATAGTAGAAAATCAGAGGGATAAGAAGTGTATGAAGATAGGAGGAGCAAAATATTTCTGAATTTGAATTCTCCTCTTATCTCCAAACTTATTTTGACTTATCCGTAGAAATTCAATTCTGACCTGCAACTTGTTATCGTGTTGATCGCTGAATATAGCTTATCAAACGGCTGAATTGGAAAGTGTAATCAACATAAGAGTTGTAATACTTCAAGTCCTCTTTCTAGAGCATCTTGAATCATCAAAGTTTAGTTTTTGATAGAGAAAGTTATGATTGAAATGCTAAAAAGTATACAGTCTAAATCCGAATTAAATTCAGATTTTCTCTCCTTTATCTTCATCTTGTGGTGCAAGCAATCTGATTCAAATAGAAGTCCATCTCTATCTTTAGTTAGGATGATGATTCATCTTGTTCTATCTTTCTCCTCCTCTACATTTGAATAGCAATTAGGAGTCCTACTTTATCCTTCCTTCTCCTCCCCTAAATGTTAAATTAATAATTTAAAATTCAAGTTTAGATTAGAATAGATAAGATTTCTTAATTACTAAAATAAATCATGCATGTGGGCTTGTGGGCTTTTTCGGCTTTTGGGCTTCAATTGGGCTTCATTTATTTATTCTTTAATTACTCAAGGTCTGCACAACACTAAACAATAAAACGTTACGTAGCAGTACTTTATAAAAGAATAAGTAGGAAATATAATGACAAAAATGATGACAAATATGCACTTTTGACTACCTATCATAAAGCCAAATAATTACAGTAAAAATCAGATTTAGAAGAATCAATTTAGTTAGCTTGAGAATAAAAGGGATATTGTCAAAATCCAGAGATTCAAAAGAGATATTATCAGATAATCTTTTCTGTTGGGTAAGCAATTTTACCTATATCTCCAACCTTATCAGAAAATCTTTTCTGTTGGGTTAGCAATTTGTCCCATATCTTCAGACGCTTTCCCCTACTTCCGTTTTGGCTATATATACTGCATTTTTGGAGTTCAAGAGGACGAAGATTAGGATTAAAATTTTGCTTTATTCTTAAGGTTTAGAATCATTGTTAGATAGTTTATGAGAAGTTGTATCTAAATTTTTGCTTTATAGTTTAGACCAGAAGAGTGAGAGAGAGAGTGAGAAAAAGAGTGTAATTCATCATTGAAGTGACAATCAAAGGAGATTCACCTTTGCTTATTCAACTCTACTCAATCTACCTGGTATGTTGATACTTTTTATTCATTCTTGTGTTTGTTCTTTGTTTGCAATGACTAACTAATTTCCCTCATTTGGGCTTACTGATCTCTCCTATCTAGTTTTGATTTTGATCGATTTTTATGAAATCCAATTGAATCATTTGAATGCCAAACTTTAAGCCTTGCTTCTAGCGAGTGTTCTTGAAGGCACATGAGGATGGGATTGATTTTTGAACTTACTTTTGAAGTTAATCTTTAAAAAAGAACTTGTTTTTACTCCATACTTGCATAATTGCCTTGATGGTTTAACATTCAATTCAAGAATGATTTCAAAGCTAATGTTCAATTTCTAAAAATAAACTATCTTATGTGTTTTACTTGACTTCTCTTTTACAAGATTAAACTTTTGTCTATAATCACATTGAGGCAGTAAAACTTTTAAGAGAAAAATCGAGAGTTGAGCAAAGATTATTGAGCCCAGATTTTCTCTTTTATTAAACATATACAACACTCTTAAGTTTTCTTAAAAAAAAAAATCCTCTTTTTCAAAATCTAATCTATCTTCAGTTTATCTTTAAATCACTTCTCTAAACATTCCACATTTTTTTCTCCTAAAAAAATGATTTTCCCAAAAATACCGAAATGTTTGCATCGCATCTCTCCTTATGTACACGGCCCATCAACCCTAAGTTACATGGTATTTTAAATTTACGATCACACCTTATAATCCACGAACCCGCGAGCTCATTTTGAGACCTCAACCTCTGCAACACTTCTCAATAACAAAAAATGTGACCTTTCCTAAATCACAAAAAGAGGCTGACAAACATAATCATATAACCAAGAATAGAATATATAGCTATGAGATTGTGATGAGGAAAACTTTGAAATCAGTGGAGGTATGAATCAAGCAAGAGAGGTTTTCGTAATGGATGTTGTATTTGAAAACTTTTCTTTTTGAAATCTTTTTTTCTTGAGGAATTTGAGTCTAAAATGAATATATATCTTAAAAACTGAAATTACGCCTAGAGGGGGTGTGGATAGATGTAAAGCTAATCAAATTACAATATAAAATGAAATGATACAATCGATCACTCAAAATAAGACTAGAAGCCGAATTCCCCATGAAGGGCTCTGAACTTCTCCTCATGATTCCTCTAGATAAGAGTTGAGGTGCTTAATTGCGATCTTGTTGAGATGAGTATTGATCGTCAATAATGAATGAATGAAAAAAAATAATAGAGACAATAAAGCAATCGCAAACAGAGAGATTTGTTTCGAGGTTCAAGCCACAACTCTACGTCCCCGCTTTCGCCATAGTGAAGGATTTCTCAATCAACTATTAGACCTTCCGCCAAGGGACCTTACAATAAGGAATTACAACCACTCAGAGTACATAACTCCCCAACACACTCCTTTAGATCAGAGGTAGTACAAAGCCAATAGAACAAGCTCTGGGTGATCAAAAGATCATAAACACTCTCTTTTGAACTCTCTTACAAAATCCTATAAAATAAAATATAAATTTGAAGCTCAAGGATGGTAAGTGAGAGTAAAATCAGAAGAGAGATTTTGAGAACTGAAAAACTTAAAGATCTCTAAAATAAATGCACAAAAGCAAAACTTTTGAAAACTTTTCTCTTGAGACCCAAAACTTGATTTTCAATGGAATTGTTGTTGTGATTTAATCCATCTTAATGACCCTTTATATAGGTTTTAGAAAAATAAATTTAGAATAGTTTTACCAGGTTTAAAAGAAATAAATTGACTCTTAAAGTTCAACAAAACACGTTTTAAAAACATGTTAAAAATCACTCTCCAGAAAATTAGCCGTTTCTGCCAATCTGGGTCTGGCGGTCGACCGGTCGGTCGACCGGCACATTCAAAAGATTCAACTGTTAGCCCTCGGTCGACAGGTCGTTAGCCCTCTATCGACCGGTCGGTCGACCGTGTCAAACTGAGACTAAACAGGTTACAGTTGGTTGACCGCCCGGTCGACCGTAACAGGAGCCCGGTCGACCGAGAATGTACACAACGTGCACACCCCAATTACCAGAAGTCCAATCGACCGTGCGGTTGATCGTTATGGCCTGTAATAGGCATGGTCGACCGTTCGGTCAACCGACCTAGGCCAAAAATAGGGTCTAAGATATTTTTGAAGATACAGAAAATTTTCAAATATTTTTCTTTGGATTTTGGGAGAGAGAAACATGCTTATCCATGAGATTCAAGTTCTAAACATTGATAGAAATATTTAGAAAAATATAGAACAAGTATCAAAACCAAACATGTTAAAAATCATACTTTTGAAAACATGCTTTTTTGTGTGTATGTATCTTTGAGCCTCAAATCTATATTTTATCCTTTAACAAACTAATTTGTTACAAGATTCTGATTGGCTACATGAATCTTCAAGTGGGCTTCTCTAGTAGTGACATTGAGCAACGTTTGGAGCTTAAGCTATGATCTCGTACTTGAGTACCCTTAAGCCATCAACACCTTCTTTTATAGGAAGAACCTGTTAGATCTCTTTGAATCCTGAAATACACTCTTGAACTTGATTAAACTAAATAGCTTCATATGCTTTGTTATCATCAAAACACAAAACCGGGATTGTAACCTTTGGGCCAATAATCTCCCCTTTTTTGATGATGACAAAACATATGAGCTATATATATAAAAAAAAAAAGCTAGGAAAGAGCTTTATAAAAGCTTCCCCTCAAGTTATGTTAGCTATCAAGTACAAGATATCAACAAGTTATATAAGAGCATGATCAACAATTACCAAAATGCCAATAAATACTCAAATACCAATACCTATGAATACCTCTCATAAATACTTCTCCCCCTATTTTTCATGCATCAAAAAGGGAAAGTAGAAAGACAACCAAAAACTCATTAATTAATAATACAAACATTTAGTACTCCACAAATGAAAGAAAATCTGTTAAAATCAAGTGGTTTAGTAAAATATCTGCTAGTTGAAAATCAGTTGAAACATAATCAATATCTATATCACTTTTCTCATAGTGATCTCTAAGAAAGTGATATCGAATTTCTATGTGCTTTGTCTTACTATGTTGATTTGCATTTTTAGTCATATGAATAGTACTAGTATTATGACAAAATATCTTAACATGATCATAGTACAAATCAAAATCAAGGAGAGTATGTTTCATCCAAAGAACTTGTGCATAACAAGCCCCGCCCCACATACTCCACCTCAGCGGTTGAGAGGGCTACAAATTTTATTTCTTGGAAGACCATGAAACAGACAATTTCCTAGAAATTGGCAGGTTCTACTTGTACTCTTCCTATCCACTCTACGACCTGCATAGTCAGCATCTGAAAAACTCGTCATTGAAAATTATTCGGTCTTCGGATACCACAACTTCATTCCAATAATGCTCTTAAGATATCTAATAATGTGTTTTACCATAATCAAGTGGGATTCTTTAGGACAGGATTGGAATCTAACACATAAACATACACTAACATGATATCCAGCATACTAGCCGTTAAATATAGTAAACTACCGATCATGCTTCTATAAAGTTTAATGTCTATATTTATACCTTGTTCATCCTTGTCAAGTTTTGTTGTGGTAGCTATGGGAGTTTTGCTAGCCTTTGCCCCTTCAAGTCCAAATTTCTTAATGAGTTCCTTTGTGTACTTGGCTTGATTTATAAAGATTCCATCACTCTTTTGCTTGATTTGGAAGCCAAGAGTAGTTTAGCTCACCCATCATAGACATTTCAAACTCTTTCTGCATGCATGATTCAAACTCTTTGCAAAGTTTTTCGTTAGTGGATCCAAATATAATATCATCAACATAAATTTGAATAATGAGAATGTCACCATCTACATGTTTAGTAAACAAAGTGGGATCATCAATATAAATTTGAACAATGAGAGATTTGTTTTGAGGTTCGAGCCACTGCTCTACGACCCCCCTTCACCACCTTGAAGGATTTCACAATCCACCATTGGACCTTCTGTTGGCCCAAGAGGTTACACTCTCCAATTGTTTTGTGTTTTGATGATGACAAACCAAATTAGAGCTATTTGGTACTAACAAGTTTGTTAAGATGAGTTTCAGGTTTTGTACCATGTTTAGAGACCATTTGCTTAGCTATTGCAAGAACTTCTAAGTTCCACCAAGCAAGGAAGGCAAATTGCACATCAAGGAAGGATCATAGAAGAGAAGGCACTAGCAAGGCATTGGATGGCTCAAAGACTTGAAGATAGCTCAAGAAGTCTTCATGTAATTTGTTTTTCAGTTTATAGTATGTTAAAGAATAGTGGATAGGTTTGAAGCTCTATCACACACGTTTTTGCGCACATGCTCATTCCAAAATAATTTCTTATAAATTATACAAAAATATTTTGCATACAAGTTTTTGCCTACAGATATATATTTATGTTTTATACTATTCCCTGTTCAAAAGTATTTTTGTTAAAATCAAAATCCTCTTTGTTTTCTTTCTTAAAATCGATTTTTGACCTGATCCGGTCGACCGGGACAGTCGACCGAGTCTGTGTCAGTCTGGTCCGGTCGACCGGACCAGTCGACCGCAGTCCTGGCAGAGGCACGTATCAGTGTGCACGTCTGCCGGTCGACCGGGGCGGTCGACCGAGATATTTGTTTTTGCTCACAGGTTGTTTCAGTCGACCGGGTCGGTCGACCGCTGGCCTATAACGGTCAAATTTTTGATCTACCGGTCGACCGGCCCAGTCGACCGATCTGACCGTTTGAACAGTAACGGGCAGATTTTTAAGAGCTGTTTATTTTTGTCTTTTGTGTTTAAAAATTCGTTTAAAGATATATTTTGATCTAATTACCTCCTAAACATCAGTAATTATGTTTTATCCCTAAACCCTAGCCCTCTCCTATAAATAGGGGTGTTTGGGGAGAAATTGGTTAACAACAATTATTGCTAAAAATTCAAAAGTTTAAGGCTTTCAAAGTTCTTGGTTTTTGTGCTAAATTCTCTCAATTTTCTGAAGGGTTTTCAAAAGTTTTTCTCTGATTTCAATTTCTTTTCCTTACACACAAAAGAGCTTCAATTCTACTCATTATTCTCTAAGGACCTTTGTAAGGGAAGAGATTTTTGAAAGAGAGAGTTTGTGGTCTTGTGACTACTCAGATATTCTTGTGATTGTAATTGAGGAGTTGGGTACTCCGGTTGTAATTGTTCTTTGTGATAGTGGAAGTAGCTAGAATCCTTCTGGGGAAGGCGGGGAGTAGAGCTGGGTGCTCGAACCTCGATAACATATCCTTGTGTTTGCGATTGGTTTACTTTCTTGCACTCTTTTACTATACTTGCTCTTATTCTTGCTCATCATAATCATTGTCATATTTACTTGCTTGCATTCATCTTGTGAAACTTGATTGTTGTAGCTTTAAATTTTTTATTTGCCCCGTGATTAGCATTGTCACCTATTCACCCCCCCTCTAGGTGACTTTTCAATTGGTATCAGAGCTTGGACTCTAGGTTTGGCTTAACATCCATAGAGAGATCCTTAAAATATTGCTAATCAACATTTTCATTTCATTCATTCATCACTAGTAAACATGGCCGACAACATTAAATCCCCACCTAAATTTGATGGCCTCAATTTCCCAATTTGGAAGGTTAGGATGACTATATTTTTGCAATCTTTGGGTAGCTTAGTAGCCAAGTCCTTGACCAAACCCTATGAAGCACCCGATGGTGATGAGAGCACTTGGACCGACCTTGACTTTAAATTATATGAGGCTAACTCCAAGGCCCAAAACTCCCTATTAACCGCCTTGAATGAGGATGACCTTACACGGGTAATTCATTGCCAATCCGCCTATGAGATTTGGCAACACTTATTGGTCACACACGAGGGGACTTCACAAGTCAAGAGAGCTAAGATAGATCTCTTGAGGTCCCAATATGAGTCATTTAAAATGCTTGATGATGAGTCTATTGATAGTATGGCTACAAGGTTTACTAAAATCACTAATGGTCTTTCTTCCTTAGGTGATGACATCTCCAACGATCAAAGGTGCGGAAATAATTCGGGCTCTTCCTTCATCATGGGAGATCAAGGCCACCACCTTGAAGGAGTTGAACGACAAGGACGAGATGGACCTCATTAGTCTCATTGGGAACCTAAAGACCCATGAGATGGAGAAGAAGGCAAGAGAAGAGGCCACTACTTCAAAGAAGAAATCCATAGCCTTCAAGACTTCATCCACCAATGATGACGATGAAGATGACGAAGAAGAAGATGAGGAGCTAACTCTACTTGTGCGGAATGTCAAGAGGTTGTACCGAAAGAACAAGTTCAACTTCCGGAGAAAATTTGAAGGCAAAGAGGAGCGGAAGATCATATGCTACAATTGCCGCAAACCCGGACATATCATGGCGGATTGTCCGGAGTTCAAGAAGAAAATGACTTCCTCCTTCAAGCCAAAGAAGCCGGAGGAAAAGAAAGCTTACAAAGCTACGTGGGATTCGGAAAGCGAGTCCGAAGAGGAGGTGGATCAAGCTAATATGTGTTTCATGGCAAACACACCCAAGGTAACCCCTCAATCCCTTGATGATGAAGATGATGATGTAAGTAAGGAAGTTCTAGTGCATGCTTTTGTAGAACTTTCTGAAACATATGATAACAAGAAACTTGAATGCATAAAATTACAAAAAGAAGTTGCTTTTCTTAAGAATCAACTTGCCATTGTTTCTAAAGAAAAAGATGATATTTCTTCTAATTTCATTTCCATGCAAAAAGAATTTTGTGCCTACAAGAGTACTTGTAAGGCAAAATCTCCTATTATTGATGAAAAAGAAATTTCTTCTTTTAAATCAAAATGAATGATTTTGAAAAAGTTTTAAAAGATTGTGCCTTTAATACTAAGAAACTTGAAGAAAAATTTTCTAAAAAGCACACATCTCATGCTAAGATTCCTCATGCTCACACTACACCTAACACGTCACATGTTCATGCTCACAATGCCCATGCTCACAAATCACACACTCATTATGCTTTTAAATATGGTAGAGTATATAGATGCACATATTGTGGTAAAAATGGACATTTAGCTAAGTTTTGCTATGATCAACTAAATAGAACAAATAATCTTGTTTGGGTTCATGACACTAACCCTAGAGGACCCAAGAAAATGTGGGTACCAAAATCAAGTCTTAAATTGTTTGATGTAGGTACACACCAAAGCTCCAAGACGTAGGGAGCGGTGGTACCTTGATAGTGGTTGTTCAAGACACATGACATGGGACATCAACAACTTCACAACCCTATCAAGGTACATGGAAGGTGGCACCGTCACCTTCGGGGATGACTCCAAAGGAACTATCATCGGTATAGGTAACATTCAAATTGGTGCATCTCCTATTATTGAGAATGTTGTTTTAGTGGATGGTTTAAAACATAATTTGCTTAGCATTAGTCAACTTTGTGATCGTGGACTTAAAGTTGTTTTTGATGATACTTCTTGTAAGATTTTTGATGTTAAATCCGATGTTTGTATTCTCACCGGTTTTCGTGATAATAATGTTTATATTATTGACATGCTTAATTTAGATTGTTCTACTAAATGCTTAAATGCTTTTGATGAAAATTCTTGGCTTTGGCATAGAAGATTAGGACATGCATCTTTTGACCATATTTCTAGGATTAATTCAAAGGAATTGGTGAAGGGTATACCTTGCTTGGATTTTGAGAAAGACCGCATTTGTAGTGCGTGCCAACTTGGGAAACAAACCAAGTCTTCCTTTAAACCAATCAAGGATATCATGTCAACTAGGCCTTTAGAATTAATTCATATGGATCTTTTTGGACCAACTAAAACTAAGAGTTTAAATGGAAGTAGATTTGCATTTGTTTTAGTTGATGATTTCTCCCGTTTTACTTGGGTTTTCTTTTTACAAAATAAAGATCAAACTTTTTCTCATTTTAAAATTTTTCGAAAAAGAGTTGAAAAAGAAAAGGGTTTTCCGATTTTGAGAATAAGGAGTGATAGAGGTGGTGAGTTTGTTAACCAACTCTTCATGACTTATTGTGATGAAAAGGGAATTAAGCATGAAATGTCTTGTCCTAGAACTCCACAACAAAATGGAGTTGTAGAAAGGAAAAATAGAACACTTCAAGAGATGGCTAGGACAATGATAAGTGAATATGACCTCCCTCAATATTTATGGGCCGAGGCCGTAAACACCGCATGCTATATATCAAATCGTATTTATTTGTGCAAAAATTCTTCAAAAACATCATTTGAAATGTATCATTCTAGAAAACCAAATGTTGCATATTTTAAAGTTTTTGGATGCAAGTGTTTTGTTTTGAATACTAAGGATAATTTGGGTAAATTTGATGCTAAGGCTTATGAGGCTATCTTTGTTGGATATTCCTCTACTAGCAAAGCATATAGAGTTTTCATTAGATCTTCTCAAACCATTGAAGAATCCATGCATGTTAAGTTTGAAGAATCTAATGTGTTTGTTGAGAATGTTGTAGAGTTTGAACCATTAGGTGAAGACATGGAGAGACTATCCTTGAAGGACTCACCCGCTCAAGAAGAAAAGCTAGATCCTATTGGTGAAGTTCAAGAGGATAAGGAGGAAAGCACTCAACCGCTTCCTAAAGCTTGGAGATACGCTACAAATCATCCTAAGGAGCTCATCTTGGGTGATGCATCTAAAGGAGTCACTACGCGCTCCAAACTCCATGACCTATGTGGTAACTTTGCTTTCATTTCTCATTTTGAACCCAAAGGCATTCTCGAAGCCGAGACGGACCCATATTGGTTGCTTGCCATGCAAGAGGAACTCAATCAATTTGAGCGCAACCAAGTTTGGCACCTTGTTCCTAAGCCCCACGATAGACCAATAATTGGTACTAAGTGGATCTTTAGAAACAAGATGGATGAGTCCGGAAATGTCATTAGGAATAAAGCTAGGTTAGTGGCCCAAGGTTACACTCAAGTTGAGGGAATTGACTTTGAGGAGACCTTTGCACCCGTAGCACGGCTTGAAGCCATACGGATGACACTAGCTTTTGCATGTTTTAAAAATTTTAAACTTTTTCAAATGGATGTAAAAAGTGCATTTTTAAATGGTTTTATTAATGAAGAAGTTTATGTTTCTCAACCTCCCGGTTTTGTTGATCATGTTCATCCCGATTTTGTTTTTAAACTTGATAAAGCTTTGTATGGATTGAAACAAGCTCCAAGAGCTTGGTATGAAAGGCTTTCTAGTTTTCTCATTTCAAATGATTTTATTAAAGGCAAAGTAGACACAACTCTTTTTACTAAGCATGTTGATAATGATATTTTAATTGTGCAAATTTATGTTGATGATATAATTTTTGGATCTACTAATGAGCTTTTATGCAAGGATTTTGAGAAAGTCATGCAACTTGAATTTGAAATGTCTTCAATGGGTGAGCTCAATTTCTTCCTTGGACTCCAAATCAAGCAATTGCAAGACGGAACCTTCATTAACCAAGCCAAGTACGCAAAGGAGCTAGTAAAGAAGTTTGGGCTTGAAGGATCAAAGGCTTGCAACACTCCAATGGCAACTACAACCAAGCTTGATAAGGACGAACAAGGTAAAAATGTTGATATTAAATTATATAGAAGCATGATAGGAAGTCTTTTATATTTGACGGCAAGTAGGCCGGATATCATGTTTAGTGTGTGTCTTTGTGCTAGATTTCAATCGTGTCCTAAAGAGTCTCATCTTATTGCGGTAAAACGCATTATTCGTTATATTAAGGGCACTATTGGAATGGGTCTTTGGTATCCGAAAACTATAGATTTTTCTATGACTAGTTATTCGGATGCCGACTATGCGGGTTGTAGAGTAGATAGAAAGAGTACTAGTGGGACATGTCAATTTCTTGGTAATTGTCTTGTTTCATGGTCCTCTAGGAAACAAAATTCCGTAGCTCTCTCAACCGCCGAGGCGGAGTATGTTGCCGCGGGGGCTTGTTGTGCACAAGTCCTTTGGATGAAACATACTCTCCTTGATTTTGATTTGCACTTTGATCATATAAAAATATTTTGTGATAATACTAGTACTATACACATGACCAAAAATGCAAATCAACATAGTAAGACCAAGCACATTGAGATTAGATATCACTTTCTTAGAGATCATTTGAGAAAGGTGATATAGATATTGATTATGTTTCCACGGATTTACAACTAGCCGATATTTTCACTAAACCTCTTGATTTTGCTAGATTTTCGTTTATTTGTGGAGAACTTAATGTTTGTATTATTGAATAGACATGTTTTTCATAACCCTTTTTGATGTATGACAAAAAGGGGAGAATAAGTTTACATGACAAAAATAAGTTCATTTGGTCTTGGTTCCATATGAATTTATATGCTTTAATTTTAAAGATTTGTTTTATGAGTTTTATGTTTATGTATGTATGAGTTTTTGAATTCATGTATTTTGAGAATTCTTGTGTTTTAGTTGTTTTGGTATTTTTGGTATCAAGAGCAATTTTTGTGTTTTATATTAGTTTCAATAATTGGTGCATCATTTCAATTATTGGTATCTAGAGCATATTCTTGTGTTTTATGTATAGCATAATTTGAGGGGGAGTTTTCTCCTCCCTATATTTTTGTCAATAGCCTATTTGTTTTGTCATCATCAAAAAGGGGGAGATTGTTGGCCCAAGAGGTTACACTCTCCAATTGTTTTGTGTTTTGATGATGACAAACCAAATTAGAGCTATTTGGTACTAACAAGTTTGTTAAGATGAGTTTCAGGTTTTGTACCATGTTTAGAGACCATTTGCTTAGCTATTGCAAGAACTTCTAAGTTCCACCAAGCAAGGAAGGCAAATTGCACATCAAGGAAGGATCATAGAAGAGAAGGCACTAGCAAGGCATTGGATGGCTCAAAGACTTGAAGATAGCTCAAGAAGTCTTCATGTAATTTGTTTTTCAGTTTATAGTATGTTAAAGAATAGTGGATAGGTTTGAAGCTCTATCACACACGTTTTTGCGCACATGCTCATTCCAAAATAATTTCTTATAAATTATACAAAAATATTTTGCATACAAGTTTTTGCCTACAAATACATCTTTATGTTTAATTATATTTCCTGTTCAAAAGTATTTTTGTTAAAATCAAAATCCTCTTTGTTTTCTTTCTTAAAATCGATTTTTGACCTGATCCGGTCGACCGGGACAGTCGACCGAGTCTGTGTCAGTCTGGTCCGGTCGACCGGACCAGTCGACCGCAGTCCTGGCAGAGGCACGTATCAGTGTGCACGTCTGCCGGTCGACCGGGGCGGTCGACCGAGATATTTGTTTTTGCTCACAGGTTGTTTCAGTCGACCGGGTCGGTCGACCGCTGGCCTATAACGGTCAAATTTTTGATCTACCGGTCGACCGGCCCAGTCGACCGATCTGACCGTTTGAACAGTAACGGGCAGATTTTTAAGAGCTGTTTATTTTTGTCTTTTGTGTTTAAAAATTCGTTTAAAGATATATTTTGATCTAATTACCTCCTAAACATCAGTAATTATGTTTTATCCCTAAACCCTAGCCCTCTCCTATAAATAGGGGTGTTTGGGGAGAAATTGGTTAACAACAATTATTGCTAAAAATTCAAAAGTTTAAGGCTTTCAAAGTTCTTGGTTTTTGTGCTAAATTCTCTCAATTTTCTGAAGGGTTTTCAAAAGTTTATCTCTGATTTCAATTTCTTTTCCTTACACACAAAAGAGCTTCAATTCTACTCATTATTCTCTAAGGACCTTTGTAAGGGAAGAGATTTTTGAAAGAGAGAGTTTGTGGTCTTGTGACTACTCAGATATTCTTGTGATTGTAATTGAGGAGTTGGGTACTCCGGTTGTAATTGTTCTTTGTGATAGTGGAAGTAGCTAGAATCCTTCTGGGGAAGGCGGGGAGTAGAGCTGGGTGCTCGAACCTCGATAACATATCCTTGTGTTTGCGATTGGTTTACTTTCTTGCACTCTTTTACTATACTTGCTCTTATTCTTGCTCATCATAATCATTGTCATATTTACTTGCTTGCATTCATCTTGTGAAACTTGATTGTTGTAGCTTTAAATTTTTATTTGCCCCGTGATTAGCATTGTCACCTATTCACCCCCCTCTAGGTGACTTTTCAGGGCTTGATCTAAACTAAGGAAAGGATGGATCTTGACAAAAACTAGGAGAACAATGAGATGGAAAGCAAGATCTAGAGGAAAAATTAGATTTTTACCTTGATGGAAGAGAGATGAAGAACCAAAATCAAAAATCCCTGAGTTTGAACGTAGATCGGGCCAGAAAAGGATGATCCAGCAAAGATTTAAGAGTATGAAGCTTGGATTTGAGTTGGATTGAAGAGGGATGAAGAAACTAGGGTTTTTAGAGAGAGGGAGAAGAGAAATCGCCGGTGAGAAATGAGAGAGAGAGAGAGAGAGAAAAGGGCTTTAAATAGGGTGGGTAGGTGGCAGATTCCCGTCGCCCGGTCGACCGGTCCGGTCGACCGAAAATACCCGAGAGCTCTGACAGACTAAACGGTCGACCGCAGCAGTCGGCCGAAATTACCCGAGAGCTCTGACAGATGAAACGGTCGACCGCACCGGTCAGCCGGCTACAGAGAAGAATGAAAACATTCTTCCAGGCAAGGTCGGTCGGCCGAAACTCAGATCCGGTCGGCCGGTCTTGCCCAAAACCTGTCAGCAGCAAAGACCCTAAAAAATATTTTTAAAAAATGTCTAACAAATAATAAGCAGAATATTTTCAACATACCAAATTTTAAAAACATGTTTTAAAACTTCATTAGTTATAATATCAACAAAATTTACACAAGACATTTTTATTTTTATTTTTAATATAAAAACAAAGGTTTTAGAGATGTTGAAGCCGAATACCCGGTGAAGGGTTCTGAACTTCATCCTCGAGATTCCTCCAAATATGAGTTGAGATGCGCAATTGCCATCTCTAATGTATTTGCTTTAAATATGAATTTTAAAGTATTTATTTTAGTTTTTGATAAAAAGTGTATATAGATATATGATCAAAACTAAACATGTGGACACAACAAAAAATATATGACATAAATACAAGATATCAAAGATTAGAACAAGGCATATACACAAGCATAATGGAAATGTAAGTTTACACTAACACATATTAATGAAGCACAAAGGTAAACTAACAATCCTATGCATTTGTATATATAAACAAAATAAACACTTTTAAATGGAGAATTTACCAAACCGAGGGCAATCTCCAAAATAGGTGCCTCCATGATAGTGATGCAAGCGCGATGTGATCTTTGAGCTTTGATGCATCCACCACCCGGGCACCGTCTCCCCCTAAGTCTTGGAGGATGAAGACCCACCTGTTTCAACTAAATTGGGTGTGTCTTTTGGTACCCATATCTTCTTGGGTCCTTTAGGATTAGTACCGGGGCGAACCCAAACATGTTTATTATTCATGTTATGTTTAGCAAAATAAAAATTTTCTAAATGGCCTTTGCGGTCACAATGCGTGCAAACATAAATCCTACCACTACCATACATGTGAGCATGCTTGTGAGTGTGTGCATGTTTCCGTGCATGTGTATGGTGAGTGTGTTTCCCTTGGGTTACTCCTTTGGGAAACCTAGATGCAAATCTATTTAAGTCAAAAGCACATTTTTTAAGAGTTGAATCTAAAACATCAACCCGTTTTTGAATTTCAACAAAATCATTTTTATTACAAGATACAATTGGGGTTTTCCCTTTACAAGCTAATTTATAGTTTTCAAAATCAATCTTTATTTTCTTAAAAGCACTAGACAAATCATTTTTCTCTTTTTCAATAATATTAATTTTATCTTTCAAAGAATCATTTTCTCTTTTTAATTTCTTATTATGAGATTGCGAAATCTCATATCTATGTTGAAGTTCTTCAAAGAATTGTGCTAATTCATCCATAGTTAATTCATCATCATCTATGGAGTTGTCGAGATTTACCTTGGATGCATCATTTCCATGTGCCATGAAGCACATGTGTGCGGCGTCGTTCTCCTCTTCGGATTCCGACTCCGTGTCGTCCCACGTGGCCACCATAGCCTTCTTCTTCTTTGGGCCGTTCTTGGAGGTGGTAGCTTGGAGAGTGGGGCAATCGGCAATGAGGTGTCCGATCTTCTTGCAATGAAAGCAAGGACCCGGCTCCTCTCTTTTCCTTTCGAATCTTCCTTGAGGTTTCCCTCTTTGGAAGTTGCTTTGCCTCCCTTTCTTGTAGAACATCTTGCCCACCTTCCGGATAAGCATGGCAAAGTCCTCATCACAATCTTCCGATGAGTCTTCCTCGTCAAGGTTGGTTGGAGTGGCTTTGAATGCGAGAGCTTTCTTCTTTGGCGCCTCCCTTTCTTCTCTAACTTTCATTTCCATCTCATGTGTCTTGAGATTTCCAATGAAGCCGGAGAAGTCCATCTCCTCCCTATCGTTGAGCTCTTTGAGGGTTGTAGCCTTGACTTCCCATGCTTTGGGAAGAGCTCTAATGACCTTCCTTATCTTTTGATCATTATCAATCGCATCACCTAAAGAAGATAAAGCATTTATTATTTTGGTGAAACGAGTGAGCATGTCATCAATGCTCTCATTCTCAAGCATATAAAAGTTCTCATATTGAGAACGAAGCAAGTCAATTTTGGATCTCTTGACTTGTGACGTTCCCTCATGAGTCACAATTAAAACATTCCACACTTCATATGCGGATTTGCAATTTATGATGCGTGAGAGGTCATCTTCATTAAGGGCTTGGGTTAATGCATATTGAGCCCTAGCATTTGCCTCATAGTCCTTGGTGGTGTCCTCGGACCATGATCTCTCGTCGGTGAGAGGTTCTATAAATTCTTTGGTTATGGCCCTAGCAACCCTAACTCCTAGGGACTTAAGGAAAAGATTCATCTTGACCTTCCAAATAGGGAAGTTCAAGCCATCAAATTTGGGTGGGGACTTGATGCTAGAAAAATCAAGTGAAGCCATGGATAGTGAGTATGAAGCACAACAAATGAAGAATGCAACTAAATGATATAGCCAAATACAAGGATCTCCCTAAGGTGGTTAAACCAAATAGTAGGGTTAGGCTCTGATACCAATTGAAATCACCTAGAGGGGGGGTGAATAGGTGATGGCTATATGAAATATGGCAATAATGCAGAATTTAAAATCTACTTAACAATAAGCTCAAATTAAAATGCTTGCAAGATAAAAGCAATAAGTAAAGCAAGTAATAAAGAGAGTTTGAGTTTAGAGAAATTTGAGCAAACGCAAACACGAGGACATGTTTTCGAGGTTCGAGCCACGCTCTACGTCCCCGCCTTCACACTTGAAGGATTTCCACTATTGTTGATCCCACTGGATCTTCAATACAAGGACACACTTGTCCTATCTCTCGTGATGCCACAACACCACTTGGAGCACACTAGCTCGCTTGAGGCCGATGCCTCTACAACTTCGCTCAAGAAGAAAGATGATCACACTTGATCACAAAAAGCTCACTTAGCACAATCCTATAACCAATATGTAGAGATAGTACTTGGGATTGTGAAGTGCAAATGACTAGAGTGAAGTAGAGGGATTAGCTTCTAGTAGGTGTTTGGAAATTTTAGCTT
This sequence comes from Agave tequilana, assembly GCA_038442645.1. NCBI lineage: Eukaryota > Viridiplantae > Streptophyta > Magnoliopsida > Asparagales > Asparagaceae > Agave > Agave tequilana. The sequence continues at coordinate 211,740 of JAVJIF010029868.1, read as the reverse complement.
TGATGAAAATCTTTTCTAAAATAAATGCTTTTGAAAACTTGAAAATCTTATCAAAAAAATTGTTGTCTTATCATGTTGAAATGACCCACTATTTATAGGGGATGAAAAGACAAGGTAACAGCTAGAGAAATTTGTTGGGGTGAGATCTCAACAAAAAAAACTGTCAGAAAATAGAGCTGTTGGAGTCTGTCAGACTTTCTAACAACTACCGGTCGACCGGGTCGGTCGACCGCCAACGGTCATATTTCTGACCGTTGGGGGAAAACGGTCGGCCGACTCGGTTGACCGAAATAAACAGAGAGCACTGACAAGTGCCCGGTCGACCCGAGCGGTCGACCGACGTGCACACATGCACAGCCGTGCACGTCGGTCGACAGGGTCGGTCGACCGGAGACTGTCAGATCTATTTAACAGAGTCTGCAGAAAAATGGGAAAGGAAATTTAGGTTTGATCTTTTTGGTTTGAGGATATTGTAAATAAGGTTCTAGACCTAATAAACCTGAGAGTATGATCATAGATCAATACTCAACCATGTTAGATCATTTTGGTGAAAATCCTTTTTTAATAAAACTGTTTTTCTAAAACTGGTTTTCCAAAACATAGTATTTCTAAAACTAAGTTAGAAATTCTGAAATAAAAATTCTTTTGAAGCAATGAAGCAATACTAAGTGTGTGTGAGTGACAATCCCAAATAATCTACCTCTATCATCTAGGTTTTGACAAAATCTCTAAAAAGAAAAGTAAAATACAAATTTTGATCTTTTCTTCACTGTTTTGATCCCGAAGCTTTTCTACCGTGCTAGGCTTGGGAATGCAAATCTTAGGCGGCGTCCAAACTTGTGAGTCTTGATGTGGAGCCGACAAATCAACTTGTTTTAAACCTGAAATTCTTTTAAACAAGATTGTTAAAACATAACTAAATATGGTTTGTTATCATCAAAATATCGGGCTAATGGCCTTTGGGCCAACACAATTCAGCTATGCCAAACTCTATTGATCTGACCCAAGACTCTTGTCATTTTGAAAATCAAGATTTAATTTCAGCAAACCCATCTGAACTTGTCCAAACTTTAAATGTTAAAGATCCCATTGATATTTTGGCAAGTTATTCTTTTTCTGAAATTGAACTTGAGCATGAATATGATCATGAACCTCAAATTAGTGATTCAATTTTACTTCCTGATTCAATTATGACTCCGGTATTTTTACCTGAATTCAGGCCTTTTCCCGAGTCAGTATTGGATCCTGTACCAATCATTTATGAAATTGAATCACCAATCTCTTATGATGATCATATTAAACTTGACCAATTTTATACTTTTGAAAGTCCCATTGATAAATTGGCAAGTTCACATTTTTGTGGAATTGAACTCAATGAGGAATGTGACTTTGATCCTCAAATTTGTGATCCAGTTCAAATTCCTGAATCACTATTGACTCCGGTTTTGTTACCCAATTTGAGCAACATTTTAGAGTCAGTTTTGATTCCCATACCTGCCATTCCTGAACTTGAATCACCAATCTTAGAAAGTCACATTCCATCATGGGGAAATGATTGTGGACTTGAGTTTCAACTTCTTGATTTGGACCCACTTCCTGAACTGATCTCGACTCCCGAACCCTTACTTGACCTAAGTCTTTTTCCTGAGTCGGTATTAGTTCCTGTACTTCCTGAGTCCAAATCAATCATTCCATTCTGGGACAAGGGTCTTGATAAATTTGACTCTGAAATTATTTTGAAAGTTTGGAAATTAGATGGGGTAAAATTTTTAATAAAAATCATAAATATATACATCTTTCTAGTGGGTTGTATCATGGAGGTTTCTGGTGGGTTCCTCTGGACTCTACGCAAGAATGATTGGGCTGCATTTCGTGGACCAATCAGACCGTCACCGGAACCACCACCTTGAGGTGATTTTTCCTTCCCTCTCTATTTGTTTCATGCATACATATATCACGATGCATTGAGGACAATGCATGAGATAAGTGTGGGGGAGGGTTTACTAACTTAGAGTTTTTAGATTTTCTTTCTTTTACACTTCTTTTAGGATACTTTTAGAAATCTTCCCTTTTGTATAGGTATTTTTTCTTTCTTTAAAAACTTTTTGAAATAAGAGACAAAGTTTTGATCTATTTTTAAGAAAATTAAGATGATCTGAGAAATTAAGAAAACCTTAATTATGACATCTTAAATCTAGTTGAAATAATGGATCTTGTTTAAAATTATAGGCTAAGTAAGATAAATTGGAGAGATAATTTTATCTTGAATTTTTTGCCTTAGATAGTATGCACATCGCACTTACACATTTTTAGGATGCAAACAAAGACCTAAAATGCCATAAAGCAAAAATAAATAAAAGATATATATATATATATATATGAATAAAACATCACTTATTAAGCTGGATAACTATGCCTCAAGAAGCATGATTATTCATGCCTAACTGTGGTCAAAAGAATTAAATAATCCCCCTTAGTTTTGTGGCCTTGTTTACTCGAGTCCTTAAACCCGAGGGATGTTTTCTCATCTGGTGCCCTAAAACCGTCTGGTTTGGGAGTCATCGGTTATAGGCTCACTACATGGGTGAACTAGAAAGCCTAAGAAAACTAAGGGAGAAAAAAAAAGGAAAAGAAAGAATAAATAAATGGCTTGATGGTTAGAGTTGAAATCCCATAAATCTTCACTATCAGAAAGTGCATATTATCTAAGTTTTATGAAAGATAAAATATTCAATCCAATTTTGAGTTCTTACCTTAATTAAAGACAAGATCTTGCATAGAGACTAAGTTTAAGGAAGAATGATTTGTGGTGGACTTATGACCTTAGATCACTTATATTTTTGCAAAAATATTTCGAAAACTTGTCTCTCTTTCAAAATGTGTTTTCAAAAATACTAACATTTGTCTTCTTTCTTTGTGGATTTTGTGGGTGCAATCTGCTAAAAACCCTCAGGAGACAACACTCCTCCTCTAGGGTAACCTAGAGGTTTAACGGCTTGTTGCACATACTCAGTGCAATCGCGTCACCTGCGAAAGTGGTGTAATAACATCTGTAGTATATGTTGGCCCAAAGGCCTTCCACTCAAGTTTTGATGATGATCAACTCATGTAGTTATGTTTACTAATATTCTTGTGATTTTAAGTTTCAGATCATTAGCAGGATATTAGTTGGTGATAGCTTCAACAAGATGGTTTGAAAGCTTTCACATGGTGATTTCAGGGCTCAAGCATCAAGATCATACCTTGCCTAGCTCATGGATCACGGAGTTTGGGATCGAGTCTACTTGAAGATGGAGGTCGTCAAGAAGACTTAGGTATCCTAGTTTAGGTTTGTGTGTTTAGATCCATTTGTAAAGCTTAGTATAGTTGATATGCTCAAGTGCACAATACACACACGTTTCATGTTTTGGATTTGGTTTTCATGAATAGTTTGATCAAAACAAGTTTACATGGTTTATATGTATGTAGATGTATTCTTTCTATACATGCATGCTTAATCTTCTTAAACAAACTTATTTTGACTTTCCTATTCATGTATTGAAAAATCCAAGTTTGATAAAATACATGTTTTGGTTTTTGGTAAAAATGTTAAGAAACAAAAATGATTTCATATGCTTGATATTTGAGTAGAAATGTTTATCACTTGTTTATATATCAATGCAATAAGATAAAAACATTTTTGGGATTTTTACAAGTTATTAAAAGTATTTTCAAAATATGTTTTAAACCAGATTCAGACCCAGACCTGTCTGTCAGGCCAGGCCGGTCGACCGAGTGATCGACCGAACCTTGGGCCGGTCGACCCGTACGGTCGACCGACGTGCACAGAGCCGTGCACGTCTGACACGCAGTGGGACGGCCGACCGGGCGGTCGACCGTAACTGAGAGCAGTGCTCTCTGTTTATTTCGGTCGGCCGGGCAGTCGATCGGTTTGCTCCAACAGTCAGATTTTTGACCGTTGGCGGTCGACCGGGCGGTCGACCGAAGGTCTGTCAGACTGACAGATCAGCCTAACGGCTAGTTTCTGGTTTGGCCTATATAAACCCCATTTCTCTAGGGTTTTGGCTAAGATTTTTAAGCTGATTTTTTCCCATTCTCTGGTTTTAAAAACAAGTTTTCAAAAGAGTTTAAAGTGCCAAAAAGATTCATCTTATTTGTTTTTAAGTGTTTTGTTGTTTTCAAAGAAAATAGGTTTTTGGGAATTAGTTTCTTGTTATTCAATTCTATATCAATTTGGTATTTTTCCTAAGAGATTTTCTTTGATCAAAACACTTGTTTTCCACACTTGAGCTATATCTTCTATCCTAATCTATTAGGATCTTTGTTTTGTGAAAAGAGATAGAGTTTGTGGTCTTTGTAACCACTTGTTGTAAACCCTCCTTTATTTGTGAATCCCTTTTTGGTAGAGGTTGATCGGAGTGGTGTTTGGATCCCTCTTCGGTAGAGGTGATTGTATTTGTTGGCTACGGGCCGTATCCCTCTTTGGTAGAGGTGGATTGTGGTTGTATTGCCTCGGCGGCATTGTAAGGTTGAGAGAGGAGTTCGGTACTCCTTTAGTGGATTAGAAATCCTTCACGGTGGTGAAGGCGGGGATGTAGAGCTGGGTGCTCGAACCTCGAAACATATTCTTGTGTTTGCGTTTGATCCACTTGTCTCTTTTACTCTCTCTTTCTTTTATTTTAGCAAAGCATCTTCAATCAGTACATTCATCTTGATTGCTTGCATTTGTATCTTGCATATTTCATATTGCTATATCTCTTGTATGCTTGGTTGTTTGTGTGTGCCTCACTTATACTTAACCACAAGAGCTTCACATAGCACCTCAACCCATTCAAGGGAATCAAGAGGAGTTAGTCCAGAGCCCTTCACGGGGAATTCGGCTACACTTGTTGTGTTGTATTAAGTGTGATTGCAAATTTGCATTAGCTTCCGCATTTAGTTTTCCATTTAGTTCTAGATTAGCATTTACACCTATTCACCCCCCCTCTAGGTGTTTTTCAATTGGTATCAGAGCCTACGCTCCTGATATTAGGCTTAACATCCTAGGAGTGAGTCCTTTATTTGCTAATCTTGCATTTACATTTGCTTGTTTGCACACATATAGTTTACCATGGACTTCATGACCCCACCTAGTTTTGACCCTTCCAACATTCTTGTTTGGAAGACTAAGATGTCCTTATACCTAAAGACCCTAGGTATACATGTTTTCCTTGCGGCTACCAAGAAATGCTATCTTAGTAATTGCAATCATATAGGGGCCAATACATTAGCCCTTGAGGCTATTAGAAGCACATTATCTAAAGATTATCTTATACGTGTTTCTAATATTGATTCCGCCTTTGCAGTGTGGAATTTGTTGACAACCACAACCACCACCTCCGAGCTTCAATTGGAAATCCAACCGGAGGAATCTAGTGGAGAATCCGAGTCTCAATGCTTCATGGTCCAAGGGAATGACTCCCTTGAGGTACAATCGGAAACTCAACTAGATAGTTTTGATTCTAGTTCTTCATGTGATGAATATGTTGATGCTAATACTATAAATGAAGTACTATCTATTGTGTGTGAAAAATTGATTGAAAAATATAAGATTTTGAAAAAGAAAAGTCTAGGAATTGAAAAAGAAAATAAAAGTTTGCATTCTAGACTTGATGTTGTTTTGCAAGAAAAAGAGGAGATCTCTAATGAAAGGGATTCATTGAAATCTCAACTTGATCTTGCACTTAAAGAAAATAACCTTTTAAAATCTAAAAATGATTGTAATGTTATTTTAAAGAAAAATGAAAACTTGTCTTTGAAAATTGATTTTGTTTTAAAGGAGAATGTTGCTTTGAAAAATAAAATAATTTCTATTTCAAATGATTTAAATGTTTGTTTAGAGAAAAACATTACTTTGCAACATAAAATTGATTTTCATGTTTGTCATGCTAGTGTAGCTTCTTCATCTAGTCTACCCATAGCATGTACCTCTTCTTCTAGGATTAATGATGATATTTGTTTGCTAAAGAAGAGAGTAGATTGTTTGGGCTCCACTTTGAGCCAATGTGCCAAGAGCCACACACATTTGGAATCCATGTTTCGCAAGAAACAAATTCCATCTATTATGCATGCACACCCTCCACGGCATACACATGCTCCTCACGGACACCATCACACGTATGCTCATGTGTACACTTGTACACATTGTGGACGTATGGGCCACCTTACTAAATTTTGCTTTGATAGATTACATACTTCTAATTTAGCAAGTAAATTTGTTTGGGTTAGAGAAGGTACTAACCCACATGGACCTAAGAAGATATGGGTACCAACGACCACCCCTTCTATTTTTGATGTAGGTGTGGGCTCTCACATGACGTAAGAGTTGCCGTACCTTGGAGTGGATGCGTTCCGAGCTTCATGAAAATTATTTGGATGCATCACTTTCAAGGGATGTTTGGTGGGAAGACCACCTTGGTTTGGAGAACTAGAGCGGTGCCCTCATTGGTTTCGGTATCGAATCTCTAACTCCTTGTTTATATTAGCATGCTTTTCATGTCCATTTATTTATAGCATGTCATTGCTTATTGTTCATTATGATATGTCATATTTGTTAGATTAGTGATATACATGTTTAGTTGTTTAGAGGCACCCATGTTCAATATGGATTTATATTTATGTGTTCTCACTTTAATGTTTGAACTAATGTGTATATCCTAGATCTAATGCATATGCATACACATGATGATCATATAAATGTTTATAATTTGTATTTCATATTTTTGATGTTTATAGATTATTGTGAAAATACCATGACTATTAGATCCTTGACATACATGTATAGCATTTTTGAGACACCTATGTTTTATATGGACCATTATTTTGTGTTCTCGTATATGTTTAGCTATCATGTTTATCATAGGTTTAATAACATGTGAATTTTCTTAATAATCGTGTTTAAGATTTATCATGATGATTTTCATCATGTTTTGTTGCTTCATGTTTTGATTACATGTTTGGATGTTAGTTTTTATTAAAACTAGGTATATACTTATGCATATAGTGGGTAACAAATAGATCTACACATGTTTGTGCTTGAATGCTTATTTGTACCCATTAGATGTGTTAGTATAGTCTAATTTTGATGATTCATACATTTTAAACTTGTATTCCTATTTTTGGATTTGTTTTATAGATCATGTGTTTTACATTTCATGTATATGTACATCTTGCCAAACTTTAAGATATACATGTATACCCCTTGAGTCATTTGCCTTTCATGCAAATCTATATATATGGACTCAATTGTGTTTAGGGATATGTATGTATACTTATTGTGTTGACAATTAATACATATACCTTGAAATAAAAATAGTTAACGAAAATTTAGTTTTTCATGTTTTCGTGTTTGATGTTTAACTTCATGTATATGTTCATCTTATTTAAACTATTGATTATACATATACATCCTTTTTGAGCCACGTGCCTTCATGCATATATCTTTGTGGACTCGTTGTGTTTGGATATGTATGTATATTTTAGTTTGCATTAGACATATATATGCCTTGAAGATTAAATATTTTTTATATTTTTATGTTTCAAGGAATATTGAGCTTAATTGTCATCTTCATAATGCCATGTTCCACATAACACTTGTGCACTCACTTCATCACTTCATTTAAATGTTTTCTCATGAGTATGTTTTCATGAGTACTATGTGAGCTTTATGGATTTAGAGTGTTTTAGTGCCATGTGATTTACATGTGTTTTATGAAAAATTATTTGTTTTTTCCTTGCTTGAAGGATTTCGTACTAGTTAACAAAACTTTCCATTTTAACTAGTTCGTATTCTTCGTTGTGATATGAGTTATACCATGATTATTGTGTTGTTTCAATTGGTATCATTGAACTATTTCAATTGGTATCAATTTTGATCATTCTTGTATACTCATATGTTTTATGTATGTATGCTGTCAAATTCTAATGGTATCAATGTCAATTGGTATCTATTTTCATACATATATATTTGTTTATGCTAAGCTTGAAAATATAATGATTATAATGTTTCAATTGATTTAGTTTTCAATTGGTATCTTATTTCAAGCCTATGCATGTATTTAGTTGTTTTTCATAAAGGGGAGAAAACTTGCATTTTTTTTTAAATTGGTATTCAGACCTACGCATTCCCACTCCCACACTTTATGCTCTTCAAAAATGAATTTTTGATTTGAGTTGAATGAAAAATAAAAATTTTAAATTGGTATCATGTGTTTAGAAAATTATTCAAAAGTTTTGATTTACATTGCCTATATGCAAGGAGAGCTTAACATCTCTTCTACATATAGATTCATGTTGAGTGTATCTTGTATTGAGGAGCTTGATAACTCTTCCATATGTGATACACGTGTGTAGGGGGAGCTTCACATCTCTCCTTATGCATTACATAATATGAGTTATGTGAATTGGGGCTTATCATCCCTTCTCATGTAATGCATATGTGTAGGGAAGTTAACTTAACGTCTTCCTCTTCATGAATGTATATCGCATATATCATTTATTGATTGTTGTATGTTCACTTTCAATTGGTATCAAGATGTACTTCGTTGACTTATAGGTTTCATTTGGTATCTTAATTGAGTGTACATCTTATGATTTGTTATTCACCCCTTATATACATCTTTGTGTTTTAGACAAAAAGGGGGAGAACATTGATTCGTATTTTGTGTTTATGTCCTTACCCCTTTGTTGATGATTGACAAAAAGGGGGAGAAAGATTTTGAGTTTATATGCATGCTTACATTTTTGCATATATGATATTTTAATTGGTATCTAGAGCATGTTTTGTTTAGAATTTATCTCATTTGGTATCTAGAGCCTTTATCGTTTATGCATTATCATTCATGCATATTTATTGTTTATTTGTTTATGCATGAGTTAAGGGGGAGCTTCTTTGAAGCTTAACTTTAATCCATGCATATATAACTCCATGAGTTTTGTCATCATCAAAAAGGGGGAGATTGTTGGCCCAAAGGCCTTCCACTCTAGTTTTGATGATGATCAACTCATGTAGTTATGTTTACTAATATTCTTGTGATTTTAAGTTTCAGATCATTAGCAGGATATTAGTTGGTGATAGCTTCAACAAGATGGTTTGAAAGCTTTCACATGGTGATTCCAGGGCTCAAGCATCAAGATCATACCTTGCCTAGCTCATGGATCACGGAGTTTGGGATCGAGTCTACTTGAAGATGGAGGTCATCAAGAAGACTTAGGTATCCTAGTTTAGGTTTGTGTGTTTAGATCCATTTGTAAAGCTTAGTATAGTTGATATGCTCAAGTGCACAATATACACACGTTTCATGTTTTGGATTTGGTTTTCATGAATAGTTTGATCAAAACAAGTTTACATGGTTTATATGTATAGTAGATGTATTCTTTCTATACATGCATGCTTAATCTTCTTAAACAAACTTATTTTGACTTTCCTATTCATGTATTGAAAAATCCAAGTTTGATAAAATACATGTTTTGGTTTTTGGTAAAAATGTTAAGAAACAAAAATGATTTCATATGCTTGATATTTGAGTAGAAATGTTTATCACTTGTTTATATATCAATGCAATATGATAAAAAAATTTTTAGGATTTTTACAAGTTATTAAAAGTATTTTCAAAATATGTTTTAAACCAGATTCAGACCCAGACCTGTCTGTCAGGCCAGGCCGGTCGACCGAGTGATCGACCGAACCTTGGTCCGGTCGACCCGTACGGTCGACCGACGTGCACAGAGCCGTGCACGTCTGACACGCAGTGGGACGGCCGACCGGGCGGTCGACCGTAACTGAGAGCAGTGCTCTCTGTTTATTTCGGTCGGCCGGGCGGTCGACCAGTTTGCTCCAACGGTCGGATTTTTGACCGTTGGCGGTCGACCGGGCGGTCGACCGAAGGTCTGTCAGACTGACAGATCAGCCTAACGGCTAGTTTCTGGTTTGGCCTATATAAACCCCATTTCTCTAGGGTTTTGGCTAAGATTTTTAGAGCTGATTTTTCCCCATTCTCTGGTTTTAAAAACAAGTTTTCAAAAGAGTTTAAAGTGTCAAAAAGATTCATCTTATTTGTTTTTAAGTGTTTTGTTGTTTTCAAAGAAAATAGGTTTTTGGGAATTAGTTTCTTGTTATTCAATTCTATATCAATTTGGTATTTTTCCTAAGAGATTTTCTTTGATCAAAACACTTGTTTTCCACACTTGAGCTATATCTTCTATCCTAATCTATTAGGATCTTTGTTTTGTGGAAAAGAGATAGAGTTTGTGGTCTTTGTAACCACTTGTTGTAAACCCTCCTTTATTTGTGAATCCCTCTTTGGTAGAGGTTGATCGGAGTGGTGTTTGGATCCCTCTTCGGTAGAGGTGATTGTATTTGTTGGCTACGGGTCGTATCCCTCTTTGGTAGAGGTGGATTGTGGTTGTATTGCCTCGGCGGCATTGTAAGGTTGAGAGAGGAGTTCGGTACTCCTTTAGTGGATTAGAAATCCTTCACCGTGGTGAAGGCGGGGATGTAGAGCTGGGTGCTCGAACCTCGAAACATATTCTTGTGTTTGCGTTTGATCCACTTGTCTCTTTTACTCTCTCTTTCTTTTATTTTAGCAAAGCATCTTCAATCAGTACATTCATCTTGATTGCTTGCATTTGTACCTTGCATATTTCATATTGCTATATCTCTTGTATGCTTGGTTGTTTGTGTGTGCCTCACTTATACTTAACCACAAGAGCTTCACATAGCACCTCAACCCATTCAAGGGGAATCAAGAGGAGTTAGTCCAGAGCCCTTCATGGGGAATTCGGCTACACTTGTTGTGTTGTATTAAGTGTGATTGCAAATTTGCATTAGCTTCCGCATTTAGTTTTCCATTTAGTTCTAGATTAGCATTTACACCTATTCACCCCCCCTCTAGGTGTTTTTCAGTATAGTTTTCTTTTCTTGTTTTGCTCGGGACGAGCAAAAGCTAAGTGTGGGGGTGTGATTAGTCTACGATTATGCATTATTATATCGCATTTCCCACCGATTTATGAATAAATTGTCAGTCTAAACCATGTTTTGGTCTTTATTGCAGGTAAAGTAAGAGTTCAAGGGCAAAAGAGTAATAAGAGCCTAATTAATCCCAATTTATGGTAATTAATCCTGCATTACTTGGAGGCCAAGCAAAGGATTATCTAGAAGATACGTTGAACCTAGACTCATGCGCATGTCAGACGAATATTCAGGTGAAAGTACCAGAAACGGGATATACCCTGATCATTCTCGAAGCCAGAGGGACGTCCTGACAAAAACCAGGGACCTAAGTCCCTGGTATTGCCGTGAAAACGCGGCAATTCCCGCGTTTCCGCGGCCGTAGTACGGAGCCACGCGTCGATTTTCGACGTGTGGCCCTGTCTCATCTTCTGGAGGCTTCCTATGCCTATAAATACCTCTGCATTCGGCCAAAACGATGGCAGTTTTCATTTTTTAGGAGTAGGTTCTGATTTTCTCTATATTTTAGGTAGGTGCTATTCATTTCATTTCTATTGTATTTTCTTTTCTTTTTAGATCTTGTAGTAGGGCTGAGAGATTCATAGAGAGAGATAGAGAGGGATTGATGTAATAGATGGTGACAGTCTATGTAAAGGTGCCTCTTTTCTTCTCCAATGTAATCTCCTTCATCCTCTACATGATGGTTTGCTAACTTTTCTTCTCATGGCAATCTAACTACTAACCACTATCCATCTAACCACTTACTTGATAATCCACATGAATCGGGTAGCCTCTATAAGGCCTTGTTCTTGCAAGAGCCATTGATGGCTCATTGATGATGGGTTCTAACATCTAACTTGCTAACTTTCTAACCAAGCTAACTCTCTCTTATTTCATGTTTTCTTTTAATGGTTGATGAGTTAATGTTTGTATTAGCTTGATCTTGATGCATGTTTGATTGTGATGAACCATCTATGTGTCATGCTTTATATCGTCTCTTGAAGCCAAGGATTAATGATGGCCGAGGATCAAAATGTGAGGCAACTATCATGAAGAGGTTAGCATGGTTAGTGGATCAATTAGTAGTTAGTAGCCATGAGTTTTCTTTTACCTTGTTTTGAAAAGCAATTCTTTTATCTTTTCATCATTGTTTTCACCGCTTTCTTTATTTGTCTTTGTTTTCATTTTCTTTACTACAAGCTTCTTCTTCTTTTCTATTTTATTTTCCAAACCACTCATCTTTTGTTTTTCTTCGCCGTTTTCATCGCCTTCTCCACCTACCACATTCTGGATTTCCTTTTCTTTTTCTTTTCACTTTCTTTTTCATTCTTTTTAACAAAGAAGAACTGTTAACAAACAACGTGAATAAAAACTGTTAATGCTTCTATCGCCTTCCTTCCCTGTGGATACGACCCGTTGAGCCAATGCTATAACGGAAGTATCGAGGGTACATTAGCACACATACGAGCTTTTACATCGATTTCACAAACTACATTTTTGAGTGCTAGTTCCACCCCGATCAGTGATCTTGGTGATCAGAGCGACTCGTAATGACGGCATCTGGATTTCTAACGGTATAACTGCTTCACACCCGTATACTAGAAAAAAAGGCATATTTCCTGTCGGGGTCTGAACCGTGGCTCGGTAGGCCCAAAGACATTCACCAAGCTTCTCATTCCAATCTCGCTTATTCGAGGAGACAATCTTTTTGAGTAACTTAATTATTGTCTTATTGAATGCTTCCGCCAAGCCATTAGCGGCAGGATTATAAGCAGTTGAAGCCACATTCTGAATTCGGTATTTATCATAGAATTGATAGAATACCTGACTTGCAAATTGGGGACCGTTATCATGGATGATCCGCCTAGGGACACCAAAGCGATGGATGACATAGTGTTTGATGAAATTAGCCACGTTAGAAGTTTTGACTTCAACCAGTGGTATAGCCTCTGCCCACTTTGAAAAGTAATCGGTTGTTGCTAAGATAAACCGGTGACCTTTTGTTAAAGAGGGGCTGATTGGCCTTACGACATCGATTCCCCATGGTTCAAATAGCCATGAAGCAACAATTGGGTGGAGCAACTCTGGAGGCTGGTGTATGAAGTCCGCATGAATTTGGCATGCTTTACACCTTCATGCATACTGGATGGCGTCGGCTATCATGGTTGGCCAATAATATCCAAGCCTATGCAATCTGTCTTTAAGTTTTGGACCTAGCTGATAAGCTCCGCATATGCCATCGTGTGCTTCTTTAAGCACTTCCTGCGCCTCTGAATTAGAAAGGCAACGGAGGAGGACACCGTCATATGAATGACGGTAAAGTGTCTTCAGAGTTGGATCATAGTAAAAACAGAGAGACCTTCGTCTGATAGATGCTGCTTCTTTAGGATTATCTGGCAGCATACCATGTAGAGCATAGTTGATGAAAGAAAATCGCCAATCTCTCGGCTCAAGATCCGTCAAGATATTATAGACCTCTCTGGTTCTTAACATATGTTTAGAGCAGACAAGGTGTCGAGTTGCCACTGTAAGGTGATACTCGGTGTCGACTGACAAGGCTAGTGTTGTTGCTAATGCAGCAAGAGCATCTGTCTTAGTATTCTAAGATTGAGATACGTGCCCGATGTAGAAGCCATCAAACAGATTAGCCATTTCGATAACTGCGTGATAATAAGGCGTCAAATCCTCGTGAGGGACCTCTTATTCGCCTTTAACCTGATTGATAATCAATTTTGAATCACCGTAAGCTTCAAGGTAGCGTACCCCCTTTCCGTAGGCGAGCTGAAGACCAATAAGTAGAGCATTATATTCCGCTACATTATTGGAGCATGATTCTGTCAGAGAAAATGCTCTAGGAAGGACATGATTCTGTGGAGAGATAAACACAACCCTCACGCCAGCAATGATCCTGCCTTAAGGGCCTATTCGTGATGCTTCATCGAAGAACATCTGCCATACTTCGTCTTCTGAAGTTATATTAGATTCAAAAACTTCATCTGGAATGTCTTCATGAAGTTTTGAGTTTTCCGAAATCGGATGAGCAGCCAAGAACTCTGCAAGTGTCTGGCCTTTGACCGCTCTTGAGGGATAAAGAGCATGTCGTATTAAGACAAAAGAAGCACCCACTTAGCTAATCTTGAATTCAATGATCTTGACTTCGTCATGAGAAGACGCAAAGGATTCACTCTGAAATGACATGTATGGTTTGACCGACTAAATAATGTCGTGTCTTTTGAACGGCAAAGACAAGAGCTAAGTACTCCTTCTCAATAGGATTATAGCGAGATTCTGTCCCTATCAGAGTCCTGCTCAGATAATAAATGGCCTGTTCGTGACCATTGTCGTCTTTTTGAGCAAGCAAGGCACCAAGAGAATGGTCCATAACTTTTACATAAAGCAAGAACAGTTTTCCTGATGTGGGTGCTACTAAGACTGGAGGTTTCATGAGATATCTCTTGATATCCTCATAAGCTTCCTGACAAGGTTGATCCCATATAAAGGAAACACCCTTTTTCATGAGTCGGGTGAACGGTTGGCAGCGGCCTGAGAGATTTGCGATGAATCTTCTGATATAAGCCAGTCTACCTTGTAAGCTTCTAAGTTCTTTGAGATTCCTTGGTGGATGCATGCTCTGAATGGCTTTGACTTTGTCTGGGTCAAGATGAATTCCTTTTGATGTAACAATAAACCCAAGGAACTTGTCACTCAAAACTCCCAAGAAAGATTTTGTCAGATTCATCTTCAGTTGATGAGCCTGCATTATGTCGGACATTGTTCTCAAGTCACGAAGTTGGTCATTCTTATTGCGGCTTTTGACAGCAATGTTGTCGACATAGCATTCTATCGTTTTTTGGAGATGATCGCGAAAATTGTGTTCATTGCCCGCTGATAGGTTGCTCCGGCGTTCTTTAGTCCGAAGGGTATCACAGTGTAGCAGTATACCCCCAATGGTGTTCGAAACGAAGTATGCTTCTCATCCTCGGGATATATCTTAATCTGATTGTACCCTGAAAACCCGTCCATGGAAGACATTCTTTCAAATCCACAGGTATTGTCAGTCATGACATCGGTGATGGGCAATGGGAACTCGTCTTTAGGACAAGCCGCGTTGAGATCATGATAGTCAATACAGATCCGTATTTTCCCATTCTTCTTGAGGACGGGAACGATATTAGCAACCCAATCTGGATGTTGTTCCTCCCGTATGAAGCCACATGCAATGAGCTTATGAACTTCAACTTCAATAGCCTCCATAATGTTCGGACGAAACTGACGTTGCTGCTACTTGACTGGCTTGGCGTCGGGTTTGATATTTAGACAATGCATGGCTACTTATGGGTCAAGTCCGGGCATATCTTTGTAGTTCCATGCAAAGACGTCTATACACTCCTTTACGAGTATTATTAATTCTTCTTTTTTCATAAGTGATAAACTTTCACTTATAAAGATGGGTTTAGGGTGATCTTGACTATCCAAGTTGACCTGGATCACTTTGTCTTCAGTAGGTGATTCACGCTATTTGAATCGCTTATCCCATTGGAGTCTAATTGTTGAGCCCATGGTTCCTCATCAGTAGCTTCCGCTGGCTCCAATTGACTGCTTAAAGTCATATTAACGGTGAGATTCTCGAACATCATTCCCACACTGACATCTGAGTCCCACTCGGAGGAAGAGGTAGAATGTGATGGGATTGGTTTGTCATCCTTGGACTAAACCATTGCTGGTGGTGTGGGTGTAACGTATCCTAACCCCCTGCATGTGTTATCATAGTAATTTGCAGATTTTCCTCTTGGCACCAAGTTACGCAGCAAACTACGTCTTCCTTTTCCGAAATTCAAGCCCTTCCCATGCTTCAGGTTGTACCCCATTTTCTTTATCATATGGTGCACTGGTCGCGCATAATAGAAAATTGTGGGGTGTCTGAGTTTGAACTTGAATCTACGGTTGTAGACCCTCATGGTTGGGCTTTACCGAATATTATTGGCAACTGACCTTCTTTGGATGGAGGGATCACTAAAACGGCCCCTTCTATAGATTCCATGGGTGTACCGGATGCACTTAGTTTATGTAAAGACATGTGCAGAGAGCTATCCGTAATGGATTCAAACAATCCAACACTCATAGGATAATCGAAGGAAATATTATCATTAATTACCCATTCGCCCTCATCTTCAGAAGGAGTGTTACATTGGGGATTATTAAGACATGCTATAATCGGTTCACTAATCAAAATGGCTAGCATGTCTGCTTTAGACTCTGAATCTGCCTCATTTTCACTATCATCATCGTCAGGCAATGATTCTTTTGATGTTTCACCAGCCTCTTAATACAGGAGAGCGTCAGTAAAGTAATTTTTCACCCCTTTGAATGGTTGCTTCTCAGCGAAGACAGTTCGTACTGTTGCGTCATCTTTAATATATTTGAAGCACTGGTGCAGAGTGGAGGAAACGATCCAGTTGGCGTTGATCTACGGTCGTCCTAGTAACAAGTTGTATGACGTGTCAGCGTCAATGACATAGCACATCACTTCTGACTTCAGGCTCCCGATTCGACAATGGAGTCGAATTTTTCCAAGTGGATGACTACTTCCGACATTAAAATCGTATATTATTATAGTGGTTGCGAACAACCTATATAGTGGTATACCGAGAAAGTAGAGGAGCCTTTTGGGGATGATGCTGAGTGCAGACCCCGGATCAACCTATACCCTTTCAATGCATGTTGAACTGATGTATCCGATGTAGTACAAAGGTCGATCGTACTTATTATCTTTGAGAAGCATATCTTCCGCTATGAAGGTAATAGCAGGTACCTTTGATTGTACATGATGGCATTTAGGGCAAGAAGACTGAGCGTCATTTTTAAGAATTTCTGGCATATATGTCAGGAATGATTCTGAATTAGCCAGTGCATCTCTGAGTGCTTATCTTGTCTCTTTTGAGAGACGCAGGAGCTCATGTATGGTAATACGAGCTGAGATATTAGTCTGCTGGGCCAATATGTCAAAACGAAAGGGCGTGTCAAGCCCGGGGCCTGAAGGCTTCTTCAGGACATGGTCGAACCGGACTTCCCTTGGCTTCTCCTTTCCCTTGGTTGGAACCGAAGCGGGTGCTGGTATTTGTACTGACGTCATCTGTTATTGTGTCTCGTCAGTAGCTTTCTCATACTGTTTTAAGTATGATTTTTTGGATCGAGTACCTGTTGGCTGAGGTACATCAGCCTGCATCGTGCAAGCGTGCTTTTTCCCTTCGGAATCGCTGAGAGAAGTTGATGTGAGGTTGTCGTCATCCGACAGGATGGAGACGACATTGCAAGATTTGCCCTTCGACTTGGACTTCTTTGAATCCTGTTGTTCGTCTTGGACAAGGTCTGGGTGTATCCACATGATTTTCCCTGTCTCTAGTGTTAAGGGAACAAGACCTTTATTCTCTTGAGTTCCAGCTGTAGGATGCTTCACTTCCAGTCGTGGTGCAGGAATCGGAAAGGTCCCGTCAAGAACTGTGACCTTTGGGGTTTTGCCAAACTCGAGGGTCACCATGTTTGTAGTGACTTCCTTTTGCTCTGACTTCAGTGTCAGGACTCCGGCGTCGACTAAAGCTTGAATTCTATCCTTGAGGACAAAGCACTTATCGGTATGATGATGAATCATCCTGTGAAAGAGATAATATTTGGGATCGTTCGTGCGTCCTATTTCATTAGGACGCCGAGCATCTGGCAGCTTCAATTTATTCCCTTTGTGGAGTAAATAGAATATTGTGACCACCTGATCGTCTTTGAAGGAATACTATTTTGGAGGAAACTTTGACTCCTGACTATTGAAGCCGCTCTTCTTGGTCTTCTCCTGAACATCCCCTAATAATTCGACGGACATAGTCTCTTTCCCTTTGGCTTGAGAAGACTGTGCCATGTCACCACGTCCTTTATTATTCATCCCCCATTTGCCTTTAGGGGTGGATGGTTCGAACTTTTTAGCCAACTTTTCGGCTATCTCAGCTTGCTCGACCAGTTCTTTCCAGGTATGGGCTTTGACAGCCCCCATGCGAATTTCTACTTGGTCTAAGAAGTTGTGCCTGTACGTTTGTAAGAGCATAGGTAATGGCATCCCTGTTGGGCACATCAAAGATAAGTTTCTGAATCGCTCAATGTAGTCACGGACAGATTCGCCCTTCTTCTGTACGGTAGAGAGGAGTTTGTCCATAGTTACCTCGGTATCGTCCTCATAGAAATGAGAAAGAAATCGGGTTTCCAGGTCGATCCAGGAATTGACAGAGCTCGGAGGGAGACTTCAAACCAGTCAAATGCTACCCCTTTTAAGGTGCCAATGAACAGTCTAGCCATGATAGCATCATTGTCTATAACATTACCAGTCTGAGACTGAAAATAGTAGATGTGCTGGTTTGGCGAGCTCTTACCATCGTATGTATGTAATGTTAGTAGTTTGAACTTTGGTGGGTATGGTACTGAATCCCATTCCAGCGGGTAAGGACGGACTGCCCCTACTTTCTTTAGTTCATCCCTCTGAGTTAGGGATGCAATTTGAGCTTGGATGCCTTTAATAACTTCAGCGTCTAAAGAAGAACTCTCCTTTGACTTTTCAGCCTTTGGTTGTTCATTGCTATGATGTTCTTCCTCGTTATGATCACTCCCGGTATCATTGTTATTTCGGTTAATGAGGAGTTGAGCGAGCATCTATTGAATGTTATCCAAGTCTTCTTGCTGGGCCTTGGAAGTCTGTTCCTGAGCTTCCAATCATCGACGAAAGTCATCATTACCGTTATCAGCCATATTTGCTAATACACATCCGTTCGTGTCGAGCTGATTGTTACTGAAGATGCATACCTACTGTTTTCGTCCTCCTCATCAGACCATTGGAATAATCCTTTCATTGGTTCTAGTGAGGTTACTGCAGTTGAGGAAGATGGCTGTTCAAAACTGTAGGGTATTGCGACCCTAAATCTAGATCTGGTGTTTCGGAAGACAACTTCTTCATGTCCAAGACTTCGCCAAGGCCTGGGCTATAATCTAGATCTGGGGAACTATAAGGAGTGTCGTGTGACGCTCGTCTGCCCCTTCGCAGCTCTCATCCCCTTCCGATCATGTTAACGGATGTAAATGGCAGATCTTGCGATATGCTCCTTTTGCGATGTTTTACCAGAGTTTGCACCGACAGTCGATCAAAAACTGATCGTCGGCCTGAAGGAGTGGCGGGGATTGGTCCTAGCCGGCAATGGACTGAGTAGACTGTCACCAACTGACATCCCACTTGTTGACAACAGGAAGGAGAAGTTTGGAAAGATTCTGACTTTCATTTGCTTGTCAAGAATTCTCGCAAGTCAGACCCAGTTGGCCTAAACGATCCAGCGCAGAGGCTCTATTGGATTACGCATAGAATTACGTCCTGTTCTTTTCATCACCGCAGAGGTAATTAGCACTAAATAGTGCTTTAACCCTAACTTCGCAGCTAAGAACCTTGGGAATGTTCTTGGGTGCTGAAGCTGCATAAGCACCGCTATCAACACTCAGGGACGATCCCTTAGCTCCGCTGCAAAGGGCGAGCTTAGTGCTTGATGAACTGGGGAGCGAAGCACGCTGTGGTGCTTTATCCATTATGTTGCTACGAAGGTGATTAGCCCTAGATAGTGTTTTGGCTCTAAATTTGCGGCTAAAAGCTTTGGAAATGCCTTTGGGCGCTGAAGCTGCATAAGCACCGCGATCAGCACTTAGGGGCAATCCCTTAGCTTCGCTGCAAACAGCGAGTTTAGCACATTATGGTGCTTTGGTTCCAACTTCGCGGCTGCGAACTCCATGCGTACCCTGAGGTACTGTATCATTAGCTTTGCTCATAAGAACGAGGCTGGCGCGAGGAGTTACTGCTCCTGAATTAGGTGAAGGCATGATTGTCGTCGTAACTTTGCGGTTGACAGTCTCGACGAAGCAGGCAGGCATCTTGCCTTTTTCTTAACGAGAGAGACGAACTTGCGGTGTAGCTACGCCTGAAGTTTCATACAAAGCCTTCTATTTTGGCCTCCACATCTGCTTTGAAAAGGGAGACTTAGGTTCGCAGGGAACCTGACTAGCCACACGCGAGGTTGAGAGGTGTTGGAAGGATTGCTTCCAGTTTCTGCTCTGAAACCTTGGCCATCGAGACCTTTCTATGCTTTCATGCATGGAGCATTAGACCACCCCCAGAGAGGAGTTCTTCAAATTTTCCTTGGTCGAAGTGAACGACTAGGTTTTCGAAGGTGACAGGCTGAAGATTCTGACCCTTGCATTGCGGGCCTGCTTCCTTATTGCGCCAGAGGACCGTGGCAGGCCGCAGAGCCCCTCATCTGTCTCCTCAGAGACTTGCTTTTTAGCCAGAGGGGCTCTGGTCACACCAGCTTTCTTGAATTCAAAAGTAGACCCGAAGGTCTGTTCGTCACATTGCGACACTTGATTCTCAACAGTGGAGAATTTAGTCCCCAGCGGAGTCGCCATCTTGTTTACTATTGATTTCACAAAAGGGAAAAACTTACAAAAAAGGGTCGAGGAGCTAAATTACAAGTAATTCTTTTTGCAATAAAAAGATTACAAGTAGATCTCCTCTGAGATTCTGGAGAAGTGTACCGATAGGAGTCTGGTCAGCGCGCGATCACTTTGTCCCTTTGATTATGCAATCGATGGGATTCCCTTCTCGCCTGGTTCGGGAAGTCGGAGAACAGAAGGTTGGTAGAACCCTCTTGTTACTTCTCAGACTGCCTCCACTTGGGAATTCCTTCTCGCCTGGTTCCAGAGATTCCTTAAGAGGGAGGAAGTGAAAATCACCTAAAGGGGGGTGAATAGGTGATAATGCTAATCAATGCACAAATAAAAGTTATGATGCAACAATCACCCAAAACAAGACTAGAAGCCGGATTCCCCGTGAAGGGCTCTAAACTCCTTCCTCGTGATTCCTCTGATATAAGTTAGAGGTGCACAATGCAATCTTGTTGTATGGGACTTTGATTGACAAGATGAATGAAAACAAGTGAATATTGCAATAAAAATAGAGAGCAAGTAATAAGAGCAATGAAAATAAAGCAAGAAGTAAGAGCAAGTAAACCAAACGCAAACACCGAGAATTTTTCCGAGGTTCGAGCACCCAGCTCTACGTCCCCGCCTTCCCTAGAAGGATTTCTAATCACTATAACTTCACAAAGATGTTACAAATACACCGGAGTACCCAACTCCACAATTTCAAGTACAAGTTCTCTCTTGGTGATCAAAAGACCACAAACTCTCTTTTGAAAAATTCTCTTCCCTTACAAAATTTCTTGTAGAACAATGAGAGGATTGAAGCTCTTGTATGTAAGTGGAGAAAGAAAAATGAAATCAGAGAGTTTTGAAAAACACTTCAGAAAATGAGAGAGATTTTCAGCACAAAAACCAAGAAATGAATCTCTTTTGAATGCCTTAAACTTTTGGAATTTTTGCAAACTTTTGTTGTAATTGAACCTCTCCCCAATCACCCCTATTTATAGTTGATTAGTCTACGATTATGCATTATTATATCGCATTTCCCACCGATTTATGAATAAATTGTCGGTCTAAACCGTGTTTTGGTCTTTATTGCAGGTAAAGCAAGAGTTCAAGGGCAAAGGAGTAATAAGAGCCTAATTAATCCCAATTTATGGTAATTAATCCCGCATTACTTGGAGGCCAAGCAAAGGATTCTCTAGAAGATACATTGAACCTAGACTCCTGCGCATGTCAGACGAATATTCGGATGAAAGTACCAGAAACGGGATATACCCTGATCATTCTCGAAGCCAGAGGGACCCACTGACGAAAACCAGGGATCTACCTCTCTGGTATTGCCGCGGAAACGCGGCAATAGCCGCGTTTTCGCGGCAAAGGAGTGGAGCCACGCGTTGATTTTCGACGCGTGGCCCCGCCTCGTCTTCTAGAAGCCTCCTGTGCCTATATATATCCCTGTATTCGGCCAAAACGAGAGCAGTCTTCGTTTCTAGGAGTAGGTGCAGATTTTAGGAGTAGTGTAGGTAGGTGCTCTTCATTTCTCTTGTATTTTCATTTCTTTTTAGATCATTGTAGTAGGGCTGAGTGATTCATAGAGAGAGATAGAGAGGAATTGATGTAATAGATAGTGACAGTCTATGTAAAGGTGCCTCCTTTCTCTTCCATTGTAATCTCCTTCATCTTCTACATGATTTCTTGCTAACTTTTATTCTCATGGCAATCTAACTACTAACAACTAACCATCTAACCAATTACTTGATAATCCACATGAATCGGGTAGCCTCTATTAAGACCTTGTTCTTGCAAGAGCCATTGATGGCCAATGATGATGGGTTCTAACATCTAACTTGCTAACTTGCTAACCAAGCTAACTCTCTTTTATTTCATGCTTTCTTTTAGTAGTCTAATGAGTTGATGCTTGTATTAGCTTGATCTTGATGCATGTTTGAATGTGATGAACCATCTATGTGCCATGCTTTGTATCGTCTCTTGAAGCCAAGGATTATTGATGGCCGAGGATCAAAATGTGAGGCAACTATCATAAAGAGGTTAGCATGGTTAGTGGAGTATTTAGTAGTTAGTAGCCATGAGTTTTTCTTTTCTCTTGTTTTAGAAATCATTTTCAAGCTTCTCTTCTCATTTTTCTATCGATGTTTTCACCGCCTTCTTAGTTCATCCTTGTTTCATCTCCTTTTCTACTTTGTTTTCCAAATTTCGTTTTCTTCGACGTTTTCATCGCCTTCTCCACCTACCACATTCTGGATTTTCTTTTCTTTTCTTTTTCATTCTTTGTCATTCTTTTAACAAAGAAGAATTGTTAACAAACAACGTGAATAGAGACTGTCAATGCTTCTATCGCCTTTCTTCCCTGTGGATTCGACCCGTTGAGCCAATGCTATAACGGAAGTATCGAGGGTACATTAGCACACATTCGAGCTTTTCATTGATTTTATAAATACACACTTTTGAGTGCTAGTTCCGCCCCAATCAAATTTTTGGCGCCGTTGTCGGGGAAGGGAATGGTTTCGTTTTCACGTTTTTGTTAACATTGTCTTCTCTGTTTTGGTGTGCAGGACAAGCTTTACAGGTGCTTAATATTGCAGTACATAAACTAGCTTTGCATCTCCCTGCTCTTGAAAGCAGGGCCCCAGATTTTGAAGAACTGCCGCGCAAACGCGACATTTGCCGCGAAAACGCGGCCATTTTGTGATGATTGTAAATCTTGTTATGCTGGGATGTGTTGATTGTAATAGCTAGTATATTTGTGCTGCTATTTTTTCTGCTTTGATTGCCTACACACCATAATAAAATAAAGAACTAAAATACGGTATTTGGACGCGTTTAAAACGGTTTAGACATTTGCATTTAGGCACGTGTCAATTCAATTCCAATATACTGTATTTTTGTTCTGTTGTTGTGATTTGGATGGAGATGTAAATATGGCATTGCATATAGCATAAGACAAACACGTGGGTGATTTATCGCTTTGTGTTATATTCTTGTCTATATTACACACTTGCACAATTGAACTTAAGGGCAAACTCCAAACAAGATAAGGTGGGGATTTACTTACCCTTCCTTAGCCCAAAAATCATCTCCCCACTCACACACCCCAAGCCCTAATAAAATTTGATAGACGTTGGCCTCTAGGGACATCTAGGTTTAGATCAACCCTCCTATTGGCTTGGTTTTGATTTTTCTTTTCTTTTTGTTTGTTGTTTGATTTTTCCTTTTTGTTTGTGATTATTTGTGAAATGGCATTCAATAATAACAATTCTTTCAATCCGAATATGAATCCATATTTCACACCAACCCCATTTGTTTTGGATAATTCCAACCAGGCATTTGTACATCAACCACATACACCGGGTTGGCCTTATCCGAATCAATACAACCCATACCCACATTCTTATGATTATAATTTTCAAAATAATTTCAACTCGTCACAGAGTCAATGGGGATTCACTTCCCCCGAGTTTAATTTATAACCTCCTTGTCCCCCATGTCCAACTTGTCCATCATATTCACCTTATCCACAATATTCATTCCCCGAATTCGCTTCCTATACTCCTTTTTTTGAACCTCCCATTGAAGAAAAATCTGAGTTCGAAAAGAGAGTAGAAGCCAATCTACAAGAGGCCGAGTAACAACTTCACAAAACATTAGCCTCTCTAAAACATATTCAAGAGTCTTACTCAGTTCCATCTCCTCATAATGAACAACCATCTGTCCTAGAAACGAGTAAAGAATTCTTGTGTGAGTCCAAGTTTCAATCTCAACACATTTTTGACTCACATTCTTCACAAAATTTTTAAAACCAAAATTCTTATACTCCCATTCTAGAGCAACCACTTGGAGATACATCAAGTCTAGAAAAGAGTATAAAAAACTTGCAGGAGTCTATGTTACAATATCAAAAATCATCTGCCGAGTCTGTCAATAGGTTGGAAGAAAAATTGAGTCAATTGGTTAACATTTATAGGAATGAGGAAACTCTATCTTATCAACCTTTGACCAATTCAGCTATGCCAAACTCTATTGATCTGACCAAGACTCTTGTCATTTTGGAAATCAAGATTCAATTTCAGCACACCCATCTGAACTTGTCCAAACTTTAAATGTTAAAGATCCCATTGACATGTTGGCAAGTTATCCATTTCCTGAAATTGAACTTGAGCATGAATATGATCATGAACCTCAAATTAGTGATTCAATTCTACTTCCTGATTCAATTATGACTCCAGTATCTTCACCTGATTTCAATCCTTTTCCCGAGTCAGTATTGGATCCTGTACCAATCCATATTGAAATTGAATCACCAATCTCTTATGATGATCATATTGAACTTGACCAATTCCATACTTTTGAAAGTCTTATTGATAAATTGGCAAGTTCTTATTTTTGTGGAATTGAACTCAATGAGGAATGTGACTTTGACCCTCAAATTTGTGATCCAGTTCAAATTCCTGAATCATTATTGACTCCTGTTATATTACCCAATTTGAGTAACATTTTAGAGTCAATTTTGATTCCAATACCTGCCATTTCTGAAATTGAATCACCAATCTTAGAAAGTCACATTCCATCATGGGAAATTGTGGACTTGAGTTTCAACTTTTGATTTGGACCCACTTTCTGAACCGATATCGACTCCCGAACCTTTACTTGACTTGAGTCATTTTTCTGAGTCAATATTAGTTCCTATATTTCCTGAGTCCAAATCAATCATTCCATTCTGGGACAAGGGTGTTGATAAATTTCACTCCGAAATTATTTTGAAAATTTGAAAATTAGATGGGGTAAAATTTTTAATAAAAATCATAAATACATACATCTTTTTAGTGGGTTGTATCATGGAGGTCTCTGGTGGGTTCCTCTGGACTCCACGCAAGAATGATTGGGTCGCATTTCGTGGACCAATCAGACTGCCACCGGAACCACCACCTTGAGGTGATTTTCCTTCCCTCTCTATTTGTCTCATGCATACATACATCACGATGCATTGAGGACAATGCATGAGATAAGTGTGGGTAAGGGTTACTAACTTAGAGTTTTTAGATTTTCTTTCTTTTACACTTCTTTAGGATACTTTTAGAAATCTTCCCTTTTGTATAGGAATTTTCTCTTTCTTTAAAAAACTTTTTAGATTTTCTTTCTTTTACACTTCTTTTAGGATACTTTTAGAAATCTTCCCTTTTGTATAGGAATTTTCTCTTTCTTTAAAAAACTTTTTAGATTTTCTTTCTTTTACACTTCTTTTAGGATACTTTTAGAAATCTTCCCTTTTGTATAGGAATTTTCTCTTTCTTTAAAAAAACTTTTTGAAATAAGAGACAAAGTTTTGGTCTATTTTTAAGAAAATTAAGATGATCTTAGAAATTAAGAAAGCCTTAATTATGACATCTTAAAACTAGTTGAAATTATGGATCTTGTTTAAAATTATAGGCTAAGTAAGATAAATTGGAGAGATAATTTTATCTTGAATTTTTGCCTTAGATAATATACACTTCACAATTACACATTTTTGGGATGGAAACAAAGACCTAAAATGCCATAAAGCAAATAAAAAAAAAAATATATATATATATATATATATATGAATAAAACATCACTTATTAAGCTGGATAACTATGCCTCAAGAAGCATGATTATTCACGCCTAACGGTGGTCAAAAGAAGCAAATAATCCCCCTTAGTTTTGTGGCCTTGTTTACTTGAGTCCTTAAACCCTAGGGATGTTTTCTCATCTGGTGCCCTAAAACCGTCTGGTTTTGGAGTCATCGGTTATAGGCTCGCTACAGGGGTGAACTAGAAAGCCTAAGAAAACTAAGGGAAGGAAAAAAAAAGAAAAAGAAAGAATATATATATATAAAAATGGCTTGATGGTTAGAGTTGAAATCCCAGAAATCTTCACTATCACAAAGTGCATATTATCTAGGTATTATGAAAGATAAAATATTCAATCCAATTTTAAATTCTTACCTTAATTGAAGACAAGATCTTGCATAGAGACTAAGTTTAAGGAAGAATGATTTGTGGTGGACTTATGACTTTAGATCACTTATATTTTTGCAAAAATATTTCGAAAGCTTGTCTCCTTTTCAAAATGTGTTTTCAAACTACTAACATTTGTCTTCTTTCTTTATGGATTTTGTGGGTGCAATCCGCTGAAAACCCTCAGGAGACAACACTCCTCCTCTAGGTTAACCTAGAGGTTTAACGGCTTGTTAACACGCTCAGTGCAATCGCGTCACCTGCGAAAGTGGTGTAATAACATTTGTAGTATAGTTTTCTTTTCTTGTTTTGCTCGGGACGAGCCAAAGATAAGTGTGGGGGTGTGATTAGTCTACGATTATGCATTATTATATCGCATTTCTCACCGATTTATGAATAAATTGTCGGTCTAAACCGTGTTTTGGTCTTTATTGCAGGTAAAGCAAGAGTTCAAGGGGCAAAGGAGTAATAAGAGCCTAATTAATCCCAATTTATGGTAATTAATCCCCCATTACTTGGAGGCCAAGCAAAGGATTCTCTAGAAGATACATTGAACCTAGACTCCTGCGCATGTCAGACGAATATTCGGGTGAAAGTACAAGAAACGGGATATACCCTGATCATTCTCGAAGCCAGAGGGACCCACTGACGAAAACCAGGGATCTACCTCCCTGGTATTGCCGCGGAAACGCGGCAATAGCCGCGTTTCCGCGGCAAAGGAGTGGAGCCACGCGTCGATTTTCAACGCGTGGCCCCGCCTCGTCTTCCAGAAGCCTCCTGTGCCTATATATATCCCTGTATTTGGCCAAAACGAGAGCAGTCTTCGTTTTTAGGAGTAGGTGCAGATTTTAGGAGTAGTGTAGGTAGGTGCTCTTCATTTCTCTTGTATTTTCATTTCTTTTTAGATCATTGTAGTAGGGCTGAGTGATTCATAGAGAGAGATAGAGAGGGATTAATGTAATAGATAGTGACAGTCTATGTAAAGGTGCCTCCTTTCTCTTCCATTGTAATCTCCTTCATCTTCTACATGATTCTTGCTAACTTTTATTCTCATGACAATCTAACTACTAACCACTAACCATCTAACCAATTACTTGATAATCCACATGAATCGGGTAGCCTCTATTAAGGCCTTGTTCTTGCAAGAGCCATTGATGGCCAATGATGATGGGTTCTAACATCTAACTTGCTAACTTGCTAACTAAGCTAACTCTCTTTTATTTCATGCTTTCTTTTAGTAGTCTAATGAGTTGATGCTTGTATTAGCTTGATCTTGATGCATGTTTGAATGTGATGAACCATCTATGTGCCATGCTTTGTATCGTCTCTTGAAGCCAAGGATTATTGATGGCCGAGGATCAAAATGTGAGGCAACTATCATAAAGAGGTTAGCATGGTTAGTGGAGTATTTAGTAGTTAGTAGCCATGAGTTTTTCTTTTCTCTTATTTTAGAAATCATTTTCAAGCTTCTCTTCTCATTTTTCTATCGATGTTTTCACCGCCTTCTTAGTTCATCCTTGTTTCATCTCCTTTTCTACTTTGTTTTCCAAATTTCGTTTTCTTCGACGTTTTCATCGCCTTCTCCATCTACCACATTCTGGATTTTCTTTTCTTTTCTTTTTCATTCTTTTCCTAATTCTTTTAACAAAGAAGAATTGTTAACAAACAACGTGAATAGAGACTGTCAATGCTTCTATCGCCTCCCTTCCCTGTGGATTCGACCCGTTGAGCCAAAGCTATAACGGAAGTATCGAGGGTACATTAGCACACATTCGAGCTTTTCATTGATTTTATAAATACACACTTTTGAGTGCTAGTTCCGCCCCGATCAATAGTAGTAGGCTAGGGATTAAAGATAAAACCCACTTAATGGTGATTAGGAAGTATTAGGATCAGCAAATATCATTTAAACACTTTTTAGAAAGAAAAAGACAAAAATAAACCAAGTTTAAAATATAGTCGTTATTGTTGAAACGACTATCTCGGTCGACCGGTCGGTCGACCGGAGTTCAAATAAAACGACCATTGCGGGCTTTCGGTCGACTGGGCAGAAACAGAGAGCAACACCACTTTAGTCGGCCAGCCGCCCGATCGACCGAAGGGCTTCGGTCGACCGTCCAGTCGACCGAGGAACGTGCACACGGATACGCACCAAAACTGCCAGAAGTCCAGTCGACTGGGTCGGTCGACCGCTCTGACCTGACAAGTGTCAGTCGATCGGTCGGTCGACCGGCTCAGGCCAAAAATCAAAACTGAAACAGAATTTTGAAGGGGATTTGAAATCTAAAAAAATAGTTTTGATTTGAAACATGTATAATACCCAAAATTGAGTTTATAAACAAAAGGCTTTAAATTAAAATAATTTTTACATATTTATAGGGAATATTTTTGGAAATGATATGTGCGCAAAAACGTGTGTGATAGAGCTTCAAACCTATTCACTATTCTTTAATAAAACTATAAAACTAGAAACAAATCTAATTAAGTCTCTTGAGCAATCTTGAAGTCTTGAGCCATACAAAGCCTAGCTAGAGCCTTCTCTTCTATATTCCTTCCTTGATGTGCCATTTGCCTTATTTGCTCCATGAACCTAGAATTCTTGCAAAAGCTAAGCAATGGCCTCCAAATATGGTACTAACCTGAAACTTATCATGAACAAACTTATTAGCACCAAATAGCTCTTATTTGTTTTGTTATCATCAAAACTCTAAACAAATGGAGAGTGTAACCTTTTGGGCCAACAATCTCCCCCTTTTTGATGATGACAAAACAAATAGGCTATGAACAAAAATATAGGGGAGGAGAAAGCTCCCCCTCAAATTATGCTATATTAAACAAAGAGAAACAATTTGAATAGCAAGCAAAAACCATAAGACAAGCAAAAACCATAAGACTAAAAACCATGAGATATAAAACACTTGCAAAACACTTAAACTCAAATACAAGAATTCATGATATAAAACACTTGTAAAACACTTAAACTCAAATACAAGAATTCATAAAAACACATCAAAAACCAAAAACATATATAAACTCATATGGAACAAAAACCATATGAACTCATATTTCCATATACAAACTCATTCTCTCTCTTTTTGTCATACATCAAAAAGGGTAAGAAAAACATTTTTATTCAATAACACAAACATTAAGTTCCCCACAAATAAAGAAAAATCTAGCAAAATCAAGTGGTTTAGTGAAAATATCGGCAAGTTGCAAATCCGTGGAAACATAATCAATATCTATATCACCTTTCTCAAAATGATCTCTAAGAAAGTGATATCTAATCTCAATGTGCTTGGTCTTACTATGTTGATTTGCATTCTTAGTCATGTGTATAGTACTAGTATTATCACAAAATATTTTTATATAGTTATAATGCAAATCATAATCAAGGAGAGTATGTTTTATCCAAAGGACTTGTGCACAACAAGCCCCCGCGGCAACATATTCCGCCTCGGCGGTTGAGAGAGCTACGGAATTTTGTTTCCTAGAGGATCATGAAACAAGACAATTACCAAGAAATTGACATGTCCCACTAGTACTCTTTCTATCTACTCTACAACCCGCATAGTCGGCATCCGAATAACTCGTCATTGAGAAATCTCCGGTTTTCGGATACCAAAGACCCATTCCAATTGTGCCCTTAATATAACGAATAATGTGTTTTACCGCTATAAGATGGGACTCTTTAGGATACGATTGAAATCTAGCACAAAGACACACTAAACATGATGTCCGGCCTACTTGCTGTTAAATATAACAAACTACCTATCATGCTTCTATACAATTTAATATCAACACATTTACCTTGGTCATCCTTATCAAGCTTGGTTGTAGTTGCCATGGGAGTGTTGCAAACTTTTGAGCCTTCAAGTCCAAACTTCTTTACGAGTTCCTTTGCGTACTTGTCTTGACATATGAAATTCCCATCTTACAATTGCTTGATTTGGAGTCCAAGAAAGAAATTCAATTCACCCATGGAAGACATGTCAAACTTGCATTGCATAACCTTTTCAAACTCCTTGCATAAAAACTCATTAGTAGAACCAAAAATTATATCATCAACATAAATTTGCACAATTAAATTGTCATTATCAACATGCTTAGTAAAGAGAGTTGGGTCTACTTTGCCTTTAACAAAATCATTTGAAATGAGAAAACTAGAAAGCCTTTCATATCAAGCTCTTGGAGCTTGTTTCAATCCATACAAAGCTTTATCAAGTTTAAAAATAAAATTAGGATGAACAGGATCAACAAAACCGGGAGGTTGTTCAACATAAACTTCTTCATTAATAAAACCATTCAAAAATATACTTTTCACATCCATTTGAAAAAGTTTAAAATTTTTAAAAGATGTAAAAGCTAGTGTCATCCGTATGGCTTCAAGCCGTGCTACGGGTGCAAAGGTCTCCTCAAAGTCAATTCTTTCAACTTGAGTGTAACCTTAGGCCACTAACCTAGCTTTATTCCTAATGACATTTCCGGACTCATCCATCTTGTTTCTAAAGATTCACTTAGTACCAATTATTGGTCTATCGTGGGGCCTAGGAACAAGGTGCCAAACTTGGTTGCGCTCAAATTGATTGAGTTCCTTTTGCATGGCTAGCAACCAATATGAGTCCGCCTCGGCTTCGAGGATGCTTTTGGGTTCAAAATGAGAAATGAATGCAAAGTTACCACATAAGTCATGGAGTTTGGAGCGAGTTGTTACCCCTTTAGAGACATCACCTAAGATGAGTTCCTTGGGGTGATTTGTAGCGTATCTCCAATCTTTAGGAAGCGGTTGAGAGCTTTCCTCTTTATCCTCTTGAACATCACCAATTGGTTCTTGCTTTTCTTCTTGAGAGGGTGAGTCCTTCAAGGATAGTCTCTCCATGTCTTCACCTAATGGGTCAATCTCTACAACATTCTCAGCAACCACATTAGATTCTTCAAATTTAACATGCATGGATTCTTCAATGGTAAGTGAAGATCTATTGAATACTCTATAAGCTTTGCTAGTAGTAGAATATCCAACAAAGATAGCTTCATAAGCCTTAACATCAAATTTACCCAAGTTATCTTTAGTATTCAAAACAAAACACTTGCATCCAAAAATTTTAAAATATGCAACATTTGATTTTCTAGAATGATACATTTCAAAAGATGTTTTGGAAGAATTCTTACACAAATAAATACGATTTGAAATATAGCATGCGGTGTTTACGGCCTCGGCCCATAAATATTGAGGGAGGTCATATTCACTTATCATGGTCCTAACCATCTCTTGAAGTATTCTATTTTTCCTTTCTACCACTCTATTTTGTTGTAGAGTTCTAGGACATGACATTTCATGCTTGATTCCCTTTTCATCACAATAAGTCATGAAGAGTTGGTTAACAAACTCACCACCTCTATCACTCCTTATTTTCAAAATCGAAAAACCTTTTTCTTTTTCAACCCTTTTTCGAAAAATTTTGAAATGAGAAAAGTTTGATCTTTGTGTTCCAAAAAGAAAACCCAAGTGAAACGAGAAAAATCATCAACTAAAACAAATGCATATCTACTACAATTTAAGCTCTTAGTTTTAGTTGGTCCAAAAAGATCCATATGAATTAATTCTAATGGCCTAGTTGACATGATATCCTTGATTGGTTTGAAGGAAGACTTGGTTTGTTTCCCAAGTTCGTACGCACCACAAATGCGGTCTTTCTCAAACTTCAAGTAAGGTATACCCTTCACCAATTCCTTAGAATTAATCTTAGAAAGATGGTCAAAAGATGCATGTCCTAATCTTCTGTGCCAAAGCCAAGAATTTTCATCAAAAGCATTTAAGCATTTAGTAGAACAATCTAAATTAAGCATGTCAATGATAAAAACATTATTATCACGAAATCTGGTGAGAATACAATCATTGGTTTTACAATCAAAGATTTTGCAAGAAGAATCATCAAAAACAACTTTAAGTCCACGGTCACAAAGTTGACTAATACTAAGCAAGTTATGTTTCAAACCATCAACAAGAACAACATTTTCTATAATAGGAGATGCACCAATTTGAATGTTACCTATACCGATGATAGTGCCCTTGGAGTCATCCCCGAAGGTGACGGTGCCACCTTCCACGTACCTTGATAGGGTTATAAAGTTATTGATGTCCCATGTTATGTGTCTTGAACAACCACTATCAAGGTACCACCGCTCCTTACGTCTTGGAGCCTTGGTGTGTACCTACATCAAATAATTTAGGACTTGATTTTGGTACCCATATTTTCTTGGGTCCTAAAGAGTTGGTGTCATGAACCCATACAAGATTATTTGTTCTATTAACTTGGTCATAATAAAACTTAGCCAAATGTCCATTCTTACCACAATAAGTACATCTATACACTCTACCATATTTGAAAGCATAGTGAGTGTGTGACTTGTGAGCGTGTGTGATTTTAGCATGGGTGTTATTGTAGTGTGATCATGAGGAATTTTGACATGAGAAGCTTTAGCATGAGAAGTGTGCTTTTTAGAAAACAATTCTTCTAGTTTCTTAGTGTTGAAAGCACAATCCTTCAAAATATTTTCAAAATCAACAATTCTAGATTTTAAAGAAGAAATTTCTTTTTCATCAATCTTTGAAAATTTTGCTTTGCAAGCAACTTTATAAGCACTAAATTCTTTTTGAGTAGAAATAAGATTGGAAGAAATTTCATCATTTTCTTTAGAAACAATAGCAAGTTGATTTTTAAGAAAAGCAACTTCCTTTTTCAATTTTGAATATTCAATCTTTTTGTTATCATAGCTTTCCGAATGTTCAACAAAAGCATGTACAAGAACTTCGTTACTTAATTCATCTTCTTCATCAAGAGGTTGTGGGGTTACCTTTGGTGTGTTTGCCATGAAACACATGTTCGCCGTGTCCACCTCATCTTCGGATTTGCTTTCCGAATCCCATGTGGTTTTGTAAGCTTTCTTCTCCATCGGCTTCTTTGGCTTGAAGGAGGAAATTACCTTTTTCTTGAACTCCGGGCAATCAGCCATGATATGTCCGAGCTTTCGGCAATTGTAGCAAATGATTCTTCTCTCCTCTTTACCTTCAAATTTCCTTCTAAAGTTGAGCTTGTTCTTCCGGTACATCCTCTTCACGTTTCGCACAAGGAGGGAGAGCTCCTCATATTCTTCTTCTTCTTCTTCACCGTCATCAAGAGTGGAGGAAGACTTGAAGGCAATGGATTTCTTCTTTTGAGGAGCCGCTTCTTCTTTTGCCTTCTTTTCCATCTCATGAGTCTTTAAGTTGCCGATGAGACTTATGAGATCCATTTCATCCTTGTCATTTAACTCTTTCAAGGTGGTGGCCTTTATCTCCCATGATGAAGGAAGAGCCCGAATCACTTTCCGCACCTTTTGATCATTGCTAATATCATCACCTAAGGAGAAAAGAGCATTGGTAATCTTAGTAAATCTTGTAATCATGCAATCAATAGATTCATCATCAATCATTTTAAAAGATTCATATTTGGACCTCAAGAGATCTATTTTAGCTCTCTTTACTTGTGATGTCCCCTCGTGTGTGACCAACAAATGTTGCCAAGTCTCATAGGCGGATTGGCAATGTATTACCCGTGTAAGGTCATCCTCATTCAAGGCGGTTATGAGGGAATTTTGGGTTTTGGAGTTAGCCTCATATTCTCTAAAGGTAAAGTCGGACCTGTTGGCCCAAAGGCCCATCACTCTAGTTTTGATGATGATCAACTCATGTAGTTATGTTTACTAATGATCTTGTGTTTAATTAGTGACAGATTTATGATCAAGATCTTAGTTGGTGCATAGCTTCAACAAAGGATTTAAAGTCAAGTTTTGGAGCTAGCACCGGTTGATTCACGAGCGAGCCTATGCATCAAGACCACATCAAAAGTTGAGCTCGTTAGATCGTGTTTGGACCAAGTCAAGAAGATGAGAAGACTTCAAGAAGATGAAGACTTGTGTCTAGGTTTGTTTTTGTAAGATTTTGTTTTAGATACAATGTAAAGGATAGAGTAGTTGGTGGATTGTTCAAGTATTTATCACACATACACTCTTGATTTAGTTTGTTTTAGAAAAGAATTTTAACTAAAATCCAAACATGTAGTCAAGTGTAGATTTCAAGGATTTTGGTTTTCAAGTTTTCATATCTTCTATCCAAAATCATGTTTAGAGCTTAATGTCAAAAACATAGATATTTCATCTTAATTGTGTAGTGGATCATATCCATACACACTATGCTTTAATGAATTCAAAATATCTTGTTTTTGTATCATGAAGAAGTTTGGAAAACAAGTTTTAGAAAAATTTTAGTTTTCAATTGAGCCAATATTTCCATATTACAAAAATAGTCCAATCTTTTATAACATGCCTTGATTTTGTGCAAGCATGTTTGTTTATCAAAGTATATTGGTAAAACTATTTTTGTAGATTTTCTAAGTATTTATGGGATTTTATTTCAATCAAAAAGACCAAGTTTTATTCCCAGATTTTCTGTTCCAGGCTTCAGCCAAGTCGACTAGTCGACGTACCAAGTCGACTAGGGCTGAAGTCGGTCGACCGGCTCGGTCGACCGACGTGCACAGACGTGCACGCCTTGACCTGGCAGATGGCCGGTCGACCGACCCAGTCGACCGGAACTGAGAGCAGTGCTCTCTGTTCTTTACGGTCGACCGGAGGCTCCAACGGTCGGATTCTTGACCGTTGGCGGTCAACCGGGCGGTCGACTGACAAGTCTGACAGACCCCAACAGCTAGTTTTTGACAGCCTATAAATTTGGGGGTTTGGTCATTATTTTTCTCCAAGATTTTAGGAGAGCTTTCAAGCCAGTTTTTCTGATCCTTTTAAAAGGTTTTCTCCACATATTTGAGAGCAAATATTTCCAATCTAAAGGAGAGTTTTATCAAGAGTGTTTAAAGTGATTCTTTGAGTTTTCCTCCACCATTCTTTTCCTTGTTGTTCTCACATAAACACTTGAGCATCCATTGATTATTCATTCTATAGGAGTGTTGTAGTGAGAGTGCTTTTAGGTGATCAAAGTGTTGTGATCACCAAAGATCTTTTCTTTGTACTTTGAGGAGGCGGGCAAGTGTGCTCGCGGTGGTTTAGAGTTCGGTTGTGAACTCTTGGTTTGAGGTGCGGCCTCGGCAAGCTTGTAGGGCTTGCGTGTGTACGGGACTAGGGAGTCCGAGGGATTGTAGGTGTTGCGGCACCAAGGAGAGATCCATTAGGATCGTGCTGAAAAGTCACCTAGAGGGGGGGTGAATAGGTGACAATGCTAATCTAATGATCTTAATGCGGAATTTAAAAACTTAATGCAATACACACTCAAGTGCTATCAACAAGTGATGCACACAACCAAGCCAAGCAAATATGAATGAGCAATATAAATAGATGCAAGGCACAAAGTAAAGAGAGAGTTAGAGAGAGTCAATGGATCAAGCGCAAACAACAAGATATGTTCCGAGGTTCGAGCACCCAGCTCTACATCCCCGCCTTCGACACACGAAGGATTTCCAATCCACTAGCTTGTCCACAAAGAACTCCCACAAAGGGAACCTCTACCGAGGATTTGGGGCAATCACAATACAAGGAGTACCCAACTCCTCTCCTTACAAACACAACCTCCTCCTTGAGGCACAACTCCAATCCAACAAACAATCTCCTCACAACTTGAGGGATTTCCACAAACCAATACAAGAATCACCTCACAACCTTGAGGGATACAACCCAATAGCCAAACTTCCTCAACACAATGAGGGAAAGGCACAAAGCCAAGCTAAAGATAGGGTTTACAACTTAGTGGTTTCAAACAACAACCACAAAACAATCTCTTTTTCCCATACAAAATCCTATAGAAAAGATAGTAGATTTAGCTCAAGTGTGGAGAAAACCAAGGGATTTGAAACCAGCAACTCAAAGAAAATCTTTGGGAAATAAATGAAATCAAGATAGAGAAGTTTAATTCAAAACCTTTTCCCAAAACCCTTTTCTTTGATTTTCAAACCCTAATGAAAACACCAAAAAGTTTGTTCAATTTGAATCCAAAAACCTATTTTGATTGATGTAAAAACACCAGAGAGAATGGAAAAATTCGCACACTAAAAAATCTTAGAGAAAAACTCTTACAAATGGGGTATTTATAGGCAAAACTGGAAACTAGCCGTTGGCTGTAATTTTTGCCAGAATTACCCTGACGGTCGACGCCCGGTCGACCGCCCAACGGTCAATTTTTGACCCGTTGGCGCTAGCGGTCGACTGCCCGGTCGACCCAAACAAACAGAGAGCAAACTTGCTCTCAGTCGGTCGACCGGCACAGTCGACCGGCTATAGGTGTAGCCAGCGTGCACGTTTCTGTGCACGTCGGTCGACCCATACGGTCGACCGTATACAGGTGCGGTCGAC
The DNA here is from genome assembly GCA_038442645.1 of Agave tequilana. NCBI lineage: Eukaryota > Viridiplantae > Streptophyta > Magnoliopsida > Asparagales > Asparagaceae > Agave > Agave tequilana. Next base: position 174,867 of record JAVJIF010029868.1, on the reverse strand, counting down.
CGTACCGGTCGACCGGTCAGCCTGGCAGACACCAAAACAGGTCAGAAATCTGGGGAAATAAATATCCAATAAATTCTTATAAATTACTAAAAAATCCCCAAAAATAGTTTTGTCAAATTGCATTGATATATAAACATGTGATAAAAGTTTTGACTCAAATATCAAGCAATTAAAACTATTTTATGTCTTTTCATTTTTACCAAAAACCAAAAACTGTATTTTCTAAAACTTGGATTTTGAATAGAAAATACGTTTTGTCCAAAACACTTCCAGATACAAAAACATGATAATTAAACACTTTGAAGCATGATGCATATGGATAGAAATCCAATATACATGAAATAAATATATATCATAGTTTTTGTCATTAATTCCAAAATATGTTTTGTCAAAAATACCAAAACATATAACACATGAATAAAGGAGTCAAAACTAAGTTTGTCTAGGAAATTAAAGCATGCATGTATATAGAACAAATCATATATACATTAAACCATGTAAACTTGTTTTGATCTATCTATTCATGAAAACCAAGATCGGTTAAACCTAAAACCGAAAAAACCGAAAACCAATATTCAAAACATGAAACGTGTGTGTTGTGAACTTGAGCTTATCATAATATTCTAATCTTTACAGTTAGGATCTAAACCCAAAACTAAACTATGGTACCGATGTCTTCTTGTAGAGCGCAATCTCCAAGCCGACTCGATCCAAAACTCTTTGATCCTCCGAGCAAGTGCTATATATGATCTTTGACGCTTGGGCTCTTGAATAAACATGTGGGTAGCTTCCAAATCATCTTGTTGAAGCTAATCACCTACTAATAACTTGATTAAAGATCTGAAACTAAAATCACAAGATTATTAGTACACATAACTACATGAGTTAATCATCATCAAAACTAGAGTGGAAGGCCTTTGGGCCAACACGTGCATAGTGGAAATCCTTCGTGTGTCAAAGGCGGGGATGTAGAGCAAGGGTGCTCGAACCTCAAAACAAACCCTTTGTGTTTGCGATTGCCTTTTCTCTCCTCTCTCTCCCTTACTTATATCTTGCATAGCTTATATTGTCTTTACATTTACATGCTTGATATATTGTGCTCATATTGTATGCTTGCTTGGGTTTGTTTGCTAACACTTGTATTCAACCAAGAGAGCCAACGCGGCACCTTAACCCTTATCTAGGGGAATCTAGAGGAGTTTGTCCAGAGCCCTTCACGGGAAATTCGGCAACACTCTTGTGTTATACGTGGTGTTTAGTGTAAGAGTTTAATTTAGGTCATAATAGTTTTAATTCCGCATTATTTGGCATTTAGTGACCATTAGATTAGCCATCACCTATTCACCCCCCTCTAGGTGAACTTACAATTGGTATCAGAGCCAAGTGCTCTTGATTTGGGTCTTACAACCTAGAGTAAAAGATTCTCTTTTTAGGCTAATCACAATATTTGTACACACACTATGGATTTCATGTCACCACCCACCTTTGACATTCTTAACATCCAAATTTGGAAGGTTAAGATGTCCTTGTACCTCAAAGCCCTAGGCATCCATGTTTATCTTGCTACCACTATGACTCTTATGTTAATAATAGCAAGTATTTTGAGGCTAATGTAAAAGCCCTTCATGCTTTAAAGTCAACCCTAATGATGATTATTTATCTAGGGTTTCTAATGTTGAATCGGCTTTTGTAGTTTGGAACACCCTCCTCTCCCTTGGCGAAAATGATCAATACTATGCGGGGAGTGACTTGGATGTTGGAAGTGACGTCTCCAACAAGTGCTATATGGTCCAAGGGGATAACCCCCTTGAGGTAACTACCGAATCCGAGGTAGATGAAGATAATGACATGTCCTATGATGAGCTTTTCACATTTTGTCAACTCCTTCTTGAAAATATCACATGCTTAAAAAGGATAACAAGAAAATGAAAAAGAATTTTGATTGCATGCATAAGGAACATGATTCTTTTAAAAATAAGATTGCATGTTTAGAAAAAGAAAAAGAAGATTTGAAAAATGAAAATGTTTCCCTTATGTCTAAATTAAATGATTTGTGTGAAGGGAACACTATTTTGAAGGATAAAATTGATTTGGTGGAAAACAAAGAGAAGTTATTTTTCAAGAAAATAAGTCTTTAAAAAGAAAATTTTATGAAAAAGAAAAAGATTTTGTTTCGAAAAGAAAAAGAAAAATGATTCTTTATCTCATCATGCTTTACATGCCACCTCTAATGAGATTAAAGATTTGAAAAATAAAGTGGATTATTTGAGTTCAACTTTGAACTCTTGTGCATTTAATCATACTAGATTGGAGTCCTTGTTTTCAAAGAAACAAACTCCACACATTCATGCACAACATCATCATGCATTTGCTTATGTTGCACGTCATGATCATACACATTCACATAAGCATACTAAGGTATACATATGTACACATTGTGGCCGCAAAGGCCATTTAGCAAAGTTTTGTTATGATAGGATACATCATTTAAATTTTGCTAATAAAAATTTTTGGGTTCCTTACAAGACTAACCCTAAAGGACTCAAGAAAATATGGGTACCAAAACTCCCACCCCATGTTTTTGATGTAGGTGAGGGATCTCTCAAGACGTGAGAGACTTGGTGCCTTGATGGTGGATGCAAATGGAAATGATGGACACACTTATTGATGCATCGCTATCAAGGAGGTTTTGGTGGGAAAGACCACCATGCTTGGAGCTTTGGAGTTGGTAACAATCTCTAAACTCCTACTTTTTATGTACATGCTTTTTACTTATATCATATTCATAGCATGTTCATGTTTTATGTTTTAATGTGCTTCATGTGGTAAAAACATGCTTAGATGTAGTTTTTATCAAAACTTGTATTATACATGTACAAATAGTGAGCTACATTTGTTTTATATATGATTGTACTTCATGCTCATTTGTACCCACTATATGCACATGTATAGACTAGTTTTGATGATTCTTTCATTTATACTTGTTTTGCCAATTTTTATGCTTTACTTCATGTATATGTATTTTTAATTCAAATCTAATAAATATACATGTATACCCGTGAGTCTCTTGCCTTCATGCAAACATTATTAATAGACTTTTTATATTTTGGGATATGTATGCATATTGTTAGATTTGGATGAATCATACATATACCTAGAAGTTTTTATTTTAAGATGTAAAATGATTTTATGTGTTGTTTATTAAAAAAAAAAAATTGATATTCATGGTTGATTTAAGCTTCAATGACTACTTTCATAAAATTACTAATTACATGATGCTTGTACACTCACATTTTTTTGTATGATAGTCATGACTATGTTTCATGTACACATTTTATGACCTTATAGATCTTGAGTGTCAACTTTGTGTATCTAGTTATGTTTTATGAAAAATGCTTTGATGTATTTGAAGGATCTTTAACTAGTTTTTCAAAATCAATTTATACTAGTTATCTATTCTTCAATTAGTTTATAAGTTATACACATGATCCTATTTTTAATCCATTGGATAAATTCTTTTGTATTCAAGATTTGATGCTTCATGAATTGAATATTAGTTTAAATGTTAGTTTTTGTCAACACTAAGATTTATACTTGTACATATTATGGGTCACAAATAAATCTATATATGGTTGGGTTTGATTGCTTATTTGTGCCTATTTGGTGTGCTAGAATAGCCTAGTTTTGATAATCCTACATTTTTAAACTTGTATTCCCTTTTTGAATTTATTTTATGATCATGTGTTTTCATTTCATGTATATGTTTATTTTGCCAAACTTTAAGATATACATGTATACCTCTTGAGTCATTTGCCTTTCATACAAATCTATATATATGGACTCAATTGTGTTTAGGGATATGTATGTATACTTCTTGTGTTGTCAAAACATACATATACCTTGAAATATAATTTCTTCAAACAAAAAAAAATTGTTGTGATTTTCATGTTTTCAAAATTTATGATAACTTTCACATTGTCTTATTTAAAGGAATATTGAGCTTCATTGCCATTTTCATGTGATTTACACATATTTCATGAAAAATATTTTATTTTATTCCTTGATTGAAGGATTCCGTACTAGTTTTCAAACATTTTCATTTAACTAGTTCGAGTTCTTCATATGGTAGATTATATGATGTATACACTTAAGCTTATTTTTCTATTGGTATCATTGGATATTTTCAATTGGTATCAATATGAACTTCTTTTGTATATACTCATATTTTGTTTTCCCATATATGTATGTATCAATTTCTATTGGTATACTCTTTTCATACATATATATGATTTGTTATTTGTGCTTGAGTTAAAATTGTTTTACATGTTTAAAGCACAAAGTTGTTATGATAAGAAAATAAATATTTATGAAAAATTCTCAAGATTTGTTTTATTGAGAAAATTCAAAATTTTGTTTTATAAAAAAATTCAAAATTTTTGATTTGTATTGCCTATATGCAAGGAGAGCTTAACATCTCTTCTACATATAAATTCATGTTGAGTGTATTGTATATTGAGGAGCTTGACAACTCTTCTTTATGTGATACACGTGTGTAGGGGGAGCTTCACATCTCCTCTTATGCATTGCATATTATGCGTCATCCCTTCTTCATGTAATGCATATATGTAGGGAAGTTAACTTAGCGTCTTCCTCTTCATGAATGTATATCGCATATACCCTTTTGTTGACTTATTTGTTTTACTCCTTCATTGGTTCTTTGTTTCGGACAAAAAGGGGGAGAAAAATTTATTTTGTTTTTACTTTAACCCCTTTGTTGATGATTGACAAAAAGGGGGAGAAGAATTTGAGGTTTATATGCATGTTTTCCTTGCTTTATTATTAAAGGGGGAGAAGAATTTATTGTTTATGCATATATGTTTTGCTTTGCAAATAGGAGAAAAAGATTTGATTTGTTTTATCTCCATACATTTGCATACATTTTTATGAGCTTTATTGCATATATTTATTATTTTGTGTTATGCATGAGTTAAGGGGGAGCTTCTTTGAAGCTTTACTTTAATCCATGCATATATAACTTCATGAGTTTTGTCATCATCAAAAAGGGGGAGATTGTTGGCCCAAAGGCCCATCACTCTAGTTTTGATGATGATCAACTCATGTAGTTATGTTTACTAATGATCTTGTGTTTAATTAGTGACAGATTTATGATCAAGATCTTAGTTGGTGCATAGCTTCAACAAAGGATTTAAAGTCAAGTTTTGGAGCTAGCACCGGTTGATTCACGAGCCTGTGCATCAAGACCACATCAAAAGTTGAGCTCGTTGGATCGTGTTTGGACCAAGTCAAGAAGATGAGAAGACTTCAAGTGAAGACTTCAAGAAGATGAAGACTTGTGTCTAGGTTTGTTTTTGTAAGATTTTGTTTTTAGATAAAATGTAAAGGATAGAGTAGTTGGTGGATTGCTCAAGTATTTATCACACACACACTCTTGATTTAGTTTGTTTTAGAAAAGAATTTTAACTAAAATCCAAACATGTAGTCAAGTGTAGATTTCAAGGATTTTGGTTTTCAAGTTTTCATATCTTCTATCCAAAATCATGTTTAGAGCTTAATGTCAAAAACATAGATATTTCATCTTAATTGTGTAGTGGATCATATCCATACACACTATGCTTTAATGAATTCAAAATATCTTGTTTTTGTATCATGAAGAAGTTTGGAAAACAAGTTTTAGAAAAATACTAGTTTTCAATTGAGCCAATATTTCCATATTACAAAATAGTCCAATCTTTTATAACATGCCTTGATTTTGTGCAAGCATGTTTGTTTATCAAAGTATATTGGTAAAACTATTTTTGTAGATTTTCTAAGTATTTATGGGATTTTATTTCAATCAAAAAGACCAAGTTTTATTCCCAGATTTTCTGTTCCAGGCTTCAGCCAAGTCGACTAGTCGACCTACCAAGTCGACTAGTCGACCTAGGGCTGAAGTCGGTCGACCGGCTCGGTCGACCGACGTGCACGCCTTGACCTGGCAGATGGCCGGTCGACCGACCCAGTCGACCGGAACTGAGAGCAGTGCTCTCTGTTCTTTTCGGTGGACCGGGCGGTCGACCGGAGGCTCCAACGGTCGGATTCTTGACCGTTGGCGGTCGACCGGGCGGTCGACTGACAGGTCTGACAGACCCCAACGGCTAGTTTTGACAGCCTATAAATTTGGGGGTTTGGTCATTGTTTTTCTCCAAGATTTTAGGAGAGCTTTCAAGCCAGTTTTTCTGATCCTTTCAAAAGGTTTTCTCCACATATTTGAGAGCAAATATTTCCAATCTAAAGGAGAGTTTTATCAAGAGTGTTTAAAGTGATTCTTTGAGTTTTCCTCCACCATTCTCTTCCTTGTTGTTCTCACACAAACACTTGAGCATCCATTGATTATTCATTCTATAGGAGTGTTGTAGTGAGAGTGCTTTTAGGTGATCAAAGTGTTATGATCACCAAAGATCTTTTCTTTGTACTTTGAGGAGGCGGGCAAGTGTGCTCGCGGTGGTTTAGAGTTCGGTTGTGAACTCTTGGTTTGAGGTGCGGCCTCGGCAAGCTTGTGGGGCTTGCGTGTGTACGGGACTAGGGAGTCCGAGGGATTGTAGGTGTTGTGGCACCAAGGAGAGATCCATTGGGATCGTGCATAGTGGAAATCCTTCGTGTGTCGAAGGCGGGATGTAGAGCAAGGGTGCTCGAACCTCGAAACAAACCTTTGTGTTTGCGATTGCCTTTTCTCTCTCTCCCCCTTACTTATATCTTGCATAGCTTATATTGTCTTTACATTTACATGCTTGATATATTGTGCTCATATTGTATACTTGCTTGGGTTAGTTTGCTAACACTTGTATTCAACCAAGAGAGCCAACGCGGCACCTCAACCCTTATCTAGGGGAATCTAGAGGAGTTTGTCCAGAGCCCTTCACGGGGAATTCGGCAACACTCTTGTGTTATACGTGGTGTTTAGTGTAAGAGTTTAATTTAGGTCATAATAGTTTTAATTCCGCATTATTTGGCATTTAGTGACCATTAGATTAGCCATCACCTATTCACCTATTCTCTAAAGGTAAAGTCGGACCAAGTGCTTTCCTGACTATCGGGTACAACATAGGGCTTGGTCAAGGATTTAGCAAATAAGCTACCTAAAGATTGTAAGAAAATAGTCATCCTAACCTTCCAAATAGGGAAATTAAGTCCATCAAATTTAGGAGGGGTTTTGATGTTATCGGCCATGTTTACTAGTGTATGAATGATAGAATGCAAATGATGATTAGCAAATTTAAGGATCTCTCTAAGGATGTTAAGCCAAACCAAGAGTCCAAGCTCTGATATCAATTGAAAATCACCTAGAGGGGGGTGAATAGGTGATAATGCTAATCAATGCACAAATAAAAGTTATGATGCAACAATCACCCAAAATAAGACTAGAAGCCGGATTCCCCGTGATGGGCTCTGAACTCCTTCCTCGTGATTCCTCTGGATATGAGTTGGAGGTGCACAATGCAATCTTGTTGTATGGGACTTTGATTGACAAGATGAATGAAAACAAGTGAATATTGCAATGAAAATAGAGAGCAAGTAATAAGAGCAATGAAAGTAAAGTAAGAAGCAAGAGCAAGTAAACCAAACGCAAACACCGAGAATTTTTCAGAGGTTCGAGCACCCAGCTCTACGTCCCCGCCTTCCCTGAAGGATTTCTAACCACTATAACTTCACAAAGATGTTACAAATACACCGGAGTACCCAACTCCATTATTTCAAGTACAAGTTCTCTCTTGGTAATCAAAAGACCACAAACTCTCTTTCGAAAAATTCTCTTCCTTTACAAAAATCCTTGTAGAACAATGAGAGGATTGAAGCTCTTGTATGTAAGTGGAGAAAGAAAAATGAAATCAGAGAGTTTTGAAAAATACTTCAGAAAATGAGAGAGATTTTTGTACGCGCGCGGAAAAAAGACACAGGCTCGAGGTAAGATTTCCTTGAATCAAATTGAAAAATTACAACGGACTGGTGTTCCGGTTACAAGGAAGGGAGGATGTTGAGTCTTGAATCCTCCCTTTGTTTAATGCTGGGTTCTTCAAGCGGCGATGGAGAGTGAATCTTGTTCTCCGTCGACCGGGTGAACGTCGAGACCTTCCGGGGATCTTCTCTTCGGATGGTTGATGGAGTAACACAGCTCTGTCGACCGAAACTCTCAAAGAGATGACAAGCAAAGGTAACTTGTACGCAACAAGTTAGCTAAAGAGCTGAACTCTCTCTGTCCCTCTGTCTCTCTGTGTCTGTGTGTCTGTTTCTCTCTCTTTCTTGTTTTTTTCCTGTTGTCCCCCGTGTCATAGCAACTGGGCTATTTATAGAGGTTTCAGGGGTGAACGTGCCCCCTGAAAATACTCCACAATGAGGGGTTAACTTTCCCGTTATGTGGGCGGTGACTGGCCCCATAACCAGGGCAGTTATAACCGAGACGCGGGTTTCGACCCTCGCGCCTTGATACTGAGACGCGGGTGTCGAGCCTCGTGCCTTGATGCTGAAATGCGGGTGTCGAGCCTCGCGCCTTGATGCTGAGACGCGGGTTCGGACCCTCGCGCCTTGGTGCTGAGACGCGGGTTTGGACCCTCGCGCCTTGATGCTGAGACGCGGGTTCAGACCCTCACGCCTTGGTGCTGAGACGCGGGTTTGGACCCTCGCGCCTTGATGCTGAGACGCGGCCAATATTAGCCTTGCGTCTAGAACTTAGAATTCTGCTTTTCAATGGCTTGTCTTTTAGTGATTTTTAGACAGCCTACAGAATCCCCTCCAAAGTTTTCGACATTCCGCAGTTAAGTGGGACGGATTTCGAAATACTTTGGACTCTAGCTGAGCTCACCCTTATGACTGGACTGTCAATGCTCCGGGTTTGATCTTATCTGGAGTATGGTCTTCGTGAGTATACTGTGGAACTCTTTGAAGCCGCCAAAGTTGATCGTGTTGAGTGTCTAGATGCACAGTCTAAACCTCCCCGATTGCTTTAAGTCTGTCGTGGGTGCACTTTAAGCCAGGAGTGGACGGTCGTCTGCTTGTGCCAGTGTACTGTTGAACTGATTTGCAGAAGTAAGGACTGAATGTCAGTTCTTTTGGGACGCAGGGATAGTACTGCTTTAAAGACGCGACTTTCATAGGGTGCATCTTTTGGAATGAAAACGCGACTGTTATTCCATAAGGCAGACACGATTTTTAGCTGGGTTGGAAGGATGCGAACTTCAGAGAAACGCATCTTTTGGAGTAAAGACGCGACTTTCTGGACGCAACTATGGCCGTGCTGAAAGGATGCGTCCATTGAAGAGGCGCGACTGTTGGGTGCGAATTCGTGCCATGCCATGAGTGCACTGCCACGTGTCCTGTGGAACCGACGGGACACCTTCTTTTTGGCGTGCGAACTTCACGCTGCATTAAATGCGCTGTCCACGCGTCAGGCGGTGATTCGACGTCGAGCCAAGCGCCGCGTATCTTTGCGAATCACTGTGCCTATAATGGCAATAGTCGTTGAGAGAGTCATCATTAGTCTCTCCTTCGTCTACGAGCGCCTTTGTTAGGGTTTGAGAAAAGAGTTTCTTTGTTCTCTCTTCTTCCATCTAACATCAGATCTTTGATTCGCAATGGCGCCCAAGGCTAAGCAAACTGCTTCGTCTTCAAAGGCGGTTGTCGCCGAAACTCAAAGGGGCGGTTCCTCCATGCAGGAAGCCCCTATCTCAGGTATAACGCCCTCAGGCTTAATGCTCGCCATTAAAAGGGTTTATGGAGTTCTTTAAAAAACTCTTAAATCTCCTTTGGAAAGTGACCCGCCAACGCGGGCTAGGGTCCGTGTTTGATTTTCAGACGCGGTTCTTGAGTCGATAAATAAGGCGCAGGTTTGATGACCCCTGCTGCTTTTGTCTGCTCGAGTATGCGTTTGTTTGTTGAACACAGGGCGCCAGTAAGCCTTGCGTTCCAGACTCACCACTCGGAATGTTTCTAAGTGTGAAAGATTCGGACGCAGACTTCTTATGACTCTTGCGTCTTGTGAAATCAGACGCTGGTTTTCATGAATCTTGCGCCTGAGTCCAAGTACCTAGAGATTTTTTCATAAGTCTTGGACTTTCAAAACGCGGACTCCATGCTGGCCTCACGGTCTTTGGGTCCGGACGCGGATTTTGACAATCTCTGCGTCTGGTATCTCTTCTGCGTCTGAATTATAGACACTTAATCGTTTTCGTTTAGATTTCTGATCAAGAGTCATTTTCTTATGCAGTGCGATATTCCTCCAACCCACTCTCCAAGAAGTGCCACTTCGGGCACGTAGGTGGTGTTGACCGCGATTTAACCTTTGTGCTGCAAAGGACTGCTCCCGTGACTGCCGACAAGTCGAAGGAGTGAAGGGAGAGGCTCTCCAAGGTCGACACGGCGACCCTCCGGGAGCTTATGACTGACGCGGCATTTACGACAAATTCGCGCGTCCCGATGAAGAAGCCAGCCTTCTTTTTTGGGGACAAAATTAGCGAGGGTGGTTATACCTTGCATGACGGAGATTATAAATGGCTTCGTCAGATAGAGGGTAGAAGGTTCTTTCTTCCGAACATGGAGAGAATGTACCCCCTATCTTATCTCCAGCACATGTCTGTCCCTCGGATAATGGCGTGGGAGATTGCCCGACCTGTCCCCGAGGTTTCTTTCGGCACCCTGGGCTCCAGGAAGGTATATAATGTTGGTTATGAGAAGGAGGTTTTCGGCCTGTTTCCCGGGCTGCTCAGGTCCGATCACCCAGTAGGAGAAACTCCTAAACTCGGCACCACCTTCATCAATGTATTCATGAAAGCGGGGGGTGATTTTCCGGTCGATTTTCGTCCGCTCGAGTGGATTCATTCCACTGACAAGTACTGGTGGGGCAGGATGGTGAGCTTTGTCCTTGCCGATCTTGGAGGTCTATTGGAGCATGTGGAATTGTACCAAGCGATCAGGGCCATGCAGCATGGCATTCCACCGAGTTCTCAAAATTTCTTTGGGATCCTGGAGCGCTACAATCCTCTGACGGGGACATTCTTCACTCCGGTCGGAGAAATGGGTCTTGCCCTGCATGAGTTACACGAAGTCTCGGGGCTGGTAATGGGGGATACTCCCTATGAGGAATACGTCCCGACCTCTGAGGAGCTTCACCTCTTGAAGAAAGAGTATCCTCGGGTGTACGAGACTTATTGGGAGGTGTTATGTCACTTCCACATCTGCGGCCAGATAACCTCTTGGAGGACGAGGGGAGTTAAGCAGCTGTCTTGGGCAAGCTACTTGTTTAATGGTGTCAATCAGAAAGACCATCCAGTGACCCGACTGGCTCCCAGCTCCGACGAGGAAATCGCCAAGAGGATCAACGCTTCTGTGGATTCCTACACCACAGAGTCGAACGAGGATACTTTCAAACCTGACATGATTTTCGAAAGTTTCCATCACCAAGCCTGGACCCCTATCTCCAATCGGGCACTGTTAGCGGGCTTCCTAATGTTGTGGTTGAAGCGCTGTGTGGTGTCGACACTACCACATGAAGTAATCATTGCCGACGTGGTGTATCCGGCGGTGCTCCTGGCTTATGGTAAGTCCATAGCCCTCCTCCCGGCCATGGTGGCGGTATTCAAAGCGGGTTGCGGGCCTTAGCTCAGAGTCTATGTAGGGTAGAGAAGGTTGTCGACTCCCAGGGTGAGCCGAGTGTTGACTCAGAGGGGAGGCTGATAGTAAAGCATCCCAACCCTCGGGTTGAGCTTCCCTACACGTACCTAATGGCTTGGTACGTTATGCACTGTCCCTTTCTGATGACGCCGGTGTCTTGGTGTGAGGGGTTTATCCCTTTCGTATAGCAGTTGGAGAGTTCAAGATGGTGTAATACTTATATATACTACATTCAGAAGTGCATTCTAGCTGCTTCGAACTACCAACTCAATCGCTGCTTCCCCGAGATTACTGGTGCATCTTATGGGGATAAATTTGCTGACCTGGTGGGTCCAGGCAACTTCACGAGGCTGTTGTCGGGAGTTTTCTGGTGGCTGATCAATATTCGGCCTGGGAATGTGTTTTTTTGGCAAGGGAATTCGTGCACGATCGAACCGTACATGCCGAATCGCTTCGCCCAACAGTTCGGCTATGATCAGTTATATGTCGGTAACCCTAATGTTCAACTCGCCTTCAGTGGGAATTTGTTTGAAGGTGCTCGGGCTTGGTATTATAGTGTGGCAGGAGGGACGGATGCACTTTTTAGTTTGCCTCTCAAGGGGCCAAAATGCCGTACAAGCCTCAGCTTCTACACCTGGTACTTCCAAGCCAACCAAATGCCTAACTTCTTATTGGAGCACTCATGCATTATGAGCATTAATGCATCTTATGAAGAGAAGTCGGCATCCAATAAGCGCTCACGAGTCCTCGATGAATATCAGGCGGCTCAGAAGGAGGCCAGAAGGGCGTCAAGGGGGGAGCCGAGAGCAGCATCGCCTAGGGAGCAACCTGCTAAAAAGGATCGACAGGCAGTGCATAAACGTGCTCAGGGCTCTACTTCCATCGTTGAGCCTGCCCCCAAGAAGGCCCGGAGAGACTTGGCGGCCGAAGTTTCCTTGTCCGAGGCCATCCCTTCTGGTGTTGAGGAGCAGAGGGGAGAAGAGGAGGAGGATAGTGCCCCTCTTGTGCGCACTCGTGGATTGCGCAGCAGGGGCCCCATGATTTTAGAGGAAGGGGAATTCGCTGACGAACCCACCGCCGCTGACGAACCCACCGCAGCTGATGATGCTGTGCAGCTCGAAGTTGACCTGATGAGCAGGGATGACGTTGAGATTCCAGGGGTCTCAGCTCAGCCTGGGTCTTCTTCAGCTCAAGAGAGGAGGGATGAGGCACAACAGCCTGGGTCCCCTGGTATTTTAATGCCCAGCTCACGGGTAATTGACCCTAGCCCTACCACTGGGGTATTTGGTGGCAAGGCCTCGATTGCCGAGGCTTCTCGCGTTGAACTATCGTCTTCATCATCCGAAGAGGAAGGGTATGATTCAGGCGATGAAGTCGACTTTGACGATGAACCTGTTCTTCCGGATCCAAGTAAATTCTCACATATCTCGGAGGAGGAGATATATGGGTGTGATCCGGTGACGGCGTCACCACCAGCGGCAGTTGCTTCTGCTGAAGGTAATCTTACCGTTTGACCTAATTTCCCTTTTTATTCGAGAAAAGGTTCTGACATTTTCCTTTCATGCTGCAGGGTTGGCCGTGGACAGCGAAGCTGCAACTTCCTCGCATATCGAGGAGATGGTGCAGGAGCTGGTCCAGCAGGAAAGAGTTGAGGTTCCTGTTACTAAGATGCCTCAAGAGAAGGCACTTATTGAAGTCGAGGGAATCTCAACTCTACAAGATTCGCCCCAGAATTCGCCGTCTTTGAACCCCCAACTTGGTAAGGAAATATTGATGCTTTGAATATTTTCCTTTTACCGTCGTGGCTGATGTTCTAGTAACTTGCAGAGAGCACTGAGGGAGCTCAGGCAAAGGCACCTGCGGCTAGCGTCGACCCAGCAGGGGCATTCAGCGTAGATCCAGCAGTGGCAGCCATCGTTAATCTAGTAGGCAGTACAATTCGACCCTTGACTCAGGGCTCTGAAGATACCGCTACTTCAGGTGCCATGGAGGCTTGTACAACAGTGGCTACGCCAGACGCGTAGGCGACCATCTCAGCTTCTGTCACACCTGTCGCTGACCCGACTGTTACGCGGGACGAGTTGATTCCTACCACTCGCCTGTGATAAAAAGGGGATCTGGGAGCAGATCAGCGAGATCCTCTTTGTTGGAAGAGCTGACACGTCAAACGGTGCATCAGTTCTTCATCTCCATGCGATCGTGTATTGACCTCATTTTTTCTAGGGACAGTTCTTTTGAATTTGCCCGATTGCTCCTGGGAAATCTGATTGAGAACATCAATCATACGGGAGGTCCTTCTCAAGCCAAAGCGTGTCTTCTGCTGGTGGATCAGTTGGGGAAGGACTTAGAAGAGCTTAAGTCTTTGGAAGACGCTGGCTCATTTCATGAGGCCCGGACAACCCTGACTAGGCTTCTTGCCGCTCAAGAACAAGAGTGAAGGGAGATGGAGGAAAAGATAGCTGAGAAGACCCATCTTCTCCATTGTTTCCAGGCTGACCATCGAAAGCTAACTGGCAAATCAAAGGAGTCTGAGATGGTTATGCAGGCCGCGGAGCAGGTTATCCTCGATGCTCGAGCTACCATAGCCAGTGCTGAGGCTTTGATTGCTATCAACGAGCAGAAGTTTGCCACTTCCGAAAAGAGGTTAGCGGAGTTAGAGGCTGCCAAGGCGCAAGTTGAAGAAAACCTCTCTGTTAATTCCTCCGAGCTGGAATCCCTACGAGTGCAGCTGGCTACGAAGAGATTTTTATCCGAGGAGGAGCTGCGGGCCCAGGCTCTCATGGAAGCTGAGAAGGCGCGTCAACATGAGATGCATCGCTTCAGAGAATAAATCCATTCTTTAGCCAACCAGGATTATTAGCCTTCTCCTTCTTTTCTTTTTTAAAAAAAAGGACACTCTATTCACCAAGAGTGTTTGTATTTACTTTTATCATATTTGAATAATAAAAGTCGTTGAAATTTTTGTTCCACCTTCATTGCCCCGCTGTAGATGAATCCAACCTCTTAATCGCAGCCTTTGGCTATGCTCCCTGACTGATTGTGAATAACAAACTTAGGCAGAACTAAGTTCTTTTGATGGGACGCGGCGCCGATTCATAGAGAGACGCGATTCTGAGGAACGCAACTCTGACCTGCCAGTGAAGACGCGGTTCAAGTGGACGCGAAGGACGCAGCTTTGAGTGTGATTCACTGGCCGCAGTCCTTAACTTTATCCAGGCGCAGAGTTCAGGATACATTAAGAATGTGGTCTTACGCCCCTTAAAATTAACGCAGACATATACGAGGACGCGATGCTGGGTCTTTGACCCGATGCAAACCCATCATCATCTCGCCATGTAGACGCAGCTCCAAGACACTTGTGAATGTGATAGGCCTTCTCTGCTAAAGACATAAGCCTCAGGATGCAGCTTCCTCTTATTATGTGCTTTCCCACTGAGACCCTCAGAATGGGTCCCTTTTGTTGATGGACGCAGCTTTGAATCACTCCCAGAGACGTGGAGGGTTTTCTAATTTGGAATGAAGGAGGACGCTGTTTTTTTGAAAAAAAAAGGGACGCGGGCCTCTGGACACGGCTTTCACACCTGCGTTTGGTGCAACTTCCCAGGCGTTATATGTAGCCTGTCATAAAGATTTTATCGGATCTTTAAACATCAAATCGTTGTTGACGATTGGGGACTCGTACCATTCGATGTTTCCCGAAGCGACCGTCCACGCGTCGGCTCTTCATTGGATTTGGGCGTTAATGCCTTTTAATGCCAAACCGCTGCTGGCGGTTGGAGATCTGCGTCTTCGATGCTTCCCGAAGCGACGATCCACGCGTCAGCCTTCCATTGGACTTTGACACTCGTGCGGTCATTAAGGCCGACGGTTCTGATTAGTGAGCCATTAATTATGGGCATTATGGCTCGCCTATAAATAGGGCTTACCCCTTTTAGCCGTCCATTACTAAAACTGCTTTCTTTTGAAAGCGAGTGCTCTGAGAGACTCTATCTTCTCCCTTCAAGGACTTTACCAGGGGCTTGTCTCCATGGACGAAGATGACCCAGAGCTTTCATGCTTCTGTTTGGTCTCTTCAGAAGATTACCACTGTCAAGTGATTTCAATAACAGAAAGCGTCTCCTTGAGCACCTTTTATGTCCGCGCTTTGATGCAGAGAGTTCAACTCTTAATAGAGGCCTCTGCGGGTACGCCATCCCGGTTTGCCATGACATTTTTAGTCCAACTAAGTTTGAATTTTGATATCTCTTAAAGAGATTCATCATCTGGATTTTCTCTTGAAGTCTTAGTTGGTGCATCCCTCTTTTGGAAGTTGCGCCATTGACTTAAACTTCTCTGGACGCGGATATAATAGTCTTTGGCACCTAGGCCGCAGGCTTTACACATAGAGCTCGCGTCTTGAGGCTGCTGACTTAGAAGAATTTCAACTCAGGCCGAAGGTTTCAGGCCTAAATTTTGCAACCCCTGTTCGTCAAACTGGGAGACGGCAATTTTTTGCGTCTGATTCTCTTCGCGTCTCGTACTTTAGGTTCAGATGTAAAATGAGACTGCGTTTGAATTCTGTGTATATCTCAGTTTTGCTCGCGTCTGTTTCTGCCACCGCAGAAGTTTGGCTCACTGTGCGGGGTCATTCCTGCGTCTGAAGTGCTCAGCAATAGCTGCATCTGTCGCTTAGTTTTTTCTGTTGAAGTATACTAAGCTTCAGATCTTCTAATTCCTTTGTTTGCTTCTTGCAGGTAGGCTTGATCATCCCTTTTCATATTCACTGGGCCCTGGGAGAATATTTCGGCCGGCGAACTTGTTCGATGTTCATCCACAAGGGAAGAAATCATGGCCCCTATCTTCGGGAGACGGGGACCTAACCCTCGCCAAGATCTCTTCGGACACGATGCACCAGTCATGCTTGCTGGCATGGCATGGTCAGAGTGGGTATGGCGGCGGGGGTAGCGGTGGATATAGTGGTGGGTAGCATCCCCTGTGAGGTCTCAAAACCTCCTCTCTTACCCCAAAAGTGACATCGAGGAAAACTCCATGCTTACTGGATGACCTTCTGGTGGAAGAGATGTTCATCAACGAAGGATCGTATCCCGCCACTTCGGATGGTCAGGTGGAATCGGAGGATTCTGCTGTCATTCGACTTCAAGAACACCATTGCTCTTAGTCAACGAGAGCTCTTTCGATGTTTACGTCATGCATCGTAGTGCAATCAGCATCCCAACGCAGTTACAGTGCTCACCCATCTTTGGGGCCCTTCCAAACATCTTGTACTTGGAATCATATGCAGCTTTAAGGAGTGAGTGCAACCTCTGAGAGAGAGAGAGGACTTCTTTGTGTACTCCTGTATTGTAACACTCAATCTTATTGTATAAGAGAGTATTTTGTATCACTTTCATATGCCTGGATATAAATAAAAGTGACACTTTTTGTTTTCTTCTTCTATTGTCTTGAACTTTTTGTTTTTAGTCAGACGCATAGAAGCAAAGAATCTTTGACTTTGTCGAAACTATGATGATAATCCTAACAAGTCGAATTTTGTAGAGAAAGATCCTATTTCAAGAACTCCACAATACTGTTAGAAGTGTAATATTAACTTGACAAGGATGTGAGTCAGAGGTGTGATATTAACTTGACTCAGAAGTATTTCAGTTTTCGTTTGGGAAAACTAAAAGTGTCACTGTCATAGGTGTGATGTTTAACTTGACAGTGAGGGTAATGCTAGAGGTGTAATGTTGAACTTGGCATTGATCATCTCGGCTTAGGTAAGGAAGTCCGAGGAAAAGTTATGGCTATAAGTGTATTGTTGAACTTAGCGATGACCTGGATGCTAGAGGTGTAGTGTTAACTTAGCATTATTCATTTCAGCTTCGATATGGAAGTCTAAAGAAAAGATGACTGTCAGAGGTGTGACATTAACTTGACAGAAACTTGATGTACTGTTTGAAGTATAATGTTAACTTAACAGTAATTTGCCAGAGGTGTGGTATTAACTTGACAAAAATTGGCTCATGATAAGAGCAATTTGAGGACCTGTCATTCTATTGATAAGAATTGACAAGTGGAATTTTGAAGTGCCAGAGGTACAGTGTTAACTTGGCAAGTTTGAAAGTTTGTTACTCCATGTAGAGTTGACAAGTAAAGTTTGTACTCGATAGGGAGTGTTGAAAAATTCTCATTACCAGAGGTATAGTGTTAACTTAGTAATGATTGCATTTTGTAGACCTACCATTCTGTGGATGAGAATTGGTAAGGGATTTTGGAGGAGAGAGTGGAGCCAAGTCCACTTAGGATTTTTTAGCAAACCCTCAGCTGTCAACAGATTTGAGGTGCCTTTACCAACTACCGTTTGAGTTGGGCTAGCCATGCAATTCCCCTCAGCATGATGAGTTATCGAAGACTTATGTTGGGCTTAGAAGCCAACATTTTCCTCTATCCTTAGCCGTCGGAGGCGTCGGATGTTCAATGAAGAAACTCTTCTCGCTTTGATCAGAGGTGTACTTTTAACTTGATCAGCGGAAGAATACTATCTAAGGATAGTACTTCTTCAAGAATCTGCCATTGATCGACATCATAAGTGTATCGCCATTTGAAATTATGAGGCGATATGACCCATTTGAGTAGACTGACTCTACTACAAACGGTCCTTCCCATTTGGGCTGGAATTTTCCTTTTGTCTTGTGCGTCATCACCATGGGTCTTCTGACGGCTAAGACAAGATCGCCATTCTTGAAAGTTCGCACTTTAACTTTCTTGTTGAAGGCTCTGGTAATTCGAGCTTGGTAAAGCTCGATTTGTTGTTGGGCCTGCAGACGCTTATCGTCTAAGGCCTCCAATTCCTGGAGTCGCTGTCGATGCTTCTCCTCTGTTGTCATCTCTGCTGTCAAGGCGATTGATTGGTCTCTAATGTTGCATATTTAATATCATATTTCCATACTTATTTTAGAATAAAAGCCTGCATTGTCCTAATTAATTGCTTAATTTATTTGCAGGCCCATCTTTAAGGAGATGAAGAAAAATGAGCCCAAAGCCCACAAAAATTCTGAATTAAATCAGAGTTAATTCACACTCAGTAAATCAGGGAAAAAATCAAGAGGTTGAAAACTGGTTGAGAAGAATCCTCTCAGAATCGATCGGTTGAAGCAAAGATCAAGCAAGTTTGATTCAGATTCTGACTGGATACATTTTAGTATTCGAATCATAACTTTTGCTACAGAATCTCAATTCTGATGATTCAAGATGATCCAGAAAGCAGACTGACAGAGCTATAACTCTTATGTTGATCATTATTTCTAATTCTGTCAGTTGTTAAGTGATATTCAGCAATCAACAAGCCAACAAACAGCAGATCAGAACTGAATATCCACCTCTACCCCTCCATTTCTCCTATAAATACCTGCACTCAAAGGCAAAAGGGAGGACCATGCAGAGAGAGGACTTAGCCAAGCTTTTCATTTCTAGGTTTAGGTTTTTAGCCTTTATTTTTATGTAATTTTAGTTTTCATTTATGTAATTCAGAGGAGATCGACTTTCATCGAAGAACAAGACTGAAGCTTGAGCTGGAGTGACACCGGTGTAAGACTTATTTCTTTTCTTTGATTGTAATGAAATCGAATCGATGTTCTTTTTGTGTTTGTACTTCTTTTTAGTCTTCTCCTTCTTCTTCTTTTCTATTTTACTTTTCTTTTTCGTACAATCGTCTTCCAAGTGAGTCTAACAGTATCGAAAGAGCCTTGCCATTGCGAGTGCCACCGATAGCTCATGACGATGGAATAGAGTCTCTCTCTGTATCATTTCATTCTTGAAGTAGTCTTGATGATGTAATGTGGACGAAGACCAATACTCAAATCTTATGGGCTATGCGCTGAATGCCTCCACTTCAAGGTAAAATCGTTGCTGAAGACTCAAGGTAAGCTTTTGACGAAAAGAAGGTAAGCAATGTTTTTATTTCTTTTCTTTCATTTCTGTAAATTAAAACATAATACCTCTTCTAAATCATCCTTTTCACCTCCTTGTCGCTTTCTTTCGCCGTTTTCTGATTTTTCCACCCTCTTCATCTTTCATATTCTTCTAACTTTAACTATAACTCTCTTTTTCTTTTTCTTAACTTTAAAAACAGAGAAGAACTTTCGCTTATATTCATAACGATTTCAATAAAAACTGTAAAGCTTCCATCGCAAACCCTCCTTGTGGATCACGACCCGCATAGCCACTTACTATAGCGGAAGAATTGAGCACTTGCACATCTCCTTTCTTAAATTCTATAATCTCGTATTTTTTGTGCAGGTTTAGCATCAATCAAATTTTGGCGCCGTTGCCGGGGAGGGTAAAACAGTTTTTATTGAAATCTGAATTTTTCTTGCAAATCTTTTAGAACTAAACGATTTTTCTTCTCTGTTGCAGGTTACAGGGCAATCAAAGCAGGAAATTGATATTGCAGTGACATACAAGTGGCCTTGGGCCTCTGCTCTAGAAAGCAGAGACCCATTGCCCTCTGAATTGCCGCGTTTCCACGGCAAAAGCCGCGGATCCGCGGCAATAAAGAGTTGACTACTAACAGCTTTTTGTAGGGCTGCTTAGTTTACAAAAAAAATCTAGTTTATTGCAATTCTTTATTTCTTATATGCCATCACATAAGCCTGCTAATAATCAACAGTAAAACGTTCGTTGCAAAGGTTAAAAATTGATTAGACGTTTGCATTTTAGGCACGCGTTTTTTTCAATTCATTTATTTTTACTGTTGAAGAGTGCTGGAGCAAGGTATGTTTGCATTTCATTTAGAATAAGACTATCTCTTGGTTGATTTATATCGCTTAGAGTGCATCTTATTTATCTTGTACACTTGCACAAAAACTGATTTTAAGGGCACCAACCCATTAACAAGATAAGGTGGGGATTTAATCACCCTTCCTTAGCCCAAAAATCAGAATCCAAGCATTCACTAACCCAAGCCTAACTAAAATTGAGTAGACGTTGGCCCTAGGGACATCTCGGACTCAATTAGGAGATTATCCTTGGGGGGAAAAATGTTGGAATCTAACTCCTGCAAAATCAGTGTCTAGGAAAGGGATTGAGGGCCGAAAGCCCGAAGGTTGGTGGTTATTTAATTAAGGAACGTCTTTGACGGAAAACCTCCCACCAACCTTGCCCTGACCTGGCTGATTAGCTTGTGGTTAAAGTCTACATTAGACCTCCTGTGGACAGTCTAACCAGTTAGGAGTCGTCTAGGTCCTAAGTCTACCCTAACTTAGGCTAGAATTTTTCTTTTTTGTTTGTTTATTTGTTTGTTTTTTCTTTGTTTGTATTCTATTGTGTGATATGGACTATAATAATAATTTTTTCAACTACAATAATAATCCATATTACACACCGACTTCATTTTCGGATATTACCAACCCGGCATATCATAACTTTGACCAACCTAGTGTGCCGGATTGGTCTTATCCGAATCAATATGACCCATACCCCCATCTAATAACTATATTTCCATAATGATTTCAACTCTTCACCGAGTCAGTGGGGATTCACCTCCCCCGAGCATATTTTCCAACCACCTTGCCCTCCTTCTCCACCCAGTCCACATTATGTTCAAGATTCATACTCAGTTCCACCCGTCCAAAATAGGAAACCATCAATTATGGAAATGAGTATGCGTGAGTCCAAACACAAATCCCAAAATCTGATGGACTCACAATTTCACTACCACTTCCAAGACAATTCTTCATCTTTTCATCAAAACAATGAACCTATCAACTATGAAAAGATGCTTGAAGCCATGACTCAGGCTCAAAACACTCGTAATCGTGACATAGATATGATGGTCGAATCTCTACGTTCCCACCGTCCTGATGTCACTAACTATTCTGTTAGAGCCGAAGAGTCATGTAGTTTTGGAAATCAAGATTCCATTTCAGAACAACCACTTGAACTTGCCCAAACTCCAAATTTTGAAAAAGATATTGATAGTTTAGCAAGTTTTCCTTTTCCTGAAATAGAACTTGAGAATGAATATGATCTTGAACCCCAACTTAGTGATTCAATGCTTCTTCCTGATTCAATAATGACTCCGGTATCTTCACCTAATTTCGATCTTTTCTCCGAGTCAACATTGGATCCTGTACCAATCCATAATGAAATTGAATCACCCATCTGTGAGGATCATATTGAACTTGACCAATTATACACTCTTGAAGATCCTATTGACAAATTGGCAAGTTCTCAATTTTTTGATATTGAAGTCAATGAGATATGTGACCTAGATTCTCATATCTGTGATCCAGTTCAACTTTCTGAATCAATCTTGACTCCTGTTGTGTTACCAAACTTGAGTAATGTTTTAGAGTCAGTTTTGATTCCTCCACCTATCATTCGTGAACTGGAATCACCCACATTAAGTCACATTCCATTGTTAGAAAATACATGTGGACTGGAGTTTCAATTTCTTGACTTGGACCCAATTTCTGAACCTATTTCGACTCCTGAACCTTTACTTGACTTAAGTCACCTTCCTGAGTCGGTATTAGTTCCTGTCCTTCCTGAGTCCAAGTCAACTGTTCTATCATCTCATACTCCATTCTGGGACGAGGCGGTTGACAAATTTGACTCCGAAATCAATTATGGAATTTGGAAATTAGATGGGGTTAAATTTTTAATAAAACTTCTTAATGGAGTTATCTTTTTAGTGGGTTATATTAAAGATATTTTTGGTGGGTTCCTCCGAGACCAAGAAAAGTTGATTGGGCCGCGTTTCGTGGACCAATCAGGCCACCACCGGAACCACCACCTTAAGGTAACCTTTTCTTCCCTGTCGTCTTTTTCATGCATCTATGCATTAATTCATACATTGAGGACAATGCATGAGATAGGTGTGGGGGAGGGTCTAACATAACTTTTCTTTTTCTTTAAAAAAAAATTAAAAAAATTAACATTTTCTTTACTTTTAAAAACTTTTTGAAAAATAGAAACAATATTTTTACTTATTTTTGTAAGAAATTAAGTTAATTTTAAGGAATAGGAAAATCCAAATTAGGAGTTCTTATACTTGGTCAAAATACGATTATTTGTTTGATTTTTAGGGTTAGGAAGATAATTTGTCAAAGTAATTTAGTCTTGATCTTTACCTTGATGAAATATGCACACTTCATACACTTTCACACTTAGGGTTCAAAAACAAAGATTCTTATGCCTTATAAAAAATATATATATATAAACAAATCTAATTATTGATTAGCTAGGTGCTTTGGCCTAAGAAAGCCTTAGTATTTATGCAAAAGATAATTAGATGAGTTTGAAAAAAAGAAAAAAGAAAAAAAAAACAAGTCTAATTATTGATTAGCTAGGTGCTTTGGCCTAAGAAAGCCTTAGTATTTATGCAAAAGATAATTAGATGAGTTTGGAAAAAAAAATGTGTATCCTCTGATTAAGCTGGGTATTTATGCCTCATGAAGCATAAGTGTTCACGCCTAAAAGGGGTGCATCGTAAAAATAAAAAACCTTGATTTCGTGGCCTTATCTGCTCGAGTGTTTAAGTCCTTAGGGGTGTTTTCTCACCTGGTGCCCTAAAACCGTCCGGTTTGGGGGTCACCGACTGAATGCTTGTTACATGGGCAGATTAGAAAGCCTAATGAAATTGAGGAATAAAAAAAAAGAGTATATATAAATAAATAAGGCATAAGAGTTAGAGTTAATGAACCCTTAGTCAAAATTTTCACAGTCACAAGGTGCATATGACTTAGGGTAAAGTAATAGATTAGATGAGAAGTACAATTTGACCCTTACTCTACTTGATAACAAATTTTTGAATAGAGACTAAGTTTAGGAATGAAAATTTTAGTTTTCCTATAACTTATAGATTGCTTAGATCATACAATTATATGTCAAATATTTTTTCTCTTTCAAAATGCTTTTCGAAAATACTAACTCTTTATTTCCCTTTCTTTATGGATTTTGTGGGTGCAATCCGCTGAAAACCCTCACGAGACAAAACTCGTCCTCTAGGGGAAACCTAGAGGTTTAACGGCTTGTTGCACATGCTAAGTGCAATCGCGAGACCTGCGAAAGTGGTCTAATAATCCTTAGTATAGTTTAGTTGTTTTGCTCGAGGACGAGCAAAAGATAGGTATGGGGGTGTGATTGGTCTCTAATGTTGCATATTTAATATCATATTTCAATACTTATTTTAGAATAAAAGCCTGCATTGTCCTAATTAATTGCTTAATTTATTTGCAGGCCCATTCTTTAAGGAGATGAAGAAAAATGAGCCCAAAGCCCACAAAAATTCTGAATTAAATCAGAGTTAATTCACACTCAGTAAATCAGGGAAAAATCAAGAGGTTGAAAACTGGTTGAGAAGAATCCTCTCAGAATCGATCGGTTGAAGCAAAGATCAAGCAAGTTTGATTCAGATTCTGACTGGATACATTTTAGTATTCGAATCATAACTTTTGCTACAGAATCTCAATTCTGATGATTCAAGATGATCCAAAAAGCAGACTGACAGAGCTATAACTCTTATGTTGATCATTATTTCTAATTCTGTCAGT
This sequence comes from Agave tequilana, assembly GCA_038442645.1. Lineage (NCBI taxonomy): Eukaryota > Viridiplantae > Streptophyta > Magnoliopsida > Asparagales > Asparagaceae > Agave > Agave tequilana. The sequence continues at coordinate 150,673 of JAVJIF010029868.1, read as the reverse complement.
TGTTAAGTGATATTCAGCAATCAACAAGCCAACAAATAGCAGATCAGAACTGAATATCCACCTCTACCCCCTCCATTTCTCCTATAAATACCTGCACTCAAAGGCAAAAGGGAGGACCATGCAGAGAGAGGACTTAGCCAAGCTTTCATTTCTAGTTTAGGTTTTTAGCCTTTCTTTTTATGTAATTTTAGTTTTCATTTATGTAATTCAGAGGAGATCGACTTTCATCGAAGAACAAGACTGAAGCTTGAGCTGGAGTGACACCGGTGTAAGACTTATTTCTTTTCTTTGATTGTAATGAAATCGAATCGATGTTCTTTTGTGTTTGTACTTCTTTTTAGTCTTCTCCTTCTTCTTCTTTTCTATTTTACTTTTCTTTTTCGTACAATCGTCTTCCAAGTGAGTCTAAAAGCATCGAAAGAGCCTTGCCATTGCGAGTGCCACCGATAGCTCATGACGATGGAATAGAGTCTCTCTCTGTATCATTTCATTCTTGAAGTAGTCTTGATGATGTAATGTGGACGAAGACCAATACTCAAATCTTATGGGCTATGCGCTGAATGCCTCCACTTCAAGGTAAAATCGTTGCTGAAGACTCAAGGTAAGCTTTTGACGAAAAGAAGGTAAGCAATTGTTTTTATTTCTTTTCTTTCATTTCTGTAAATTAAAACATAATACCTCTTCTAAATCATCCTTTTCACCTCCTTGTCGCTTTCTTTCGCCGTTTTCTGATTTTTCCACCCTCTTCATCTTTCATATTCTTCTAACTTTAACTATAACTCTCTTTTTCTTTTTCTTAACTTTAAAAATAGAGAAGAACTTTTGCTTATATTCATAACGATTTCAATAAAAACTGTAAAGCTTCCATCGCAAACCCTCCTTGTGGATCACGACCCGCATAGCCACTTACTATAGCGGAAGAATTGAGCACTTGCACATCTCCTTTCTTAAATTCTATAATCTCGTATTTTTTGTGCAGGTTTAGCATCAATCAGCGATGCGTAAAGACGGAATTTGGATTTCTAGTGGGAGCACAGCTTCACACCCGTATACCAAAGAAAATGGCGTAGCTTTACTTGGGGTTCGCACAGTTGTGCGATAGGCCTATAAGCATTCACCCAGCTTATCGTCCCAGTCCCGTTAACTTTTCGAGACGAATTTCTTGAGAAGCTTGCCAATGGTCTTGTTGAAAGCTTCTGCGAGACCATTAGCGGCAGGATAGTATGCCGTTGAGGACACACTCTGGATTCTGAACTTAGCGCAGAATCTCTGGAAAGCCTGGCTAATGAACTGGGGTCCATTGTCATGGACAATTCGCCGAGGTACACCGAAACGGTAAATAACGTGATGTTTCACGAACTTGATCACGTTAGACGATTTTACCTCCTTCAAAGGAATGGCCTCGGCCCATTTAGAGAAGTAATCGGTTATTGCCAAAATGAACCGATGTCCTTTTGATGATGGTGGGCTGATAGGGCCAACCACATCCATCCCCCACACTTCAAATGGCCAGGTAGAGGTCGTAGAGTGGAGGTACCCTGGTGCTTGATGGATGAAATCGCCATGCACTTGGCAAGCGTGACATCTTTTGGCATAGGTGACGGCGTCAGCCATCATCTTGGGCCACTAGTAACCCAACCTTTGGAGTCGATATGCCAGTTTTGGGCCAGGTTGATGGGCTCCACACATACCATCATGGGCTTCTTTCAATACCTCTTGTGCTTCTTTTGGTGAGAGGCAACGGAGCAGGATCCCGTCATGCGATCGACGATACAATGTTCGCGTAATCGCATTATAGTAGAATTTGGGGGCTTTCCTTCGAATGGCAGCTGCTTCTTTGGCGTCCTCAGGCAGGATGCCGTATAAAACAATATCAATGTAGGGGAATCGCCAGTCTCTAAGCTTTGGACCGGTTGACGACTCCAGCGCTTCTTTACCTTGACAATCTCCCTTTGACTCCTGGTAGTCATCGAGAGCAATTCTCGGGCAATACAGGTTGTGGCTGTAGACAAATACATTCTCCATTGCTCCAGCTAGAAAAGCTAAGGAGGCAGCGAGGGATGCGAGTGCATCTGCATGCGCATTTTGCTTGCGCGGCACATGGTCGATGTAAAAGTTCATGAACTTCTCGGCCATGCGGACAGTTGCATTGTAATAAGGTACTAGGTCTTCATGTCTGACTTCGTACTCCCGCGAACTTGGCTGACGTTGAGTTTAGAGTCACCATATGCCTCGAGATTTTTAACGCCAATCTCATCGGCGAGTTGCATCCCAATCAAAAGGGTATTATACTCTGCTACATTGTTGGAGCAAGGCTCAGTTAGCGAGACAGCTCGGGGAATCACATAGTTCTGTGGGGAGGCGAGTACTACTCCTACCCCCGCTACTATATGTCCCTTTGGGCTTGTTCTTGATGCACCGTCAAAGAAAAGTTGCCATACTTGACTTTCGAACGATGTCTGAGTCAGGCAGACTTCGGCGACCTCATCTGGGAGATCCTCGTAGAATTTGGATGCCCTCGGATCTGGGTGCTCAGCTAGGAAATCCGCCACCGCTTGTCCTTTAATGGCCTTTTGTGGTAAAAAGTGCATCTCATATTGGGATAGCAATATGGCCCATTTTGCCAGCCGGCCGTTCAATGATGAGGGCTTTGTCATGAGTAACCTCAAGGGGTTGACTTTTGATATGACATTTATAGTTTGGCCTATCAGATAGTGTCGCATTTTCTAAATAGCGAACACCAGTGCCAAACATTCCTTCTCGATCGGGTTGTACCGATGTTCGGCTCCGATCATTGTTCTACTCAGATAGTAGATTGCTTGCTCTCGTCCTTGATCATCATTCTGAGCTAGTAGAGCTCCCAAAGAATGATCCATTGCTCGGACGTATACCAGGAAAGGCTTTCTGGATACCGGAGCTGCCAGGACCGGTGGTTGGGTGAGGTATTGCTTGATCTCCTCAAACGCTTGCTGGCAAGCATCATCCCAAATGAACGAAACACCCTTCTTCATTAGTTTAGCGAAGGGTTGGCATCTCCTGGAGAGATTTGAGATAAACCTGCGGATGTACGCCAATCGTCCTTGCAATCCCCTGAGTTTCTTGAGATTTCTCGGAGGTTGCATCTCCTGGATAGCGCGAACCTTTTCCGGGTCCAAATGAATTCCCGTGGAGGTTACAACAAATCCTAGGAATTTGCCACTGGCCACCCCTAGGAAGGACTTGGTGGGGTTCATCTTCAATTGATGAGCCCGCATGATATCAAAGACAACCTTTAGGTCAGATATGTGATCACCTTTAGCACGGCTTTTTACCGCGATGTCATCAACATAACATTCCACCGTTTTGCGCATTTGCTGATGGAAAATGGCGTTCATGGCTCTTTGATACATCGCCCCTGCATTCTTCAGTCCGAAGGGCATGACGATGTAGCAGTATACCCCTAGTGGTGTCCTGAAGGAGGTGTGCTTTTCGTCGTTAGGATACATTTTGATTTGATTGTATCCTGAGAATCCATCCATGAAGGACATTCGTTCGAATCCACAAGTATTGTCAATCATGACATCTGTGATCGGCAGTGGGAATTCGTCTTTGGGACAGGCCTCGTTTAGATCACGGAAGTCAATGCAGATCCGGATCTTTTCGTTTTTCTTGGCAACGGGGACGATGTTGGCTACCCAATAGGGATGTTGTTCTTCCCTGATGAAACCAGAGTCTATAAGCTTTCTGACTTCTGATTGAATCGCCTCCATTATTTCTGGACGGAACCGTCTCTGTTGTTGTTTGACAGGCTTTACATTCGAATTGATGTTGAGGCGGTGCATAGCCACATGAGGATCAAGTCCGGGCATGTCTTCGTAATTCCAGGCGAAGACGTCTATATACTCTTGTACAAGAGATATTAGATCCTTTTTCTCCGAAGGTGACGGGCCGTCACTTATGAAGATGGGCTTAGGATTAACCTCGTCTCCTAGATTGATCTGAACAACCTTGTCTTCTGTGAACGGCTCGCGCTGTTCAAAGCGGGTGTCCCAAAGAGTATTTAAATGTTTGATCCAAGGATCTGTATCGGATTGGATCATTTCTTCATCTCCGTCTTCCAGGTGGCTTGTTGAAACCATGATTCTGAAACCCTGAAAGCTCTCTGAAGATGTTGCCGACACTGACATCTGACTCCCACGATGACGTGCCTGAAGAGTAACTGTGGCCTGATGACCCTCCAGTATCAGAAGCTGATGGGACTGGAGTTGATACATAGCCCCAACCCCCTGCGAGTCTGATGATAATAATCAGGGGCCTTCCCTTTCGGAACGAAGGATTGAAGTAGCGTCCTCCTTCCTTTGCCGAGTTCAACCCGGGCCCACTTGCTAGGTCATAACCCATGCCTCTCATCATTCTGAGTGCTTTTGGTTCATAATGACCGAACTGAGGGGATTCCTCTTCGCTTTCTGATTTTTCACGAGACATCGGTTCAGACGTAATTTGCCCAAAAAGGATTGGTTTTTGACCTTCCGTCTCGCGGGAACCATGAATATAGATTCTTGCGCATCACCAGCATCTCGGTATGTTTCAAAGGACGATTTCACTGATACATGCAATGACGTCAAGGCGTCCATTGCCGACCAGAGATCTTCATCTACTTCGGTACTAGTGTCTGATGGCACCGAGTCAGAAGCAAATACAGAAAATACGCTAAATCTAATTCTTCATTAATATACCAACCGCCTACATCGTCGGTGGTATTATCAACATCGAGCTTATTAATGCTCTTTACAAGTGGTTCCAACTCCCATAGGCATTCTTCTTTTTCTGGCTCGGTGTCGGCTTCATTACCAGAGTCTGGCTCCTCTGGTTGAGGGACTTCCAAGGAATCCTGATACAGGAGGGAGTCTGTGAAATAATTCTCGACTCCCTTAAACGGATGCCTTTCGGCAATCAACGTTTGCACTTTTTCACTCCCGTCAATGTATTTCATGACTTGGTGGAGAGGGGAGGGAACGATGGAGTTGCGGTGAATCCATGGCCGCCCCAACAGTAGGTTGTAGGAAGTGTCAGCATCGATGACGTAGAATGTCACTTCCGACTTTAGGCTTCCAATTTGGCACTTGAGCTTGATCTTCCCCATTGGACGGGTTCCATTGGCATTGAACCCGTAAATGGTCGTCTGGGTAGGGCTCAAACGATGAGTAGGAATGCCCAAATTTTGCATGACCCGGCGAGGCATGATGCTCAATACGGACCCTGGATCCACCTGAATGCGATTCACCTCAGATGATCCAATATACCCTGTGAAGTATAGGGGTCGATCGTGCTTTCCTTTGACCTGCATATCATCTGTTGTAAAGGTGATGCAGGGAGCATTTTGGGAGGCATGGAGGCAATCCTCTACATTTTCCTCCTTTGGTACCTGAGTCATAAAGACCTCAGCATTTACCAGAGCCTCTTGTAGAGCTTCTCTGGTCGACTTTGACAGCCTAAGAAGCTCATACAGAGTAATCCGCGCCGGGATGTTGGCTAATTGAGCCAGGACATCAAAGCGGTAAGGTGCCGTGGATCCTTCCTCCATGCCCTTTGAAAGAACTCGAGAAAACCGAATCTCTTTTTGTTTCTCCACGGGTTGCTTTATGGAGGGCTTAGTTGGCTCTGCAGTTGGTTGTGGAGGGGTTACCGCCATTTCGCCATACTGCTTCAAGTATGGCTGTCCTGAACGGGTTTCTGCCACCAGCCGACTGGGTTCTGCGGCCAGAACTATTGTCTCCTCTTCTGAGTCGGTTAGCGAGGGAACATCAGTTTCTGCTTCTCGAGAAGAGGCACATACCACATTACAGGACGAAGCCTTTGCTTTGCCTTTGGACTTCCTGTTGGTTACAGTAGTCCATTGCTGGCTGTCAACAAGGTCAGGGTGGACCCACATGATTTCCCCTCGTGGTGTGGGGACAGGTATCAGGCCTTTCTCTTGCTGCTGGTGAGGGTCTATATTGACCACTCTTAGCTCTCCTTTTGGAACAGGGATCACCCCCGAAGGTGTTGGGGGTTGTCTTCCAAAATGGAGAACCGACATCATATTAGCCGTCACCTTTTTCTACTCTGGTCGGAATTTTAACACCTCCGCGTCAATCAGAGCCTGAAGGATGTCCTTGAAGACATAACAGCTCTTAGTGGGGTATCCCAACATCCTGTTATACAGGCAGTAGGTGGGATTGTCAGTTTTACCAACTTCCTCGGGGCGCCTAGCTTCAGGAAGCTTCAGTTGGTTGCTCTTGTTGAGCAGTTTGAAGAGGGAGTCGACATGCTCATCCTTGAAGGAATATTGCTTGTTGGCGCGTGGTTGGCTTGAAGAGCCACTCCCCTTGACCGGTTGAGGTTTGGCGGGAGATTTGGTCTCTGTCGCCAAATTATCTTTCCGCTTTGTTTGGAGGGATGCGTCTGGCACACGCCTTGTTGACCTCTCTGGCCGTGGCTTACCTTCTTCCGCCCTGACGCGGGCGACAATCTCCTCAGCCTGTTCACCTTGTTGGACCAATTGCTTCCAGGTGCGGCTTTCAGCAACTCCTATTTGAGCAAGGAGTGAGATTTGGAGATTGTGGCGGCATGTTTCCACCAGGGTGACCTGGGTCATACCGCTCAGACATCGGAGTGCCACGTTCCGAAATCTTTCCACGAAAGATTTGACGGACTCTCCCTTTCGCTGTTTAGTAACCAAAAGGGTGGGCATTGTGACTTCCGAGTCATCTTCGAAGAAGCGTGTTAAAAAGAGCTTCTCTAAATCACCCCAGTTCTTGATGGAACCTTCTGGGAGCTTCATGAACCATTCAAAGGCAAGCCCTTTCAGGGTGCCAATGAATAAACGCGCCAAGATAGCATCGTTATCTACTACATTCCCTGTTTGGAATTTAAAGTAGTAGATATGTTGGTTGGGTGACCCCTTCCCATCGAATGCTTGGAGGGTTGGAGCCTTGAACTTGGAAGGGTACGGAACCAGGTCCCACTCGGCCGGATAGGGCCGGACCACACCAGCTTCTTGGAGGCCTTTACGGTTAGTAAGAGCCTCAAGACGTTGCTCCAATCGATTCATTCTTCTAGAATGAATCTTTTCTTGATCTTGGTCGTCCTTCCCTCGCGATGAGGATTTGGATGAATCCGAAGTAGAATGCCCTTTCTCTTCGGGATGCACGGAAGACGAGCACTCTCCCCCTTTTGGTTTGCCTTTAGACTTTTTAGAGGGAGATTTCCTCCTGTCTTCGAACAACTGTACGAGCATCTGCTTGAGAGAGTCAATAGATTCCTGCTGAGCACGAATTATATCGAATTGCTCCTTCTAGATCTGGGCTTGCTGTTCCAAGTACCTAGTCGTCTCCTCAGGAGTGCTTGTCATGTAGATGAAGGCCTCCTTCTCGATGGAAGAGTTTGAGGTCTGCGATTCTGCTACAGCAGAATGAGAGTCATTCACTTTAATGCCCTGGGCTAGGGCATTATAGTCAACGGGGGAATGGCCCCGGTCCGGGTGCGAGTGTGTCGGTACACTCCTTCCAGTTCAGAGTCAGACTCCTCGGAGCTGACTGCAGGCTGTTTTCCCCTGCTCCTGCTTGTCATATTTGCAGTGAGCTCTGGATACTCAGCGTCAGAGAAGACCCTCCGCCTGTGAGAGCGTCTTCTTTTGGCTGATGGGGGAATCAGGGTCAGCTGTCTAACTAAAGACTGCTGGTTCACGCCTGAACCGCAACGGCACTCAGAGAGCATAGAGATGAGCCGTTGGCAGCAACATGATGAAGTGATTTGATTAGCACTTCTTTTCTTCGTCAAGTAATCCCTTAGATCTGCGGGAAGGGGATCGAAGAGATTAGCCTCGCAACGTCGAGGGCGGGTGGCATCCTTGTGCTGTACAGCTTGGACGCAGGATTCAGAGACGCAGTTCTCGTGTCGCGGCTTTAGGACGCGTGTTTGGCGTCTCTACTAAGAAGAGACGCGACTGTCGCGTTGCTGATTGGTGCGTCGGGGCAGAGACGCTTGAGAGAGAGCGGGCTGCTGGGGCCCACGCCTAAGGGTGCGTGCCTCTTGTACTCGACGAGGCGCGCAAGCTTCGCCTTGGCGTCTGGTGAGTGGGGCTTCAGAGGAGCTAACTTGGGAAGTCTCGGGTTTGGGCCGCCAAATGCGGACTTCGCGTGCTGGATGCGGCGCAGCTAAGATGCCGGTTTAAACTTTGCGACCTGCCTCAGTTGGACAATCAGAAGTCCCAACTTGCAGTTGACGCGCACGCCTCCTCTGTCGGCGCTCAGCGTTTCGGTTGCGTCGTGGCGGTTGAGAGAAACCAACGACGACCTGGTGCTGAGAGAGAGGGTGAACTGGCTGGACACCAGATAGTTTGACCACACGGGTCTCCTGAGAGACGTTGGCGCGTGTGTCACGCATGGCGCGGTTGGTCGCGACATCCTTTACAGCAGCTGCGCCTGAGACCACGCGGGTCTCCTGAGAGACGTTGGTGCGTGTGTCACGCCTGGCGCAGTTGGTCGCGACACCCTTCATAGTAACGGTGCCTGAGAGAGTCTCAGATCGGGTTTCAGGGTAATTCCCCGTAGAGACCCTGCGGCAGACGCGGGTCCTTGGGCTCTTGGAGCCGGAAGAGAGAAACTCTTCATACTTTGCCTGGTCGAACTCGACGACGAGCGATTCGACCATCTTCCCCTTATAGAGGACGTCACCTTACGCCGCGATTTGTTCGTCAGTGACAAATGTAGTCCCCAGTGGAGTCGTCATCTCTTGTACGCGCGCGGAAAAAAGACACAGGCTCGAAGTAAGATTTCCTTGAATCAAATTGAAAAATTACAATGGACTGGTGTTCTGGTTACAAGGGAGGGAGGATGTTGAGTCTTTAATCCTCCCTTTGTTTAATGCTGGGTTCTTCAAGTGGCGATGGAGAGTGAATCTTATTCTTCGTTGACCGGGTGAATATCAAGACCTTCCGGGGATCTTCTCTTCGGATGGTTGACGGAGTAACTCAGCTCTGTCGACCGAAACTCTCAAAGAGATGATAAGTAAAGGTAACTTGTACGCAACAAGTTAGCTAAAGAGCTGAACTCTTTCTATCCCTCTGTCTCTCTGTGTCTGTGTGTCTGTATCTCTCTCTCTTTCTTGTTTTTTTTTCCTGTTGTCCCCCGTGTCATAGCAACTGGGCTATTTATAGAGGTTTCAGGGGTGAACGTGCCCCCTGAAAACACTCCACAATGAGGGGTTAACTTTCCCGTTATGTGGGCGGTGACTGGCCCCATAACCAGGGCAGTTATAACCAAGGCGCGGGTTTCGACCCTCGCTCGCGCCTTGATACTGAGACGCGGGTGTCAAGCCTCGTGCCTTGATGCTGAAACGCGTCGGGTGTCGAGCCTCGCGCCTTGGTGCTGAGACGCGGGTTCGGACCCTCGCGCCTTGGTGCTGAGACGCGGGTTCGGACCCTCGCGCCTTGGTGCTGAGACGCGGCCAATATTAGCCTTGCGTCTAGAACTTAGAATTCTGCTTTTCAATGGCTTGTCTTTTAGTGATTTTTAGACAGCCTACAATTTTCAGCACAAAAACTAAGAAATGAATCTCTTTTGAATGCCTTAAACTTTTAGAATTTTTGCAAACTTTTGTTGTAATTGAACCTCTCCCCAACCACCCCTATTTATAGTAGAGGGCTAGGGATTAAAGATAAAACCCACTTAATGTGATTAGGAAGTATTAGGATCAGCAAATATCATTTAAACACTTTTTAGAAAGAAAAAGACAAAAATAAACCAAGTTTAAAATATAGCCATTACTGTTGAAACGACTATCTCGGTCGACCGGTCAGTCGACCGGAGTTCAAATAAAACGACCATTGCGGGCTTCCGGTCGACTGGCCGATCGACTGGGCAGAAACAGAGAGCAACACCACTTCAGTCGGCCAGCCGCCCGGTCGACCGAAGGGCTTCGGTCGACCGTCCGGTCGACCGAGGAACGTGCACACGGATACGCACCAAAACTGCCAGAAGTCCAGTCGACTGGGTCGGTCGACCGCTCTGACCTGACAAGTGTCGGTCGACCGGTCGGTCGACCGGCTCAGGCCAAAAATCAAAACTGAAATAGAATTTTGAAGGGGATTTGAAATCTAACAAAATAGTTTTGATTTGAAACATGTATAATACCCAAAATTGAGTTTATAAACAAAAGGCTTTAAATTAAAATAATTTTTACATATTTATAGGGAATATTTTTGGAAATGATATGTGCGCAAAAACGTGTGTGATAGAGCTTCAAACATATTCACTATTCTTTAACAAAACTATAAAACTAGAAACAAATCTAATTAAGTCTCTTGAGCAATCTTGAAGTCTTGAGCCATGCAAAGCCTAGCTAGAGCCTTCTCTACTATGTTCCTTCCTTGATGTGCCATTTGCCTTATTTGCTCCATGAACCTAGAATTCTTGCAAAAGCTAAGTAATGACCTCCAAATATGGTACTAACCTGAAACTTATCTTGAACAAACTTATTAGTACCAAATAGCTCTTATTTGTTTTGTTATCATCAAAACTCTAAACAAATGGAGAGTGTAACCTTTTGGGCCAACAATCTCCCCCTTTTTTATGATGACAAAACAAATAGGCTATGAACAAAAATATAGGGGAGGAGAAAGCTCCCCTCAAATTATGTTATATTAAACAAAGAAAAACAATTTGAATAGCAAGCAAAAACCATAAGATAAGCAAAAACCATAAGACTAAAAACCATGGGATATAAAACACTTGCAAAACACTTAAACTCAAATACAAGAATTCATGATATAAAACACTTGAAACGCACTTAAACTCAAATACAAGAATTCATAAAAACACATCAAAAACCAAAAACATATATAAACTCATATGGAACCAAAACCATATGAACTCATATTTCCATATACAAATTCATTCTACCCCTTTTTGTCATACATCAAAAAGGGTAAGAAAAACATTTTTATTCAATAACACAAATATTATGTTCACCACAAATAAAGGAAAATCTAGCAAAATCAAGTGGTTTAGTGAAAATATCGGCAAGTTGCAAACCGTGGAAACATAATCAATATCTATATCACCTTTCTCAAAATGATCTCTAAGAAAGTGATATCTAATCTCAATGTGCTTGGTCTTACTATGTTGATTTGCATTCTTAGTCATTTGTATAGTACTAGTATTATCACAAAATATTTTTATATGGTTATAATGCAAATCATAATCAAGGAGAGTATGTTTCATCCAAAGGACTTGTGCACAACAAGCCCCCGCGGCAACATACTCCGCCTCGGCGGTTGAGAGAGCTACAGAATTTTGTTTCCTAGAGGACCATGAAATAAGACAATTACCAAGAAATTGACATGTCCCACTAGTACTCTTTCTATCTACTCTACAACCCGCATAGTCGGCATCCGAATAACTCGTCATTGAGAAATCTCCGGTTTTCGGATACCAAAGACCCATTCCAATTGTGCCCTTAATATAACGAATGATGCGTTTTACCGCTATAAGATGGGACTCTTTAGGACACGATTGAAATCTAGCACAAAGACACACACTAAATATGATGTCCGGCCTACTTGCCGTTAAATACAACAAACTACCTATCATGCTTCTATACAATTTAATATCAACACATTTACCTTGGTCATCCTTATCAAGATTGGTTGTAGTTTCCATCGGAGAGTTGCAAACTTTTGAGCCTTCAAGTCCAAACTTCTTTACGAGTTCCTTTGCGTACTTGGCTTGACATATGAAATTCTCATCTTGCAATTGCTTGATTTGGAGTCCAAGAAAGAAATTCAATTCACCCATAGAAGACATTTCAAACTCACATTACATAACCTTTTCAAACTCCTTGCATAAAAACTCATTAGTAGAACCAAAAATTATATCATCAACATAAATTTACACAATTAAAATGTCATTATCAACATGCTTAGTAAAGAGAGTTGTGTCTAATTTGCCTTTAACAAAATCATTTGAAATGAGAAAACTAGAAAGCCTTTCATACCAAGCTCTTGGAGCTTGTTTCAATCCATACAAAGCTTTATCAAGTTTAAAAATAAAATTAGGATGAACATGATCAACAAAACCGGGAGGTTATTCAACATAAACTTCTTCATTAATAAAACCATTCAAAAATGTACTTTTCACATCCATTCGAAAAAGTTTAAAATTTTTAAAAGATGCAAAAGCTAGTGTCATCCGTATGGCTTCAAGCCGTACTACGGGTGCAAAGGTCTCCTCAAAGTCAATTCCTTCAACTTGAGTGTAACCTTGGGCCACTAACCTAGCTTTATTCCTAATGACATTTCCGGACTCATCCATCTTGTTTCTAAAGATTCACTTAGTACCAATTATTGGTCTATCGTGGGGCCTAGGAATAAGGTGCCAAACTTGGTTGCGCTCAAATTGATTGAGTTCCTTTTGCATGGCTAGCAACCAATATGAGTCCGCCTCGGCTTCGAGGATGCTTTTGGGTTCAAAATGAGAAATGAATGCAAAGTTACCACATAAGTCATGGAGTTTGGAGCGAGTTGTTACCCCTTTAGAGACATCACCTAAGATGAGTTCCTTGGGGTGATTTGTAGTGTATCTCCAATCTTTAGGAAGCGGTTGAGAGCTTTCCTCTTTATCCTCTTGAACATCACCAATTGGTTCTTGCTTTTCTTCTTGAGAGGGTGAGTCCTTCAAGGATAGTCTCTCCATGTCTTCACCTAATGGGTCAATCTCTACAACATTCTCAACAACCACATTAGATTCTTCAAATTTAACATGCGTGGATTCTTCAATGGTAAGTGAAGATCTATTGAATACTCTATAAGCTTTGCTAGTAGTAGAATATCCAACAAAGATAGCTTCATAAGCCTTAGCATCAAATTTACCCAAGTTATCTTTAGTATTCAAAACAAAACACTTGCATCCAAAAACTTTAAAATATGCAACATTTGGTTTTCTAGAATGATACATTTCAAAAGATGTTTTGGAAGAATTCTTACACAAATAAATACGATTTGAAATATAGCATGCGGTGTTTACGGCCTCGGCCCATAAATATTGAGGGAGGTCATATTCACTTATCATGGTCCTAGCCATCTCTTGAAGTGTTCTATTTTTCCTTTCTACCACTCCATTTTGTTGTGGAGTTCTAGGACATGACATTTCATGCTTGATTCCCTTTTCATCACAATAAGTCATGAAGAGTTGGTTAACAAACTCACCACCTCTATCACTCCTTATTTTCAAAATCGAAAAACCTTTTTCTTTTTCAACCCTTTTTCGAAAAACTTTGAAATGAGAAAGTTTGATCTTTGTGTTCCAAAAAGAAAACCCAAGTGAAATGAGAAAAATCACCAACTAAAACAAATGCATATCTACTACCATTTAAGCTCTTAGTTTTAGTTGGTCCAAAAAGATCCATATGAATTAATTCTAATGGCCTAGTTGACGTGATATCCTTGATTGGTTTGAAGGAAGACTTGGTTTGTTTCCCAAGTTGGCACGCACCACAAATGCGGTCTTTCTCAAACTTCAAGTAAGGCATACCCTTCACCAATTCCTTAGAATTAATCCTAGAAAGATGGTCAAAAGATGCATGTCCTAATCTTTTATGCCAAAGCCAAGAATTTTCATCAAAAGCATTTAAGCATTTAGTAGAACAATCTAAATTAAGCATGTCAATGATATAAACATTATTATCACGAAATCCGGTGAGAATACAATCATTGGTTTTACAATCAAAGATTTTGCAAGAAGAATCATCAAAAACAACTTTAAGTCCACGGTCACAAAGTTGACTAATACTAAGCAAGTTATGTTTCAAACCATCAACAAGAACAACATTTTCTATAATAGGAGATGCACCAATTTGAATGTTACCTATACCGATGATAGTGCCCTTGGAGTCATCCTCGAAGGTGACGGTGCCACCTTCCACGTACCTTGATAGGGTTGTAAAGTTATTGATGTCCCATGTCATGTGTCTTGAACAACCACTATCAAGGTACCACCGCTCCTTACGTCTTGGAGCCTTGGTGTGTACCTACATCAAATAATTTAGGACTTGATTTTGGTACCCACATTTTCTTGGGTCCTAAAGAGTTAGTGTCATGAACCCATACAAGATTATTTGTTCTATTAACTTGGTCATAACAAAACTTAGCCAAATATCCATTCTTACCACAATAAGTACATCTATACACTCTACCATATTTGAAACCATAGTGAGTGTGTGACTTGTGAGCATGTGTGGTTTTAGCATGGGTGTTATGTGTAGTGTGAGCATGAGGAATTTTGACATGAGAAGCTTTAGCATGAGAAGTGTGCTTTTTAGAAAACAATTCTTCAAGTTTCTTAGTGTTGAAAGCACAATCCTTCAAAATCTTTCAAAATCAACAATTCTAGTTTTTAAAGAAGAAATTTCTTTTTCATCAATCTTTGAAAATTTTGCTTTGCAAGCAACTTTATAAGCACTAAATTCTTTTTGAGTAGAAATAAGATTAGAAGAAATTTCATCCTTTTCTTTAGAAACAATAGCAAGTTGATTTTTAAGAAAAGCAACTTCCTTTTCCAATTTTGAACATTCAATCTTTTTATTATCATAGCTTTCTGAAAGTTCAACAAAAGCATATACAAGAACTTCGTTATTTAATTCATCTTCTTCATCAAGAGGTTGTCGGGTTACCTTTGGTGTGTTTGCCATGAAACACATGTTCGCCGTGTCCACCTCATCTTCGGATTCGCTTTCCGAATCCCATGTGGCTTTGTAAGCTTTCTTCTCCATCGGCTTCTTTGGCTTGAAGGAGGAAGTCACCTTTTTCTTGAACTCCGGGCAATCGGCCATGATATGTCCGGGCTTTCGGTAATTGTAGCAAATGATTCTTTTCTCCTATTTACCTTCAAATTTCCTTCTAAAGTTGAGCTTGTTCTTCCGGTGCATCCTCTTCACGTTTCGCACAAGGAGGGAGAGCTCCTTATCTTCTTCTTCATCTTCTTCACCATCATCAAGAGTGGAGGAAGACTTGAAGGCAATGGATTTCTTCTTTTGAGGAGCCGCTTCTTCTCTTCCTTCTTTTCCATCTCATGAGTCTTTAAGTTGCCGATGAGACTTATGAGATCCATTTCATCCTTGTCATTCAACTCTTTCAAGGTGGTGGCCTTTATCTCCCATGATGAAGGAAGAGCCCGAATCACTTTTCGCACCTTTTGATCATTGCTAATATCATCATCTAAGGAGGAAAGAGCATTGGTAATCTTAGTAAATCTTGTAATCATGCAATCAATAGATTCATCATCAATCATTTTAAAAGATTCATACTGGGACCTCAAGAGATCTATTTTAGCTCTCTTTACTTGTGATGTCCCCTCGTGTGTGACCAACAAATGTTGCCAAATCTCATAGGCGGATGGGCAATGTATTACCCGTGTAAGGTCATCCTCATTCAAGGCGGTTAGGAGGGGATTTTGGGCTTTGGAGTTAGCCTCATATTCTCTAAAGGTAAAGT
Source organism: Agave tequilana (assembly GCA_038442645.1). Taxonomy (NCBI): domain Eukaryota; kingdom Viridiplantae; phylum Streptophyta; class Magnoliopsida; order Asparagales; family Asparagaceae; genus Agave; species Agave tequilana. The sequence continues at coordinate 135,165 of JAVJIF010029868.1, read as the reverse complement.
CGGACCAAGTGCTTTCCTCACTATCGGGTACAACACAGGGCTTGGTCAAGGATTTAGCAACTAAGCTACCTAAAGATTGTAAGAAAATAGTCATCCTAACCTTCCAAATAGGGAAATTAAGTCCATCAAATTTAGGAGGGGTTTTGATGTTATTGGCCATGTTTACTAGTGTATGAATGATAGAATGCAAATGATGATTAGCAAATTTTAAGGATCTCTCTACGGATGTTAAGCCAAACCTAGAGTCCAAGCTCTGATACCAATTGAAAATCACCTAGAGGGGGGTGAATAGGTGATAATGCTAATCAATGCACAAATAAAAGTTACGATGCAACAATCACCCAAAACAAGACTAGAAGCCGGATTCCCCGTGAATGGCTCTGAACTCCTTCCTCGTGATTCCTCTGGATATGAATTGGAGGTGCACAATGCAATCTTGTTGTATGGGACTTTGATTAACAAGATGAATGAAAACAAGTGAATATTGCAATGAAAATAGAGAGCAAGTAATAAGAGCAATGAAAGTAAAGCAAGAAGCAAGAGCAAGTAAACCAAACGCAAACACCGAGAATTTTTTCGAGCTTCAAGCACCCAGCTCTACGTCCCCGCCTTCCTCAGAATGATTTATAACCACTATAACTTCACAAAGATGTTACAAATACACCGGAGTACCCAACTCCACAATTTCAAGTACAAGTTCTCTCTTGGTGATCAAAAGACCACAAACTCTCTTTTGAAAAATTCTCTTCCCTTATGAAAATCCTTGTAGAACAATGAGAGGATTGAAGCTCATGTATGTAAGTGGAGAAAGAAAAATGAAATCAGAGAGTTTTGAAAAATACTTCAGAAAATGAGAGAGATTTTCAGCACAAAAACTAAGAAATGAATCTCTTTTGAATGCCTTAAACTTTTGGAATTTTTGCAAACTTTTGTTGTAATTGAACCTCTCCCCAATCACCCTTATTTATAGTAGAGGGCTAGGGATTAAAGATAAAACCCACTTAATGGTGATTATAAAGTATTAGGATCAGCAAATATCATTTAAACACTTTTTAGAAAGAAAAAGATAAAAATAAACCAAGTTTAAAATATAGCCGTTACTGTTGAAACGACTATCTCGGTCGACCGGTCGGTCGACCGGAGTTCAAATAAAACGACTGTTGCGGGCTTTCGGTCATCCGGCTGGTCGACTAGGCATAAACAGAGAGCAAGACCACTTCAGTCGGCCAGCCGCCCGGTCGACCGAAGGGCTTCGGTCGACCGTCCGGTCGACCGAGGAACGTGCACACGGATACGCACCAAAACTGCCAGAAGTGCAGTCGACTGGGTCGGTCGACCGCTCTGACCTGACAACCGGTCGGTCGACCGGCTCTGGCCAAAAATCAAAATTAAAACAGAATTTTGAAGGGGATTTGAAATCTAACAAAATAGTTTTGATTTGAAACATGTATAATACCCAAAATTGAGTTTATAAACAAAAGGCTCTAAATTAAAATAATTTTTACATATTTATAGGGAATATTTTTGGAAATGATATATGCGCAAAACGTGTGTGATAGAGCTTCAAACCTATTCACTATTGTTTAACAAAACTATAAAACTAAAAACAAATCTAATTAAGTCTCTTGAGCAATCTTGAAGTCTTGAGCCATGCAAAGCCTAGCTAGAGCCTTCTCTTCTATGTTCCTTCCTTGATGTGCCATTTGCCTTATTTGCTCCATGAACCTAGAATTCTTGCAAAAGCTAAGCAATGGCCTCCAAATATGGTACTAACCTGAAACTTATCTTGAACAAACTTATTAGTACCAAATAGCTCTTATTTTTTTTGTTATCATCAAAACTCTAAAGAAATGGAGAGTGTAACCTTTTGGACCAACAGGAAGATCTTAGGGTATCAGCACCCTGATTAGAGAAGCAGTTCTCTGAATTCTTGGAAGCAAAAGAATAAATCTCTGTTTAGCCGTCTCTCTCTGTGCGTGCCTCTGCCTGTGCGCGCGTGTGTCTCCGTATACCCTGGTGGGCTATTTATAGGGAGAGCAGGGATATAATTGTCCCTTGAAAATCTAGAAACAAATTGAGTCAATCTGTTTAAATCTGGAAAGTAGCCTTGCCGCGAGGCTAGAATCAGCTTCTGCGAAGTTAGGAATAGCAGGTAGCGTCAATCTCCTGATCTGTTTTGATTCTTTCTAAATAACCGAAAGATCTCCCCAGATTCTCTTACTTATTTTAGGAGAGTCAAGAGATTATGGTAAACAACTGCCAAATTTGATCTCAGATTTGATCTCGATTAGATTTGATCTTGAATAAATTTGATCTCATCTGGAGATTTAATTGTTCAAAGGTGACCATAAAAGACCCGCAGTGGAGCTGTCGCATCGAGCTCGCAGCGGAGCTGGAAGGAGCATCTGGCGAAGTCAAAAGAAAGCTCTTCAGCGGAGCTGGATAAACATCTGTGGTGAAACTACCGAACATCCTTCTGAGCGGTTGCGTGTGACTTTGAGCGAAGCTAACTCTCTGCGGAGTTAACTGAGCACTTCAGGCGAAGCTGTAAGTTAGCTCCCTGATAGAGCTTTGAACGGCTTCAAGGCGAAGTTGGATAAACTTAGCCTCTCAGGTGAGGCTATCCCCTTGGGCTTATGTGATGCAAAGTGTTGATCTAACTTAGTATCTTAGACCTGCTTAGGTCTCTTCAAAGACAATCTGGGCTCACTGTCTGCTTCATTAGATCAGCAGAGTCCAAGTTGCTGATTTGTCCCTCAGAGATGGGTACAGAACTGGTCGTCAGCTTGTCTGTCACTTGTCTTTTGTAAATGTCAACAAGTTTAGACATTGTTCAGGCCAGTCAGGGATCTTGTCTTTTTAGAGAGTCAGCTGTAAATCACCAAGAGGGGGGTGAATAGGTGATGAGCTAATCTAATGGTCAATAATGCGGAATTAAAACTTATATGATGCAAATTAAAACTTCTTACACTAAACACCTAGTATAACACAAGAGTGTAGCCGGATTCCCCGTGAAGGGCTCTAGACTAACTCCTCAAGATTCCTCTAAATAAGAGTTGAGGTGCCACGTTGGCTCTCTTGGTTAAATACAAGTGTTAGCAAACAATCCCCAAGCATATAACAATTAAGCACAATATGTATATCAAGCATATAAAGATGAACACAATATAAGCATGAAAGATATAAACAAATAAGAGACAAAGAAAGAGAGCAATTGCAAACATGGGAGATTTGTTTCGATGTTCGAGCACATTTGCTCTACATCCCCGCCTTTAACACAATGAAGGATTTCCACTAGAATCGATCCCACCGGATCACTCGGTGCCGCAACACCTACAAGCTCTTGGACTCCCTAGTCCCGTACACACCGCAAGCCCACTAGCTCGCCGAGGCCGCACCTCAAACACCGAGTTCACACCCGAACTCGAAACACCGCGAACCCGCAAGTCCGCCTCCTCACAAAGTACAAGAAAGAACTCTTGGTGATCTAAACACTTTGATCACCAATAAAACTCTCACAATAACACTCTATAGGTAGATATAGCAATGGATGGCTCAAGTGTTGTGTGAGAAAACAAGGATTGAATCTATGGTGAAAAACACAAGAAAATCTCTTTTGAAACACTCTTGATAAACTCCCCTTTTGATTGAAAATATTTGCTCTCTAAACAAGTGGGAAAGCTCTAAAAAGAGTTGAAAAAACTAGCTCAAAAACCACTTGAAAATCTTAGAGAAAACAGCCCCCAAATGCCCCAATTTATAGAGTTAGAAAAACTAGCCGTTGGAGCCAGGTTGGCCTGTCTGTCGATTGCCCGGTCGACCAGCCAACGGTCAGATTTCTGACTGTTGTGCCAGCGGTCGACCGGCCGGTCGACCGTGGCCTGGACACAGAGAGCAGACTCTCTGTCCGGTCGACCTGCCTGGTCAACCGGGGCTTTCCAGAGAGCAGAAGCTCTCTGGCGGTCGACCGGGTCAGTCGACCGGCCCTCCAGCCAGACTGGCGTGCACGTCTGTGCACATCGGTCGACCGATTCGGTCGACCGACTTCAAGCCCGGTCGACCGGTCCGGTCGACTAGCAGAAGCCAGTACAGAAAATTCTGGGATAAAAAGTTTGGTCATTTTGGCTCAAACAAAATCCCATAAAATCATGAAAAACATACAAAAATAGGTTCAATGTTATACTTTTATAAACAAACATGTTTGACCAAAATCAAGACATGCTACAAATAATTTGAACTATTTTTGTAACTTAAAAATTTTGGCTCAAAACAAAAACTGTATTTTTTCAAATTGGTTTTTCCAAAACTTATTTTTTCAAAACATCTCCAAATACAAAAACAAGATATTTTAAACTCATTTGAAGCATAGAGTGTATGGATATGATCCACTACACATACATGGTGAAATATCTATGTTTTTGACAATAAGCACTAAATACGGTTTTGGTTAAATACATGTATATAACAAACTCCAAAAATCAAACCAGTATTTTTCAACAAGAAAACTCTTTTGTATTTTTCCAAAATAAAAATTCTTTTATGAAAAACTCATATCTAAATCAAGAGTGTGTGTGAGTAAGATATACTTGAGCAATCCACCAACTATTCTATCCTTTACATTTTAACTAAAAAACAAAATCTTATAAAAACAAACCTAGACACAACTCTTCATCTTCTTGAAGTCTTCACTTGAAGTCTTCTCATCTTCTTGACTTGGTCCAAACTTGATCCAAAGAGCTAAACTCCTCTTGAGTACTTGATGTGCTCTTGATGCACATGCTCTTGAATTAAACCGTGGTAGCTCCAAAACTTGACTTTAAATCCTTTGTTGAAGCTACACACCTACTAAGATCTTGATCATGAATCTGTCACTAATTAAACACAAGATCATTAGTACTATAACTACATGAGTTGATCATCATCAAAACTAGAGTGATGGGCCTTTGGGCCAACAATCTCCCCCTTTTTGATGATGACAAAACTCATGAAGTTATATATACATGGATTAAAGTAAAGTTTCAAAGAAGCTCCCCCTTAACTCATGCATAACAATAAATAAATAAATATGCAATGAATGCTCATAAACATGTATGCAAATGTAAGGAGATAAACATGCCAATCAAGCATAAAACAAATCAAATTCTTTTTCTCTTATTTGCAAAACACTAAACATATATGCATAAACATAAATCCTTTAAATCCTTTTCCTAAAACATGCATATCTACCAAAATACTTCTCCCCCTTTTTGTCAATCATCAACAAAGGGGTTAAAATAAAAAAACAAAATCAACAAATTCTTCTCCTCCTTTTTGTCCAAAACAAAGAATCAATAAAGGGGTAAACTCAAATCAATCAATAAAGGATATATGCGATATACATTTATGAAGAGGAAGACGCAAAGTTAACTTCCCTACATATATGCATTACATGAAGAAGGGATGACAAGCCCTAATTCACATACCACATAATATGCAATGCATAAGAGGAGATGTGAAGCTCCCCCTACACACGTGCATCGCATAAAGAAGAGTTATCAAGCTCCTCAATATATGATACACTTAACATGAATCTATATGTAGAAGAGATGTTAAGCTCTCCTTGCATATAGGCAATATAAATCAAAACATTTTTAATTGAAATTTTCTCAATAAAACAAATTTTGAGATATCTTAGTAAATCAACTTTTAAGATATCAAATGTAAATAAACATTACAAATTTTGAAATCAACAAATTGTAAATGATCATTACAAATTTTGAATTTTTCAAATAAGTAAATATCTTGATACCAATTGTAAATTATAACAAATTTGAAACTAATTGATACTAATTGAAAAATAATGATCAATTTTTATTTGTCATTATCATCAAAACTTATATATGTATGTAAAGAGACAATACCATTAGGAATTGATATTATGGGAATTATGAAGCATACATATATAGGAAACATAATATGAGTATATATAAAAATATCAATTTAGATACCAATTGAAATGATCTAATGATACCAATTGAAAATAACAATGTAAATCAAGTATATAACTCATAACTACCACCCTTAATATGCTCAAGGTAAAAGATTTTTCAATAAAGCTTATAAGGCATACTCGCCCATCCGTCCACCCATGACGGTGAAGGAAGGGGTTTTCAAAAATAGGTTTGAACAATATGGTTTGTTTGAAAACTCTAACATAACGAAGAATCCCGCAACTAGTTAAATAGAAAAACTTGTAAACTAGTACGAAATCCTTCAAGTAAGAAATAAAACAAAATTATATTTCATGAAAAACATGTAAATCACATGGTCACTTAAACACTCAAATTCCATAACGTCCAAAATGATCATGAAACATAGTCATGAATAAACAAATAAAGCATGAGTGCACAAGAATCATGTAATTAGCATTTTTCATGAAAATAGTCAATGAAGCTCAAACATGAATATTATTTTATTAAACAAATCATGAAAATTCATTTTTCATTCTTAAAAAAAATAAACTTCTAGGTATATGTATGTTTTTATCCAATCCTAACAATATGCATACATATCCCAAACATAAAAAGAGTCCATAAGATGAATTGCATGAAGGCAAATGACTCATGGGGTATACATGTATATTTATTAGATTTGAATACAAAATACATATACATGAAATAAAACATAAAAATAGGCAAAACAAGTGTAAATGAGAGAATCATCAAAACTAGGCTATACATTTGCATATAGTGAGTACAAATGAACAATGAAATGCAAACATATATGAATCAATTTATGCTCACTACTTGTACAAGTATACAACCAAGTTTTGATAAAAACTACATTTAAACTAGTATTTACCATATGAAGCACAAAACAAACAAAACATGAACATGCTAAAAATATCATATATAAATAAGCATGTAAATAAATAAATAAGGAGTTTAGAGATAGTTACCAAACCATAAGGACTATCCTTTAATTCTCCAAAATATGGTGGTTGTCCCACCAAAACTCCTCGATAGCGGTGCATCAAATGTATGTCCATCGAGTCCATGTGCATCCACTACCAATGCACCATCCCCTCACGTCGTGTGAGAGCCCTCACCTACATCAAAAACACAAGGTGGGGATTTTGGTACCCATTTTCTTTTGGGTCCTTGAGGGTTAGTCTTGTAAGGAACCCAAACATTTTTCTTATTAGCAAAATTTAAAGAATTTATCTTGTCATAACAAAACTTTGCTAAATAGCCTTTGCGGCCACAATGTGTACATTTGTACACCTTAGGATGCATATGAGTGTGAGTGTGATTGTAGCGTGCAAAATGTGCATATGCATGATGTGGATGATGTGCATGAATATGAGGAGTTTGTTTCTTTGAAAACAAGGACTCCAACCTCTTATGATTAAATGCACATGTGCTCAAAGTTGAGCTCAAATCATCTATTTTATTTTTCAAAAATTTAATCTCATTTTCATTAATAGTAGCATGTAAAGCATGGTGAGAATGAGAGTCATTTTTCTTACTCTTTTTAGAAACATTTTCTTTTTCAATAATTTTTCTTTTTAAAGAAGTGTTTTCATTTAAGGCAAAACAATTTTGTTTTTCCACCAAAACAATTTTGTTTTTCAAACTAGTGTTTCCTTCACAAAGATCATTTAATTTAGACATCAAGGAAACATTCTCATTTTTCAAATTTTCATTTTCTTTTTCAAAACATGCAATCTTAGTTTTAAAAGACTCATTTTCTATTAAAACATATTCTAATGAATCTTTTAAAGAATCTTTTCATTTAGTATGGCATCAAATTTGTTTTTCATTTTCTTATTTTCTTTTCTAAGCATGTCATATTTTTCAAGTAACTGTTGACAAAAAGATGTGAGCTCATCATATGACATGTCATATTCTTCTACCTCAGATTCGGTAGTTACCTCAAGGGGGTTATCCCCTTGGACCGTGTAGCACACGTTGGAGGTGTCGCTTCCAACATCCGAGTCACTCCCCGCATAGTATTGTTCATTTTCGCCGAGGGAGAGAATTGTGTTCCATACTACAAAAGCCGAATCAATGTTAGAAACCCTAGATAAATATTCATCATTTATGGTACTCTTCAAAGCATGAATGGCCTTTGCATTAGCCTCAATATTTTTGCCATTTAAACAATAAAAATCTCTTGTAGTGGCAAAATAAACATGAATCCCTAAGGCTTTGAGGTACAAAGACATCTTAACCTTCCATGTTTGGATGTTAAGGATGTCAAAAGTGGGAGGTGTCATGAAATCCATGGTGTGTGTACAAATATTGTGATTAGCCTAAAAATGAGGATATTTAACTCTAGGTTGTTAGACCCAAATCAAGAGCACTTGGCTCTGATACCAATTATAAATCATCTAGAGGGGGTGAATAGGTGATGAGCTAATCTAATGGTCAATAATACGGAATTAAAACTTATATGATGCAAATTAAAACTTCTTACACTAAACACCTAGTATAACACAAGAGTGTAGCCGGATTCCCCGTGAAGGGCTCTGGACTAACTCCTAAAGATTCCTCTAAATAAGAGTTGAGGTGTCGCGTTAGCTCTCTTGGTTAAATACAAGTGTTAGCAAACAATCCCCAAGCATATAACAATTAAGCACAATATGTATATCAAGCATATAAAGATGAACACAATATAAGCATGCAAGATATAAATAAATAAGAGACAAAGAGAGAGAGCAATCACAAACACGGGAGATTTGTTTCGAGGTTCGAGCACATTTGCTCTACATCCTCGCCTTCAACACTATGAAGGATTTTCACTAGAATTGATCCCACCGGATCACTTGGTGCCGCAACACCTACAAGCTCTTGACTCCCTAGTCCCGTACACACCGCAAGCCCACTAGCTCGTCGAGGCCGCACCTCAAACACCGAGTTCACACCCGAACTCGAAACACCGCGAACCCGCAAGTCCGCCTCCTCAAAGTACAAGAAAGAACTCTTGGTGATCTAAACACTTTGATCACCAATAAAACTCTCACAATAACACTCCTATAGGTAGATATAGCAATGGATGGCTCAAGTGTTGTGTGAGAAAATAAGGATTGAATCTATGGTAAAAAATACAAGAAAATCTCTTTTGAAACACTCTTGATAAACTTCCCTTTTGATTGGAAATATTTGCTCTCTAAACAAGTGGGAAAAGCTCTAAAAAGAGTTAGAAAAACTAGCTCAAAAACCACTTGAAAATCTTAGAGAAAACAGCCCCCAAATGCCTCAATTTATAGAGCTAGAAAGACTAGCCATTGGAGCCAGGTTGGCCTGTCGGTCGACCGCCCGGTCGACCGGCCAACGGTCAGATTTCTGACCGTTGTGCCAGCGGTCAACCGGCCGGTCGACCGTGGTCAGGATACAGAGAGCAGACTCTCTGTCCGATCGACCGGCCCAGTCGACCGGGGCTTTCCAGAGAGCAGAAGCTCTCTACGACCCTCCAGCCTGACTGGCGTGCACGTCTGTGCACGTCGGTCGACCGATTCGGTCGACTAAGTTCAAGCCCGACGACCGGTCCAGTCGACCGACAGAATCCAGTATAGAAAATTCTGGGATAAAAAGTTTGGTCATTTTGGCTCAAACAAAATCCCATAAAATCATGAAAAATATACAAAAATAGGTTCAATGTTATACTTTGATAAACAAACATGTTTGACCAAAATCAAGATATGTTACAAACAATTTGAATTATTTTTGTAACTTGAAAATTTTGGCTCAAAACAAAAACTGTATTTTTTCAAATTGGTTTTTCTAAAACATCTCCAAATACAAAAACAAGATATTTTAAACTCATTTGAAGCATAGAGTGTATGGATATGATCTACTACACATACATGGTGAAATATCTATGTTTTTGACAATAAGCACTAAATACGGTTTTGGTTAAATACATGTATATAACAAACTCCAAAAACCAAACTGGTATTTTTCAACAAGAAAAGTCTTTTGTTTTTTCAAAATAAAAATTCTTTTATGAAAAACTCATATCTAAATCAAGAGTGTGTGTGAGTAAGATATACTTGAGCAATCCACCAACTATTCTATCCTTTACATTTTAACTAAAAAATAAAATCTTATAAAAACAAATCTAGACACAAGTCTTCATCTTCTTGAAGTCTTCACTTGAAGTCTTATCATCTTCTTGACTTGGTCCAAATTTGATCCAAAGAGCTACTCCTCTTGAGTGCTTGATGTGGTCTTGATGCACAGGCTCTTGAATCAAACCGTGTTAGCTCTAAAACTTGACTTTAAATCCTTTATTGAAGCTACACACCTACTAAGATCTTGATCATAAATCTATCACTAATTAAACACAAGATCATTAGTACTATAACTACATGAGTTGATCATCATCAAAACTAGAGTGATGGGCCTTGGGCCAACATCAACACTGTTGTGTCTACCAGCCACTGTTCTGCATCCAGGGGCTTCTCTGTGCCTGAAAAGATCGCCAGCTGTAATCCTATGAAGTCTGACACGTTACCTGGCCTTTGCTCCCGTGGTGCAACCAACAGTCCTTGACGTAGAAGCTCTATCTGCTGCTGTTGACTCTGCATCATCCCTTGAAGTACCCTCATCAGGCTATCATTGTCTCTGCTGGATCCATCTTGAGAAGTATCAGCACCATTACGTGTTCCCCGTCTTTCCATATCTGAGTTGGTTGAAGTGGGTAAAAAAAAAGAGCTAGAAGGTAAAAGATTAAAGGGTCTCAAGATTCAAGAAATGGATCAGAAGGAAGAGATAGATAACTCTGCACTTGTAGTTGGATTGTATAATTCGGACTCTTATATTCCAGTTGCAAATTTCTTTACCATTAATTCGCCGTCTGGACGTGCTAAGGATGCGAGAACCTAGGCTCTGATATTATCCTGTAACGCCCCGATCCAGCAGATACGGAGACGTTACTGCGACGTATATACGCAGGTCAGAAATACCCTCACGTATATACTCTATGCATCAGTACAGGAAAGAATCAGAGTACGGAAGCACGTGGTACATTATACATTCCAATATATGAGTACAATTACAAAGTTATCACCAGATGTGACACAATATTACAAGAATATTACATCACCAATAGGCGCAAGTGTGAGAATTCAAAGAGATGTACAAGTATGAACAGTACAAAATGGTGCTCACGAGATAGCAAGAGATGCCGCAAGCCAACCAGGGGAGCAAGGATGGGATTGGAGCTACAGCTGGTCTGTCTGCTCTGCAGAAGTTAGCTTAGTCCTCGGCAAGAAGATCCCCCTTCAGTCCAAGCTTCGAGACCTGGACATGAGAATCCAGAGGAGTCGGTACTCCTTGGCGAGTGGTGATGCGAATGTCAAGTGGCATGCATAGATAAGCACACGTGTATCGATAAATCGAATCATAAACATGCATTGAAAACTGTGTCATAAGCACAGGCATGCAGGAGTAAGTAGAGACAGTAATCGATTTCAAGCTGGGAACAAGCATGATATAAAATGATAAGGATCGGTGACGAGGCGATAATTAAAGTAGACTTTCTAACACCAGATATCTCCTAAACTAACATAAAACCGATAAAACTAATAAGACAGAATAAGCCAATTACGAGCAAAATCAGTCGTACAAGTTAGGTTATGGCTCCATGAGACTAGTACATTGAAGGAATAATCCAAACAAGGAAACCCTCATCTATATACCTTTATCCCATGTCACCATAATCCGAGCGCATACAATCCGAGTAACAAAACAACACAACAAATTATATATTAGTATCTTATTATAATTGGGGCCGTCTAAGTTGTAGGCTTCAGTATGCGTCCCATTCCACATACTCCCACTTACAACTTATAGAGCAAGTTATTTGAAAACTGATGAAGTTCGACGAACCATATTTCGGATGGGCCTCGTACATGCCCGGGACAACGGTCCAGGAGTATCCGGTGCTGAGCCGGAACGTACCGCTAGGCACCGGGACTTATTTACATTCGAACAGGAATAGAGTATCGCAGATCCCATAGAAATAGGCCTAGGGCGTGTACATACCCGGCAGAAATAAACAGGAGTAGGGGTGCCAGCACACCCCACAGAATCCCTAATGGCCGTCAGGTGATCCCTCAAGTATGTGGCCACGCGTGACTCGATTAGACCACCATAAACATGACTATTCAAGATCCATCAGTTTCCCCCAAACCGGGTGTAAGTTTTCATATAATAATTTAGTAGGTAATTATCAATTTACGGGAATATAAGGAGTAAGACATGATCAGGGAGTCAAGAGTACATAAGTACTATAGATTCAGGTCACTGCATATATAATACAGAAAACAAGTACATGATTCAAGTCACTGTATGTAATACAGGATAACACGGCAGGATTCCCGTGAATGTGATAGTCACAGATCAGGTATTAATATGTTAGGAGGCAGGTGGTAAGACATGTTATAATGAGGAGCAAGTGCTAAGTAGTAAGTCATGTCAGGTGATAACCAATCAGTTGCTAGATGATACAGACAGGTGTATGTCAAGAGTTCGTATAACAAGTATGTACATCACAATACAAAACGAGAATACCGATACAAATATATAATACAATACAAGTCAACCCGATAATGCGGGAAAGTCCAAAGGGAAGGCGAGGACACTCGCCTAGAACTTCAGAAAACACCGTGAAATGCCTGATGTCTAGAATCCAAGTAACTAACGCGTAAACGCATTTAATATAGTAAATATTATATTATATGGAGGAGAGAGAATGAGCTAGAAGGAGAGGGGATGAAGACGTAGGAGTCGCAGACGCGGGAGTCGCGTCGCGTAGAGGCTACAAACGCAGGGTTCGAGACCTTCGTTAAAACTAGGACACGAGAAGAACACAGACGCGGACGTGAGTTCCACGTCGTGTTAATATAAGAACGCGAAGGTCGCGTTAAGGAATTGCTTAGACGCGGGGTCAGCTCCGCATCTAACAATTAATCAACAAGAGAAACAAAGAGACAGGGAAATGAGAGTGTGCGAGAGACGTAGGGAACATAGAAAGGGATGGAAAAAGAAGGAAAATGAAGAGGGAAGAAAGAAAGAAGAGAAGAAAAGAAAGAAGGAAAGGAAAGAGAAGAAAAGAAAGAAGGAAGGGAAAGAAAAGAAAGAAGAAGGGGAGGGGTGGAAAGCCGGCCAAGGCTTAGCGGCGGTCAGCGGCGGCGACGGCCGGAGGCCGGAGGTGGCCGGAGGCGGCGGTTAAAGCCCCAAAGAAGGAGTGGTGATGGTGCAAGTATAGTTGAAATGGTGAAAATGAAGTTTTGAAAAAGAGATTTCGGAGAGCGAAGCTATATCTCGTTAGAAAGAGCTCTCCGAGGGGAGGAAGATGGCGTGGTTGGTGGTGGCCAAGATGGCGTAGGTAGTGGAAATGGTGGAGAAAATGAAGGGGATGGGTTGTTTTGATAGAAAAAGAAGAAAGAAGATGGTGGTATGGTGGTGCTGTGGTTGTTAGAATGGAGAAGGAGATGGAGGGAAGATGGAGAGAAGGATGGTAGAGAAGTTGGTGGTGAGAAGATGGATGAGGTGGAGAGGATCGCCGGCCAAAGGAAGGGCAAGGTGGCTATTGGGCTGCTGGTTCGCTAGCTATTGGAGATGAAGAAGAAAAGAAAGAAAATGAAAGAGAGAGAAATAAGTGGGGTATATATATAAGGGAATATGATTATTACAATAATGCCATTGCTTATAAAAGAAATTGCGTCCCTTTAAAACCAGAGACTCGCGTCTCATTAAATGATATTCGCATCTAGGCAAGGAGACTCGTGTCTAGGCCAACTACCCAGACGCGGAGATGAAACCTGCGTCCAGAGGAAAAACGCGAAAGTCGCGTTTAACAGAAATGACAAAAGTCATAATGACTTGAAGGACATAACGTTGAATGCAGAATGGAGAGGATCTCTGCATCAAAAATTGAATTCAGATTTGGTGAGACTCGTGTCTAGCAAGCAGAGAGAAATAAAAAAAAAAAAGTAAAATATCTGGATAAAATTCCGGTATCTGGGAAAGCACCGAAACTCTAAAAAAGTCAGAAAAATGAAGTAGCTCGGAAAGCTTTCCAAAAATTATCAAAAATAATAAATATTATTTTAAGATATTTAGCAAAATCAATTTTTAGAGATTCAATCTCATTTTCAAAAAAAAAATCCTAAAACCTACAGTCGACACCGAGTCGGCCGGATTTTTGATAAAATCTAAAAAATCTCAAAAAATGCCTGAAAGGAGAAAATATAATTCTAATAAGTAATATGAAAGCGGAATTTAGAAATTTGATTCTAATTGTAAACTAAAATTCCTGAAATCAATAAGTGATACTGGCTAATACCAAATCCAGTAGAATTTTGATAAATTCAGAAAAATCCTATAACAAGTATTTAGATAGAAAATGTGATCTTAAAAAGTTATGGGAAAGTCATTTCTTAAAATTCAACTCTGTTTATAAATTAAAATTTTGAGAATCGGTCAGTGGTACTGGTCGACCCGGTTTTAAAGATTTTCAATTTAATTCTGAAAAATTTTAAAAAATCATGAAAAATCTAAAATATTGGGAAATGATGTTTGAAACTAAAATCGGACAAATCTGAATAGCAGAAAGGTTAAATCGAGCAATAAACTAGAATCGGGTCTTCGGTTTCGATTAGGGCTGACTCCGAGTTCACGAATCCAGATCCAAAGTAAAACATCATAATAACAATTCATAACACAAAACAAATACAAGAAGTAAATAATAAATAAATAAATACGATTGAAAAATCTGAACACGTAACTAAGTACATATTCCGGGAGTGGGATGTTACATTTTTCTTTATTTGTTTGTTTGTTTTTTGTAAATTGTGAAATAGATTTTAACAACAACAATTTTTTCAATCCTAATATGAATCCATATTTCACCCCGATCTCATTTGACTCGGATAACTCCGACCTGGCTATGTATAATATGAACCAATTATATACGCCGAATTGGGATTATCCGACTCAATTTATACCCCAGTCGTAATATTATGAACAAGACTGGAATAATCATTACCACTCTTCACAAAGCCAGTGGGGATATAACTCTCCCGAGTCATATAGTTAACCACCTCACCAACATCCAGCTTCATATAATCCTTCTCTCGAACAACCATTAGAAGAACAAATAGATTGGGAAAAGAAGATGGAAGCCTTAAAGGAACTCGAGCGACGAATTCAAAATCTAGAAGACTTAAAATCCCATCAAAGTTTTCAAATCCAAAATACTTACTCATTTTCCAAGTCCCACATCAAGAAGAACATACCGACTTAGAAAAGAGTACGAAATCTATGATTCAATTCCAAAGCGATCCTTTCGACAGAAGCTAGACTTAGTCGATTGGAAAATATGTGTAGGAATAAAAAAACTCTGTCTACTCAATTTTTGACTATTCCTAACACTTCTAATCATATTGATGAAAATCAAGAATCATGAAATCTTAAAGACTTTGATCAAGATTTAATTTCACCGCAAAATCTTGAACTTGACCAATATCAACCCATTGACAAATTGGCAAGTTTTCATTTCAATAAAATTGGACTTGAATATGAATGTGAACCCACCCTTAACTCTGTGATTTAATTCTAATCTTTGAATCTATGTTGACTCCAGTATCCTTACCCAAGTTGGACTCATTGCCTTAGCCAACATTGATTCCTGTATCCATTGATTTTAAAATTGAATCATTCTTTTGGATGGTCACATTTCATTGATGGGAACAGAAGGTGAAATTAAATTCTTTGATTTGGACTCAACCCTTGAACCTAAACCAACTCTCGGACCCAAAGTTGATTTTTCTGAGTTAGTATTGATTCCCGAACTTTTCATTTCAAAACCCAAATCATCCATTCCATAAAACTGTATTCTATTGTTGGACCAAGGTGTTGACTATAATGACTCAGTGATGATTTTTCAAGATTGGTCATGTAAAGAATAATTTTCATGATAGGTCTTGCATAATCCTATTAAAATTAGGGATTGTAAATATATTAATAAAAAAAGAGGTCAATAAAGGTGGATCCCATGAGCCACCACATTATCTTGATTGGGTAGCAACACTTGCCCAATCAGACCACCATCGGAGCCACCACCATGAGATAATTTTTCTTCCCTTTTCATTTCTTTCATGTATATACACATTCACGATGCATTGAGGACACTGCATGATATAAGTGTGGGGGAGGGTTTACTAACGTAGGTTGTTTTAAAATTTTCTCTTTTACACTTCTTTTTAGGAAAATTTTAAAAACTTCCTTTTGTATAGAAACTCTTTTCTTTTTTTACAGAACTTTTTGAAATATGAGAAATAGTTTTGATTTATTTTAAGAAAATTAAGACTATCTTAGGAATTAAGAAGACCTAAAATTATAAATTTTAAACCGAATGAAAATAATAGATCTTATTTAAATTTAAGATAAGGAAGTATGATTGGAAAGATAATTTGATGTTAAATTTTTTGCCTTAGATTTATGCACTTCACACTTACATAATTTTTTGGGATTGAAACAAAGACTGAAAATGCCATAAAAATATAAAATATATATAAAATGATGATAAAATCACTTATTGAAGTTGATTAATTATGCCTCAGGAAGCATGATTATTCACCCAAAATGGTGGACAAAAATAAAATAAACCCCTTTAGCTTGTGGCCTTGTTTACTCGAGTCCTTAAGTTCGAGGGATTTTTTCTCATCTGGTGCCCTAAAACTATCTGATTTGGGAGTCACCGACTAAAAGCTCATTACCCAGGTAAGCTGAAAAGCCTAAGAAAACTAAGAGAATAAAAAAAATTTATAAAAATAAATGGCATGAAAGTTAGAGTCGATATCCCAAAAATCTTCACAATTCACAAAGTGCATATTTTTAAGAGTTTATGAAAGATCAAAGAATCAATTCAATTTTAAATTCTTACATTTAATTTAAAACAAGATTTTGCAATTCGACATAGTCTAAGGAAAAATAATTTCTAGTTAATCTATGACCTTGGATGACTTAAATTTTCGCAAAAATATTTTAACACTTTTCTCTATTTCAAAATATAAATACTAACATTTGATTTCTTTCTTTATGGATTTTATGGGTGTAATCCGTTGAAAACCTTCAGGAGATAAAACTCTTCCTCTAGGAGAAACCTAGAGGTTTAATGGCTTGTTGCACACGCTCAGTGCAATCACGTTACCTGTGAAAATGGTGTAATAATCTTCTTAGTTAGTTTTTCTGTTTTGCTCGGAATGAGCAAAAGATAAGTGTAAAGGTGTGATTAGTCTCTAAACGTATTTTATACCACACCTTCACAGTTATTTAATATTAAATTCTATTAATAATACCTCTCTTGCATGTTTCTAGATCTATGGCATGAAATGAAGAAGAAGCCCAAAAATCTCATTTAATTGGTGATTAAAAGCCTACAAGAATATCCATTGACTTTGGAGGGTGGTTTCGGTAAAACCGGGGGCCCAAATCTAGAAATCAGGATGTACAACCGATAGGGGGACAAGCGGGCAGCGCAGTAGGCGGCGCGTCTAAGTTTGCCATCGTGACAGTGTTGTGGAGCCGCGCGCCAAGATTTGACGAGCGGCTCCATGCAGACTCCCTGGTGCCCCCTTTTGCCTCTATATATTCTGGGGTTTCCATAGCAGACGAGGAGGAGTTTTGAGTATAGTTTTTAGGGTTTTCTTTTCATGTTGTAGTTTTAGGGTAGTTTAAGTTAGTTGTTCTTCTTTTCCTCCTTTGTATTTTTCTTTTCTTATAGATTTTGTATAGGAGAGAGAGAGAGAGTGATGCATGGGTGAAAAGAAAGAGTGCTTGTAATGAAAGGTGACAATTTATGAAAGGGTCTCTCTTTATCTCTCTAACTCCTTTTACATGCTTAGCTAATTTTTTCTCATGGCAACTAACTACTAACCACTACCTTACTAACTTCTTACTTGATAATCCACATGAATCTAATAGCTCTTGTAAGAGCCATTGATGGCTTATGATGATGGATTCAAACACTCTAACATCCTAACTCTCTAACAAGCTAACATTACTTTATTTCATGCTTGCTCTTATTTATTTGATGGTTTAAGTGTAGCTTGTACTTGTTTGTTGAGTTTCAATGTGATGAGTTAACATACGGGTTATGCTTTGAAACGCTCTTGAACAATGACTAGTAATGGCTAAAGATACATGTGAGGCAACTATCACTAAGAGGTTAGCATAATTAGTGGAGTCATTAGTAGTTAGTAGCCAAGAGTTTTCTTTTTTTACTTTGTTTTAGATATATTTCAAAAACCACAAATATCTTATCTTCTATGTTCCCACTTCTTCGTGTTTTACCATACTATTCTCTTTCACCTTTTGTTTTGTTTTCTTTTGATTCTTTAAAATATTGAAGAAACTTTAACACACACGTGAATATTTTGGTAAAGCTTCTATCGCTTCCCATCCCTGTGGATTCGACCCGTTTAGCCTCTATGTTATAACGGAAGTATCGAGGAAACCAAAGCACGCACTTTTAACTATTGATTTTAAAACATACACTTTTCGTGCACGGTTTCCCCCAATCAGATGCGTGACACATAGCCCTCTCCAGAACTTTTAAAGGAGGTCCCAGTTTCATTCGAGCTTTGAGCAGTTCAAGCAGCCGAAAGATTAGAGATAGGGTCAGTTGCAAGTACCCCTGTTTTCAAGCCAAATCTACATTTGAACCTAACGGTTATAGTTTTGAAGTGGATTGGTCATATCTACAACTGGACGAATTCCACTTAATTAAGGCGTATGTGTGCCCTGCCAATTCAAATCAGGATGTTCATCTCCAATCTTTTTCAAGATAAGTCGTTGAGATAGGACATATAGTCAAATACAATTAGACTCTGTAATCTTATCTAAAAAACACCTACATGTATAAATAGTAGACCCCTTGCAACGAGAAAGGAGACAATGAACAAAGCCCAAAAACCGTAGCGCATGAGTTAGGGCAATCACCATTGTAATTTCTCCTGAATTATAGTGGAATCCTCTCTCCCCCTCTTTGTGATTTTTTTTCCTTTAGGGTTTTCACGTAAATCTTTGTGTTTGCGGTGGTTTGATCTCCAATTCACTGATCAATCTTCCCAATTTTTGTGCGTGGACAAATTTCCTAGGAATTACCCATTGCAACATATAAACACATATCCTGTTTGAGATCTGACTTTATGTATATCTGATAGGCAGTCTGCATCTGCATAGCCAATTATTCCTTTTTTTGATCTTTTGGGATAAAATAAACCCAAATCAATTGTTCATTGAAGATAACGAAAATACATGCTTAATTCCATTCAAATGTCATCGTATAGAAGATGAGCTAAATCTTGCTAATAGATAGTAGTATATACTATATCTGATTGGATATAATTAACAACATACATAAGAGCTCCAATCGCACTTAGGTATGATACTTCAGGACCAAGAACCTCTTATCATTTTTGTGAGAGCGAAAAGGATCATTTTCTACATTCAATGATCTAACAACTTTTGAGGTACTTAAAGGATTTGCCTCATCCACGTTGAAGTATTTTAAGGCATTTTCAGCATAGTTTGATTGATGCAAAAGTATTCCATTTTGAAGGTGCTCAATTTGTAAGCTAATATAATATTCAATTTCTCCAAGGTCCTTCGTTTAAAATTTATTCTTTAAGTACATCTTTGTTTTTAGAATTTCTTTATGAGTCCCAATAATGTTTAAATCATCAACGTAATGATTTTGGACATTTTGGATGGGGTAAAGATGCTCAAAAAATAATGGCATTCTTTTAATTATTGAGTGGGTGCCTTAATTAATTTGTTGGGTGCCTTTATCTGCACTCCAAATGCAGGTAGCAGAAGCTGATTTTTGAAGAAACATTTTAAAATAGGGTTATTTAGATATTAGTCCCCAACTTATGTCAAATTTAAAAATATCCCCCAAATCATATGCTTTGTGTGCAAGTCCCCCAAAATATTTAAGTTACATAAAATTAATGCCTTCTTTTACTTTTTGTTAATAATTGACTCACATGTAGTTAAATCATATTCCCCCCGATGCTCTCTTTATCTCTTATACTTAACCACTCATTATCCTACTTATTAACTCATTTTAATTGCTTAATAAAACAAATATATAAACATGTGACCCTAACAGAATAGTAGGTGGTTCCAATTCCCACGAGATACTGTGCAAGTTTTCATAGTATAGAAGGATTTAACGTAACAATCCCAATAGTACAGAAGTGTTTTATGCAATTTTTCTCAACTTTTTTTTTTATGAAACTTTATTTATCTTTGCGCAAATGAGGTCAAATCCCAGCAAGTTTATTGCTTGCTAGATTGACCCCTTAAACGAGTAATACAACATGCTTATTTTTGTCTTTATAGATATCAAGTCAATACGCACATGCATTCCGTGTGCAACAATGCCAGCATTTCCCAGAAGGACGAGCACTTGTGTTCTCGATCTTCATCGAGCTCCCGGTTTCAAATTTGAGTTGAGACACAGAGATCGTAGGGCCCTTTTCCCCTTCCAGACGCGTATACGTGGCTCACACGTCACCGGTCGGCCAAGGACGTGGGACTCGCGGGCAGCACAAAATATTCTCATTTGGACAACAAAAATTGAGATTTGGGGGAATGTTCACAACCATGTATTCCAAAATATCTTAATTAATTAGTCCCATTGGTTGGCTATCACGTTACGCTGACATCAGCGCCACGCCACCTCACCCCATCCAGTTCCGAGCTCCTCCTTCTAGGACTCTCGAAATGGTAGTGGTTTCCCACAATTTTCGATCCCCAGATAGAAGAATCGAGAATCTCATCTCATCTCATATCAGATTTTTTTGCCTGAGTTGATGGGAGCCCCAGCGCCGCCGCGCCTGGGATCTTTCCGTTACGCCTTCGAGCAGAAGAGCAAGGAGCGGCTCAACCTCCTCTCCTCCCTCAAAGGCTCCCAGTGGGGCAATTTCCAGCACCAGGACGACGACTTCGACGACGATTTCGAAGACGGCGGCCGCCGGTGCTTCCGCTGCCCCCGGGGCCTCCGGCGGGCGGCCGGGTGGGTGGGATACGTTTGGGGAAAGGCGAGGGAGGCGGTTGTCAAAGGGTACGAGCTCGGGATATCGGATCCGAGGAAGGTGATCTTCGCGGCGAAGATGGGGCTGGCGCTGTCGTTCATGTCTCTGATCGTATTCCTCACACAGCCCATCAACGTGGTCAGTCTATACTCTATCTGGGCGATCCTCACTGTCATCATCACTTTCGAGTTTAGCATAGGTAATTTCCCTCCATCCTTCATCTCCATCTCGCCTTGTTTGTTTTAATAATTTCAATTCAATTCCGTTTTGTATACTAGGATTCAATAATTGTGGAGGCCGTAGGGAGCACTGGGAGACAAATTTTTTTAATTCCTAAAAGAATTCCTTGCACATTTTAGTACTAAAGTTTTAAAATACAATACAGATTGAGTAAATGTTTTCCTCCTGCTGCTGCTTTTGTTGTCTTTATATATATATATATATATATATATATATATATATATATATATATATATATATATATATATATATAGGGGTTACTGTATCAGCCGGCAGGCTGAGAGAGTTTCTCAGCCGGCGCTGAATATATGCCACATATCGGCCGCAGAGTGTAGGCGCCAAAAAAATCAAAAAAGATCCCGCCTAAACAATCGTGAAACAAATTGACAAAAATACCCCTTTTTAATTCTAAACTGGAATAAAGTCATCAACAAACAAAATTCCAATTGAATATATCTACAGTTATAAAATTCATAATTTTACTACGTCGAAAAATATAATTAAAAAAAATTTGGATCAACATAATGTAAAATAAGCACAAGCATTGAAAATTTAAAAAACATGTCATGGTCGCAGACTTAATATAATATAACTTCAATTTTATATGACAATTGTGACACAGTCGCAGTCACTAGTCGCAGTCATAGTATAACAAAACTTTTTTATATGACGTCTGCGACCCTAGTCGCATACTATCGTACAGCAATGCGACCTCCTTCAGTACTGCGACCAAAGTCGCAATCTTCTTTCGCATGCCTTATGTATTAAATGAAAGTAATTAATATTCTCTCTACCTTGATACAACAACAGTCTAGAAAAAAGAGATGCAATAATGTTAATATCGATAAAGGAAAGATGTGCACCATACGTAATCTAAAGATATAGGCAAACAATTCTATAAAAAGTTAATTTGTACTTCAAGTATTAAACCTCTGGCAAAAAGAAACTCTTCGGATTCTCCCGCAATAAATCTTCAATTAAATATTTAATTTTTTTACCACTTCCTACCATACTCAACCCTCACCTGTAACAATTATTATTACTATTCATGTTCTTCCACAATATTGACCTTTATATAATGCTTGTAACTAATATATTATCTCATACCTGAAAACTATATTTTTGCTCTTCCTTTTCAATTTGATTTCAAAAACTTCCAAAAAATAATTCATTCTTGAATCATGTCTTCACCATCTTCTTCCTCTGAACACTTGGATTTCAACTTCAATCGTTCCCCCACCGGTCCTTTTTCTTCAGGATATTCTATTGAATCTGATACCAGTCTGGACTTCACTCCTTTTGACTATCTCACTACATCAAATAATGTATTAACTGATCCTCCTATTCATGAGGATAATGAAGATTTCATGTGGGTTAGTGAGGAAGACATTATTCCTCTGCCACTTGACGGAGACATGCTTGATGAAAGCATGTCCTCTGATGCTGTAGGCTCGCTTTCTCGCAACGGGTCAGACGAAGAGCTTAATAGAGACGATCCATTCTGGGAGTTTATTGGTGAAACAAAAAAACCTCAAAAACAGGAAGATGATGAGGAAATAAGTGATGAACAGAAAGAGCAGAAGAATGAAGACGACGAATCTGCTTATGATGGTGATAATGACGAGGATTAGGATTTCCTGATCTTCTGATATTCAACCTTATTTTGTCTTCTTTTAAAAGCTTTTAATTCTGTTTTTGTAAGGTCTCTTTCTCACTATATTAACTTATAAGCTCTTTTAATTACATATCAAACTGCGACTGTTGTTCTTAAACACTGCGACCATAGTCGCAGTGCTACTACGCATGCAATAAGTAAAAATAATTCATACTTTATAAGCAAAACATATAAAAACATACGTAAACTGCGACTATAGAATCAGTACTTATTCACCGTTATTACATTTAACTTAGCAAAAAAAATCAAGAAATATGCAGTCGAGGGTACTGCGACCATAGTCGCAGTCCATGATCGCATACTATATGTAAAAACCAATTTAATAGTTCATAGGAGGATCAGAAAACAGTCAGAAATGAAGGATGGATCAGACAACAGTCAGAAATGAAGAACAAAAAATATAAAATAATACGTAAATTGCGATTATACTATCACTTTCGTTAATACTGCGACCATAGTCGCGGTACTGCGACCATAGTCGCAGTCCATGATCGCACACCATATGTAAAAACCAATTTAATAGTTCATAGGAGGATCAGACAACAGTCAGAAATGAAGGATGGATCAGACAACAGTCAGAAATGAAGAACAAAAAATATAAAATAATACGTAAACTGCGATTATACTATCACTCTCATTAATACTGCGACCATAGTCGCGGTACTGCGACCATAGTCGCAGTCCATGATCGCATACCATATGTAAAAACCAATTTAATAGTTCATAGGAGGATCAGACAACAGTCAGAAATGAAGGATGGATCAGACAACAGTCAGAAATGAAGAACAAAAAATATAAAATAATACGTAAACTGCGATTATACTATCACTATCGTTAATACTGCGACCATAGTCGCGGTAGTGCGACCATAGTCGCAGTCCATGATCGCATACCATATGTAAAAACCAATTTAATAGTTCATAGGAGGATCAGACAACAGTCAGAAATGAAGAACAAAAAAAATATAGAATAATACGTAAACTGCGATTATACTATCGCTCTCGTTAAGTACTGCGACCATAGTCGCAGTCCTTGATCGCATTATACATTACACACGAAAAAAAGTAAACTGCGACTATATTAAAAATCATTAAATATCAAATCAGATAAAAAAATTAAAGAAGCATTCAAATTAGTTTCGTGATTTAATAAAAAAATGTTGGCAGTTTGGCCGCAGTTATAAAAGATAATTGTCAAAAAAATTGAATAACGTCATAAAATATAAAAATATAATAAACTATACATATCCACTGTCTTTTACCGACAGAGTAGCTTTTCATAAGGGGTATCTAGTAATTTAATTTCTTCCTATAAGCGGGCCGCAAGTTAGTGGCGTGACAAATCTTGAGCCACGTCACCGCAGGCTGACAGAGTTCTCTCAGCTGCAGGCTGATATACATTTTTCTCATATACACACACACACACACACACACACACAAAAACTATAGTACATGCAATAGACATCCTTTCCTTACTTTCTTTGGTTGAGGTGAAAATTACTAAAAGTTCTGGAAGCTTGCAATTGCCTTGATATGAATTCAGGTTTCACAATATCTGAAAGGGGAAATCATAAAAGGCATGTTATCATACATAAATGCTACCTTTATATCAACACATAACCTGCTCATCTTAGAAACCAACATGGCATGCTCAATCTACTTTGATTTGATCTGCGATATAGTACTACTGGAAATAAAATTAGTTTGTTCTCGTGAGAGAAGGAAGTCAAAACCAGCATATGCTATTTATATCTCCTGTTACTTTATTACTTGAATCGTGTCATGTTGGACACACATGACAGACACACATATCTGACACGATATTTCCTATGTACTTTCAAAATTTGCTGTGTACACAAGTCGTGAAGTATCTTGCCCGTGTCGGCGTGTTTGAGTCCGTGCAGCATAGGTTTAGGAAATGAGAGGATGATCATTCATTTAAGGTGTGTTTTCTAAAATGAGAAAAAATCCCTAAACTTTCCCTCCTAATTAAGACCCAACTATCAGTCTAACACATCTCTAAACATCTAACCGATCAAAACCATTTCATTTCAATGATTAACCTGAGATCAAGCTTATCACATTCCTCATCAACCTATTGAACCCAAATCTCTTTATTGGGATCTTTCGTCATCCTAGCCATAGTTATGGGGTTTGCTCGTTCTTGCTGGATTGGTTCGAGTGGTTAGTTCGACCATACCAAGGACATATGGAACCACAAACTTTGAATTTGAACTTGCGCTTAAGGCTTTTGGTCATGCGACTTGAGTCTTTACTACTGTATTCATTCGAATCATGGGTGACACGCCCCTCCTCCCCCCCAATGATCACGGATATAACCTTCCCAAGACTTATGGCTAATTGATGTGCTTATAGAGCATGTGGTCTCGATAGCCAACTTAGGTCTTATGAGTGTTAAAACCCGTCTAGCATTGATGCATGTAATGACCACTGCTTTGTTGAGCAGATTCTACTACTTTTGTTAGGCAGAGCACTGATGTTCCTTAACCCACCGGTCCAGTTGATATTGGGCTTATACCGATTGTCTTTTGGAAGATATTTTCATTTCATCGAATGACCATCAACTCCTAAGGACATTCAGAAGCTTATAGTGTAGTGCCGCGATCGAAAAGATATATAAAGTGTATAAAACTTGTTCGAAAATGATACCCGTTGTAATTTTGGAAGAAACATTTACTATAGTAATTCACATTTCTTGTTTGGTTTATAAAATCTCATGTCGAATATAAGCACAACACAACAACTACTAGAATACACCATCTCTTTAGCCTATGAAGTGCGGATACTTTAAAGTGAGTGCGGTGTTCGTGTCGGATACGTGTCGGACACCAACACTTGCCAGACACATATCAGATACTCTGATGTCATGTCGGATTTTAAACAACCATAAAATCATGTGTCGACACCGTGTCCAACGTTATGTCAGCATTAAATAAAATTTAAAAATCATGTATTAGATATCTAAAAGTCACATGCTGCTTAAATAAACATGAAAAAAATGTTGTGTCATTCTGACATAAGCAAATATGTTAGTAGAATTTACACACATTATGAACTATGTGAGATTTTAGTAAAGTTATTTTTATATTTTTTTATTTTGTTTGCTACTTTATAGAAGCTATAGATATAAATTATTTAGATTTTATATTATTTTTCATCTTTCCTTTAATAAAACTAATTATTCATGCTTAATTTTTTGACAACTTGATTATTCATTATTCTACTCACATAGGTAGAGTTGTATAGAAATGTCTACTTTGAAAAGTACTATTGAAAAAGTTGAAGACAATGAAGCTCTTTTCAAGTATGAGAGAAAAATTAAAAAATTAGGAATAGGGGTGGATATTTATCTATATATAATAATAATAAAAATAAAATATTGCTTGCCGTGTCCCGGTATTCTTTTTTCTTGATTTTGTCGTGTCCCGTGTCTGTGTCGTGTCTGACACCCGTGTTTGTGCTACATAGTGTTTAACTCTCCTTATGGGATTTTTGTCACCCCCCACCAAGGGTGGACACCCTAAATTTTTTTAGGGGGGTCGATCAAATATAAAGTAAAAATATTTTAAATTATTCTCTAGTCAGAACTTCTCTAGGACAACACCTAATCCTTACATATTTATTAATAATTGAAAAACTTTGATACAATAAGATGATGGGGGCATGTACTTGGTCTCATTACCCACAGATTCACGAGGAGTACTAATCCAAAATCTAAATACATCTAAACTTCTAAAAACATGATACAAAATATAGGGTAATTAGCATCAAATTTAAAGAGAAAGAGGCTAACATGACTTTACGCTATTGGGAAGAGCCCTATTAAAGATTGTACATATTCAAAGGCTAAATTAGATGTCACGTCACAGGTTTATCTATTAGTCTATTAGATTTAAGAAATATTTTAACCTCTTGAGATTTTTTTACAAACTGAGTTCTTTTTTATTTTAATTGGGTGTCAATATCTAATCGCTGCTAACTTTTAGGCTAACTAATATGGGATGCTCATTAATTACACTTATTAGACATGGAAATTAGGATGAGTCCTATATTTTGAATTTAAGATCCGATTACTACTGATTTTAGGCGAATTAATAGGAGATAATAATAGTACTACAAGAATGTAAAGTTAGAATGTCATTTTTCATTTGCATTGAGGATCCATATCCAATCTCAACTAATAATTAGGCTGATTTATAGAAGATGCTAGATAATTAATTAGAGTATATTAGGAAATTTCAAATTCCAAGAGGGCCATGGCCTCCACGGCATCCCCTTAAATCCACCCGTCCCCCACCACAAACTGGTTTTTCCCCTCAAAACTTGTTTTTTTTTTTGCTATTCCTTTTCTTGCTGTGAAGATATTCTCCTTTGTTATTTTCTTTAAATAAATCTTCTGGCGACACCCTGCCATGCAAGATTTTCCACTATTTGCTCGATTTATGAGTATTCTTCAAGTTCGCACATCATTTCCATCATTTCCTGCCAAGAGAGTTCTTGGTCCCAAGGATGTTCTTCAACAACTTGGATCTTAGTCCTTGTACAAATGTCTTGACGTCCAAAAGTGTGTCATTTCTTGTTGACTCTCCTGATCTTCACATATCCAGTGTTGTATTTTCAATCAATTCACCTTCTTGTTGTATCGTTATCATTACTTCACTCTTCTTGCCACTCTGTTCTTGCAAATATAAAATCATCTTCAAGAATTTGTACTTCAACGTTTTCTTTTCCCCACCAATGGCATTCCATCAATGGTCCCATAGTTAGAGGAAACAATCGCGCCTTTCACTTTTCCTCTAGTTGCAAGAAATACACCATCTGCAAGGATCTCTTAAATGCTCTTTTGCATTTGTTCCTTCTTCAAAATCTCTGAACTTACAATAATTCGTTTGCGTAGTGAATACCCCTCACATTTCTCGCACTTCTTGATTAACTTGTTATATTCTTCTTTTCTTCCTTAAACTCTTGGATCTTCTTTTGTCATGGTTGCTTCTTGATTTCTCATTGTTGAGAATCTTTTTGAGGTCTTGGCAATGCCATAGGATCGAATTTAGTTTTTGAGAATTGAGTTCTGTTCACAGAGCTGATTTCGCATCGAAAGAGATCTAAAATCTCAATGAAAGCACCAATAATGCGTTCTCAGGCTCTGTAAGGTCTTGGTTGATGAATCTATAAAAAAAAGCACGGCCAGTCGGGGTCCGAATCACTCCGAAATCCCACCTTCGATGCTCAATTCAGTCACCACTCAAGAAACAGTAACTGTATGTGAGGATAAGAATGGGTTGCATACCATCCATGGGGCCCTTTATTTATAGGCGTTGGCTCGGCCGCACAACTATCTTTCATGGGAAGAATGGACTGCCATCTGGGTCTGGTAACTTGTTTGTATTCATAGGGTACTCGAAGTCTTGGCTGTACTTAGTGGTCGAATCCATGGCTTTACTTCGAGCATAGTTATTCAAGTAGCTAAGAGCCTGTGCTTAGCGCTAAGAGTTTATACTCATTAGTATGATTTTAGCACAATAGAAATGTGTGTGATTGCGGTGCACACGAGTAGAGCTCTTGTTTTCTCTTATTCTCACGTGTAAGAGTACTCAAGTCATTGAATCTATTGATCATTAGTTTTAATAGCTAGCCATTGAATTCGTATTAGAGATAACTTAAAGATTTAAGAGGGATATGCAAAATATAGATTTGTAAAAGTTATATCAAACTAAAATAGATCGCAACGAGAATATCTATAACACTGTTCATTTTATATGGAACAGCAAAGGGTAAGCATATGAGCGATTTATGATAGTAGTGGGGGAATATATGCATATTGAGAAATCTGTGTATGATTTGAGTGCCCAACTTGAAGATCTCAAGAACAAAAATTGGAGGAAACAAAAGATAATTTTGATGCTAGATCTTGAAGATAATCACAAGAAATCAAAGAATTCGTTTCCAACTCAACTTCATAACTAGGATATCCTATGAAAATCTTCCTAATAAGAGTTTCAATTATAAAAAACCAAGGACACTCTAAACCAGGTAGAAAGTTTTTTTTTAGACCATTTATGAACTTAGGTTTAAAAAAAAAAAATACAAGCACTACTGATGGGGACATCTAGTAGGATTTGTTTGATTTAGTTGTTGACTTATCTTATCTTGTTATAGTTTGTTTTAGTTGTTATTATGGTTGGTTGGTATTATCCCACATCGGTTGTGGTGGGAGTTATTTTTTTTGTAGGTCTATATAAGGCTGAGATTACTATTGTTTTCTTCAGTTAATGATTGATAATGAAAATTGCTGTTTGAGCATTTTGAGTAGCCTGTGTGCTTCGGGTGAGAAACCCTAGGGAGAGATTCCCAAACCCTATCTTGGGAGAGAAACCCTAGGTTGAGATTTCCTAGAGTTCGTCCCCCATCATTTTGGTATCAGAGCTAAATCTTGGTCTTTTTCACTTCTTCCACAAAATCCTAGCTTCCACAAAAACCTTTTTTTTTCTCCACCAAAACTTCCACAAATTCCCAAAACCCTAGTTCTTGAAAATCAAAAAAAAAAACCTAGATCTGGAAAAAGAGAGAAATTTTTTGGGATTACTGTTCCGTGAACAGTAATCACCCTATTACTGTTCACGTGAACAGTAACCCGATTACTGTTCACGTGAACAGTAAACCCCTGTTACTGTTCACATGAACAGTAACCCCCCCAGTTCCTGTAACTCTTCCCCTCCACAAAAAAAACCCACAGCTCGCCCATTCGGAGTCCGTTTTGAGCTCTGTTTGAAGCATTGGGTTCGTGACAGAGCCCCGGAGCTACTAGATAGATTTTCACAGCATTCAAGCAGCAGAGACGACCTCAACAATCCCTATTTGGTGCTGCTATAAGTCCTGCAACAGTCCGATTTGGGTCCAGTTCGAGCCTTTGAGATTCTTGGGTAATTTTTGAGCTTATGCACTGAAATTTTTCTTATGGGATTTTATTTTTGTGGTCAATATATTCATACTAATGGTGATCCCAAGGAAGTTAAATGGAAAATGTATGCGGCGGTCCCGACTTTTCGTGGTTTTTATGACCGTTACGGTTATGAAGACTGGGAGAGCAATCTTGAAACTTTCTTCAATTATTTTTCTCTGACGTCTGAGCAAAAGTGCCTCTATGCCCGAATGAAGTTGGTGGGAGAGCCATATTATTGGGTAGAGAACAATCATAAGTTATGTCGATATTGGTTTCTCTTGCAAGACTTTCTTCGCGCTCGTTATGCTCCACCCATTTCTTCATCTGAGTCAGACTATAAAGAGCCCAATGTTGAGCAAGAGCCCGAGAGCTGGTCAATCACAGATCTCTGCACTAAGATTCGGGTGGCCCTAGAAAAACTTGCAGCAAGTCAGGCTGCAAAGAGGGACACAGATCCAGAGCCTTCAGCCCTTGTCGAGCCTGACGTTCTCGAGGAGCCAGGGTCAGAAGTTGTTGCTGAGTTGGAGCACGAGCCAGAACAAGATAATGCAGCTAAGATAGGGCCAGAGCCAGTAGTTGTTGATGAACCCGAACCAGAGCCAAAGATAGAAGAGCCTCTTCCTCTTGTAAAGAACTCAGTAGATCTATCAGCGGAGCTTGCCATGGAGCTAATGACATCCACACCAACTATGAGGGTGTCAGTGTCCCAAAGATCACTTGACTTGTACGATCCTTTGCAGATCTTCCTACAGGAGACAGAGTCACAGGAGGTCAGACTATTCATGGTGCGAAGTACAGTTGATTCAGTTCTCATCCTAGAGGATGCGTCTTTTTCTGTTACCTGTGCATTGCTTGAGTTGTCATCCTGTATAACAAATTTGTCACAGAAGCCAGTCCCACCCACACCGCCTTGGTTCAGCCTTGATGCATATATGTTGGGTCCACGGCCACCACCATGGCCCGATTGAGAGTTGAGATCTGCATTCGATAGGGTCGAGTTTTCCCCAACCCCGGGGGAATGATGGGGACATCTAGTAGGATTTGTTTGATTTAGTTGTTGACTTATCTTATCTTGTTATAGTTTGTTTTAGTTGTTATTATGGTTGGTTGGTATTATCCCACATCGGTTGTGGTGGGAGTTATTTTTTTTGTAGGCCTATATAAGGCTGAGATTACTATTGTTTTCTTCAGTTAATGATTGATAATGAAAATTGCTGTTTGAGCATTTTGAGTAGCCTGTGTGCTTCGGGTGAGAAACCCTAGGGAGAGATTCCCAAACCCTATCTTGGGAGAGAAACCCTAGGTTGAGATTTCCTAGAGTTCGTCCCCCATCAACTACCTTAGAAGTTATTAAAAAATAAAAAAGACAAACCTTAATGAGGACTTTATTTATAGGCTGATCATCTGGCGGCTCGAACCTATTGTCCTAGTCAATTTGGTCAAGGTTTCTATGCTATAAGAAACTCAATATCCAACTGAAAGGAAGGCAAGAATTCCTAACTGTACAGAACCTGCTGTCCATCTTACCTCCTCCCCAAATCAGTTATTCATGTGTGGGTGGTCGCGGTTGTAAAGGAGTTGCAACAGGAGGCAAGGCCTTACATTATCAAAGTGGATGGTGAGATACCTACCATTCATTGGCCTTAGGTCTTGATAATATTAAATGATAAGCAACTTGTTGTCATGTCTCTTTTCAATTTTTCAGTGGTTAGGCTTTGACATGGATGGGGTATGTGGTTTCCCTTGGTATTTTTCCTTTTTATTTCTTCTTTTCATTTTCTTGACTGCATTAACCAACTTTTGTAAGGAAGAGAATGATCATATAACATTGATGCCATGATTAAGAGAGGCTTAATTGAGAAATATGGCCAAGTATTGTGTATATTTGGAAAACATGGCGAACTTGGTTGTATGTCATTCTTGTAAATGGTGGTGATTGTGAGGCTAGAGGGGACATAAATTGCCACGCCCCGCTTCTCAAAATACGCTAGAGCGGAGACGTGACGAGAGTCGGCGACGCATATACGCAAGGAAAATATCTCACGTATACGCGTTAAGCCTTAAGTAACATAGAATAAGCTATAAGTTTATACTATAATGAGTCAACGCTCACTGCAATATCACATATAAGCATCCATACATGATATCATATAAATAAAGAACATGAATAAAGACCGAATCTGATATACAAGAACCAGGAAAATACAGAAACATGAATAAAAAGGAGGCAAAATACCAGAATCAAATAGAGAGAAACTCCAGACTCCTCGCAACATGCACGGGCTCATCGAACACTTGATCACTGAAATAAAGCATATCCAATATTGGACGTGCAAATTCAGGGTCATCAGAAGCGACCTAATGAGTGTATAAGAAAAGGAAAGTGCTTGTGCATATAAACAGTATGTACAATAACATGATAAACTAAACATAAAAGATAACTGAATACTCAATATCATGAACAGAAAAAAAATAGTCAGTCAGTACAAATCAGATCATGTGTACAATCATATGTCTATCATAACTTATATGAGTTCAGTCAGGTTACAGTCGGTGAGTACAGTCAGTCACAGTATACTATAAACGATTTAATATTATTGATTAAGTCGGCGAATACCAACTGCCACCTGTAATAGACGTATCCTGTACTACGCTTATCACCCATGTCAATCGAAGTCCTAAGTTATTGAAACTGATTGGATGGAGACATTGTCCATGCTTTAGGTGGGTCCCGTACATACTAGGGACACGGCCCAGATGCCTGGCGCTGAACCAGGCCCTACCGCCAGGTAGTCAGTAACAGTAATAGTACTCACAATGAACAATACTCACAGTAACACTGTGCAACAGTAAACAGATGAGATGTCAGTCATCCCCTAGGGCCCTGCAATGGAATCGTAAGTCGGCTGCACAACCTGTATCCTAGGTCCACTTAAAATATAGACATCTCTTCCATCAATTTTCCTAATCCCAGTGAGAGTTGTCTTTTTATATTGTTATTTAGTTCGGTTAAACAATCAAGATCATGTTACTTAGAATACTGGGACGATACAGTGACAGTAACGGTACAATATAACATTCAACAGTCATCGTATACACGGTGAATGATAACAATAACAGATGAACAGTAACAGTAACTGTGTATACGATTAACAATAGGACTGTGCAGGATGTTACGGTCAAACAATACCTTTCCAGTAACTTCTGTAACATGAAATAATACAATAATGAATCTGAACACCGCTCAATCGACAATCTTATTAGAACAGATCAATATCTCATCCATCTACACTAGGATACAATAATAATAAATTCACCAACTTATAATCTCAATAGTCATCGTGAACATCAAATGGTAAGTCTGTAATAGAGTATTAGGTACCATAAATCACAAGTCCAATAAGCCAATAATCAGTTATCTCACCCTATCAATCTACTTTAATCCTCTAGGTCACCAATAATTAAGATCAAAAAAATAACTGCTATCAAACTCTGATATATAATATGGTTATTGATATCAATAAAATCACTCCCATAATAACTCTATCTCTATAACTGAATATAAACAATCACTAAGAATCAATCATGAAGAGTAGTCTACTGATATCCTGGAGATCAACTAAGTCAGCAGATACCGAAATGAATAAAGAGTAGAACATCCTCAAGCAACATGAAATTTGAAATACCTTTACGTCTGATAATCAACATCCACAAAATCATCGATAATTAAACATTAAATCAGGGGTAAAATCGGGAATACTCACAAATATCAACCCAATTATATCAATCTCATCAGAATACAAATTAAAATCCTCTGGAAAGAACACAAATCTCATGTCAATCAACTCAGTAGTATATCCCTCTTCTACATCATGAGTGTATTCATCCTATAGGTCACTGATATATTCATGTCTCAACATATAAAATACATAATCATTTATATCTAACCAATCAATCACTATCCAATCTGAGTAAGATCATATATTCTCACTTCTATTAAGCTCAATCGCAAGATCCAGAAATTTAAGTAACTAATCAATTATGTTTATACATGCACCAGGTCAGGTCAACCCAATCTAAGCCTGTTGGCCCAGAGGCCACTGTTCTAAAAATCGGATTAATTGGCTGATTAATCGGCCGATTAATCCTATTCGGTGGAAGCCCGCTTAATATTGCATTAATTACTCTGATTATGCGCTAAAGCGATTAATCGAGTCTAAAACGATTAATCCCCGATTAATGCCTGATTAATTCGCTTAATCACCGATTAATCATTTAGGTATTTCATATTTTTTAATTTGAAAAACTTATCACTTTGTGTGTGTTAGATCGCTAAGTAGTTTATATTGAGATGTCTTTTATAAATAGTAGATGAATTGTTATTTATTAAATAGTAAATGAATTATGATATTTTATTATTGTATATTTTGCATAAAGTGATACTTATGTTTTATTATTTTTGATTATTTTTCAAATTAACTTATTTAGCAACCTTTCTCCATCATTCTTTAAAGCTCATTATTTTGATTGATAAACTGACTAATTTTTTTATTTATCTTATTTTGCAAGTAAGTTCTTTGATTTATATTTATGTTACAAAATTTGAAATCTTGGATTACTAATGTGAAGAGAAAAGTTCTTTTACTTCTTTTTTACTATTTATTCATATTGTTTTGTTCATCATATCATGGTTTATAACTTCACATTTAGATACTGTCTTGTATAATATTTAGGCATTTTCAATAATTAACTGTATATATTCATATGTAGTTGTGTATAAATATAATTAAATATATTAAAATTTTCAAAAACGATTAATCCCCGATTAATCCGATTAATCATTATTCAGTGTTGGACCACACGAATAATGAAACCGATTTTTAGAACACTGCCAGAGGCCCTTCATTCTAGTTTTGATGATGATTAACTCATGTAGTTATAGTTTACTAATAATCTTGTGATATTTAGTTTTAGATATTTGATTAAGATCTTAGTAGGTGATTAGCTTTAACAAAGGTGTTTTGAAGCTTTCACATGGTGATTTAAGAGCTTGTGCGTCAAGATCGCATCTAGCACTTGGTTGGAGTCAAGCTCGTTGGATCGGTTTTGGATCGAGTCGACTTGAAGACGGAGTTCTACAAGAAGACTTCGGTTTGTTTAGCTTAAGATTGTGTTTAGATTATTGTAAAGATTAGATAATATTGATATGCTCAACTTCACATACACACACTTGTTTAAAGTTTCATGTTTGTTTTCAGATTAACCGGCTTTTGGATTTCTAGTTCATATATATGATTTTCATGAATAGTTAGAATCTAAACAAGTTTTACATGGTTTAATGTATATTAGATTTGATCTATATACGTCTATGCTTCATCTATTTAGAAAAACTTATTTGATAGTTTATTTCATGGGTTTGGAGTTTTGTATTTAAACAAAACTTATTTTTATATTTAATGTCAAAAACATAGATATAATATCCTTCATGTATATTGGATTCTATCCATATACAACATGCTTAAAAGTTATTTAAATATAATGTTTTTTATTTACATGTGTTTTGAAAAAATCAGATTTCCATTTCAAAGTTTGGTTTTTGGAAAATACGGGTTTTGGTTTAAGGCAAAATTTCAAGAACACAAAAATGGTTCAAATTATTTATAATATGTGTTGAATTTTTGTTACACATATTTGTATTTCAAAGATCTAATAAGAACTAATTTTTTGTGAAATTTATGTGATTTTATGGGATTTTTTAGAAGGCAAAAACTTAAGTTTTCAAATCCCTATAAGTGTTGGACCTGGCTGTCTGCCGTAGACCGGACCGGTCGACCGAGGCAGAAGTCGGTCGACCAGTCCGGTCGACCGACGTGCACAGACGTGCACGCAGCCTAGGCTAGGAGGTCGGTCGACCGCTAGAGGTTTTTGCTCTCTGAAAATGGCCCCGGTCGACCGGCAGAGAGCTCTGCTCTCTGTTTTCAGTGTTCGGTCGACCGGCCGGTCGACCAGTGGCTCAACGATCATAAATATGACTGTTGCCCGGTCGACCACCCGATCGACCGGAAGGGCAATTCTGCCTTTTCCAGTTGCCAACGGGCAGATTTGTTTTGGGGCTATATATATCCCATTTCTTGAGCTATTTTAGGCAAGTTTTTAGAGAGCAAATTTTCTCACCTTTACAAGTGTTTAACAGCAAGTTTTTAAAAGAGTTTTTTGGTTTAAAAGATTATTCTTTATTTGTTTTTAAAGTGTTAGAAACTTCAAAGAAAATAGTCTTTTGGGAATTGATTTTTGATCTAAATTTCTATATCTATTTGAAGATTTTCCCAAGTGATTTTCTTTATTCAAAACACTTTATTTTCTCACACTTGAGCTTATTATATCTATCATATCTATAGGATCTTGTTTTAGTGAGAAAAATTGGTTTGTGGTTGTTGATACCACCAAGTATTGTAAACCCTCCTTTCTTTGTGATATCCCTCTAGTGAGAGGTGATTGTGTTGATATCCCTCTTAGTGAAGAGGTGATTGTTGGAGTGGTGGCTTTGTGCTTTATCCCTCAAGTGTGAGGTGATTGTGGTGGTTTGGCTGTGTCTATCCCTCAATTGTGAGGTTGATATTGTGTTGGCTTTGTGCCTTGCCTCTAGTGAGAGGTTGTATTGGT
Source organism: Agave tequilana (assembly GCA_038442645.1). Taxonomy (NCBI): domain Eukaryota; kingdom Viridiplantae; phylum Streptophyta; class Magnoliopsida; order Asparagales; family Asparagaceae; genus Agave; species Agave tequilana. The sequence continues at coordinate 98,530 of JAVJIF010029868.1, read as the reverse complement.
TGAGAGAGTTGTTTACTCCCAAATTGTATTTACCCAAATCCTCAGTGGAGGTTCCCTGCGTGGGAAGTCCTGTGTGGATGCTATAGGGGAAATCTTTCTGTGTGAAGGCGGGGACGTAGAGCTGGGTGCTCGAACCTCGAAACATATCTTTGTGTTTGCGTTTGATCCACTATCTCTAACTCTCTTTCTCTTGTATTGTGCCTTGCATCATTTCATATTGTTCATATCATTTATATGCTTAGATTTGTTTGTGTACCTCACTTGTGTTCAACCAAGAGAGCTTCATATAGCACCTCAACTCTTATTTAGAGAAATTTAGAGGAGATAGTCCAGAGCCCTTCACCAGGAATTCGGCTACACTCTTTGGTTACACTAAGTGTGTTGCAATTAGTTTTTAATTTCGCATTATTTGCCATTAGATTAACCATACACCTATTCACCCCCTCTAGGTGTACTTTCAATTGGTATCAGAGTCTACGCTCTTGATATTAGGTTTAATCACCTAAGAGTGAGATCTTGGTTTACTAATTTAGGTTTGCGATTGCACACTTATTTGTTTACACACACTCGTGGACTTCATGACCCCTCCCATGTATGATACTTCCAACATTGATGTTTGGAAAGCTAGGATGTCCATGTACCTAAAAATCTTAGGCTTACATGTTTTCCTTGCCGCTATCAAGAAATCCTATCTTGGTAATAGCAAGCATATAGAGGCCAATGCACAAGCCCATGAAGCACTTTAAAGCACATTAAGTAAAGAATATTTGTGTTTAGTTTCTTATTGTGATTTTGTTTTTGCAGTGTGGAACACATTGACCTCTCTCGTGCTCCAAAAGACGAATCATGTGGAGACGAAATCTAGTGAGGAGAATCCGAACAACATCGCTATATGGTCTAAGGGAATGACTCTTTTGAGATACATTCAGAAACTCAAATAGATGATTGTGCTAGTTTTTCCGGCGATGATCATATTGATGCCGATGCATTAAATGAAGAACTATTTATTATTTGTGAAAAATTGTTAGAAAAATATAATCTTTTGAAAAAGAAAAGTTTTGCATTAAAAGAAGAAAATAAAATTTGTCTGTTAGACTTGAGATTATTTTGCAAAAGAGGGATGAGATTTCAAGTGAATTGTGATTCATTGAAATCCCAACTTGAACTTGTACTTAATGAAAACAAAATTTTGAAAAATAAAAATGGTTATGATAAAGTTTTGAAGAAAACTGAAGTTCTATCTTCCAAACTTGTTTTTGTTTTAAAAGAAAATGATTCTTTGAAAACAAAATTATTTCTATTTCGAAAGAATTAGATTTAATTTCTAATAAAAATATTTTTTTGAAAAATGATTTAGATACTCATGTTTGCCATGCTAGTGTAGCTTCATCATCTAGCTTACCTATTGCATGCTCCACTTTATCTTCAAGTATTAAAAATGATATTTGTGTTTTGAAGAAAAGTATTGATTGTTTGGGCTCCACTTTGAGCCAATATGCCATGAACCACTCACGGTTGGAATCTATGTTTCGAAAGAAACAAGTTCCACCTATGCATGCACATCATATACGGCATACACATGCTTCTCATGCTTACACTCATAACAATATGTATGCTCATGTGTACACTTGTACACATTGTGGACGTAAGGGTCACCATGCAAAATTTTGCTTTGATAGAATTAATGATTCAAATTTTACAAATAGATTTGTTTGGGTTAGGAAAGGTGCTAACCCCAATGGACTCAAAAGAGTATGGGTATCAAAAGCCACTCCTATTTTATTTGATGTAGGTGTGGGCTCTCACATGACGTGAGAGTTGTTAGTGCCTTGAGGTGGATACGTTCTGAGCTTAACGGTGACTATTTTGGATGCATCACTTTCAAGGGAAGTTTGGTGGAAGGACCACCTTGGTTTAGAGACCTAGAGATTTGCCCTCATGATTTTGGTAACGATCTCTATCTCCCATTATGTTTACATGCTTTCATTATTGATTTTTAGCATGTTTTTAGTTTTTTTCATGATTAGTATGTTAAATGTCATGATAATTAGACTTATGACATACATGCATAATATTTGAGATACACCCATGTTTATATGGATTTATAGTTTTTTGTTCTCACTTTAGTTTAGCTATATTGTATATCCTAGTCTAATACATATGTATTTATATAATGATATATTGGCTTATGTATTTGGCTTATGTTTTTTTTATGCTTCAAATTTTGATTACATGTTTAGATATAATTTTTCATTAAGACTTGTGTATATGCTTGTACAACTAATGAGCCACAAATAGATTATTATATGTTTGTGCTTGAATTGCTCATTTATACCCATTAGATGCACTAATATAGCCTAGTTTTGATGATTCATACATTTTGACTTGTATTCCCTATTTTGTACATGTTTTCATTATTATGTGTTTAACTTCATGTATATGTTAATTTTGTCAAAATTATTGGATATACATGTATAACCTTGAGTCATTTGCCTTTCATATAAAATCTCTTTATGGACTCAATTGTGTTTGGATATGTAAGTAATACCTTTAGTTTAGACTAAACATACATATGCCTTGAAGTAGATATAGTCATAATTTATTTTCCTGAGATTATATAAGCTTTATTGCTATTTGAATGTTAATGATTGTGTAATTTTCATGTTTTTCATGGATATATTATTGTTTTCTTTCTTGCTTAAAGAATTTCGTACTAGTTTTCAAGTTTATCATAAAACTAGTTGCGTATTTTTCATTTTGGTAGAGTTTTTCAAACATGTTATATTTTCAAATTCTATTTTTGAAAACCCCTACCCAACATGGGTGGTTGGATGGACGATCATGTCTTGTGAGCCTAATTGAAATTTTTTTTAAACAAGTGCATGATAGGGTGAAAGGTAAGAGTTATACACTTGATCCTCATCATTTTTTCAATTGGTATCCCAATTGATATTTTCATGGTTGTATACTCATCTTTGGTTTTCTATATATGTATGTCTCAAAACTTAAAAAATATCAATTTCTATTGGTATTTACATTTTCATACATATATACATGATTTGATTGTGCTTATTATATCTTTACATCTTAAAGCACAAATTATGTTTATGCTAAGCTTGATTTACTCCTTAATGACTATTAGTTTTCAAATTGGTATTTTACACAAGTTTATGCATCATTTTCATTCGTATCTCATAAAGGGGGAGAACACTTCATGTTTTAGTTTTCAATTGATTGTATTTTCAATTGGTATCCTACTCCCACACTTATGACATAAAATTAGAATAATATTTTTTTCATCAATATTATTATTTGGTATATTCTTTTTCAATTGGTTTCCTATGCTCTTAATGAAATTTTTTCGGAACATGCTAACATTTTCAATATTGGTATCAAAAATCTTAAATTGGCTTTATTCTAAAATTTGGTATCTTTATTGCAAAATGAATTGTTTAACCAAATAATTGGTTTGTTTTTCACTTGGTATCATATTTCATTTTAAATTGGTATCTATATTGAAATGAGTTATGTTTACATAAAATTTTTTGGCTTTCACTTTCAATTGATATCAAAATTATAAAATATTTTCATTTGGTATCAAAATTACAAGATGTTTACAATTGGTATCAAAATTCTAAATATATATATTTCTATTGGTATCAAAACATATAATGTTTTATTTTCCATTGGTATCAAAAGTTTACAAGATATTTTCAATTAGTATCTTTTGGTATCTTAGAAAATTTTGTTTATTTTTAATTGGTATCATAATTTGGTATCAAAAGTTTTGATATGTATTGCTTATATGCAATGGGAGCTTAACATCTTCTCTATATATAGATTCATGTTGAGTGTATCTCATATTGAGGAGCTTGATCGCTCTTCTCTATATCTTACACGTGTGTAGGGGGAGCTTCACATCTCCTTTTATATATTGTATATTATGCTTTATGTGATTAGGATTTAGTCATCTCTTTTTCATGTAATACATATATGCAGGGGAAGTTAACTTCATGTCTCTCCTCTTCATGAATGTATATAGCATATACACCTTTGCTGTTTTGATTTATGCAAAAAGGAAGAAAAATATTATTTATGTCTTTAGTATTGTACCCCTTTGTTGATGAATTGACAAAATAGGGGAGAAAAATTTGGAGTTTTTATATGCATGTTTGTTTTTATATGCATGTTTGTTTAATTTGTTATCTTTTACCATTGATATCAAGAGCATCTTTTGTTGGTATTAAGAGCATGTTTATTTCATTGGTATTAAATATCATGTTTATGCATATTTATATTGAGCATTCACGATAGATCTTTATTGTTTATTGCTATGCATAAGTTAAGGGGGAGCTTCTATGAAGCTTAACTTTAATCCATGCATATATAACTCCATGAGTTTTGTCATCATCAAAAAGGGGGAGTTTGTTGGCCCAGAGGCCCTTCACTCTAGTTTTGATGATGATTAACTCATGTAGTTATAGTTTACTAATAATCTTCTGATATTTAGTTTCAGATATTTAATCAAGATATTGGTAGGTGATTAGTTTCAACAAAGGTATTTTGAAGCTTTCACATGGTGATTCAAAAGCTCGCGCGTCAAGATCGCATCTAGGACTCGGTTGGAATCAAGCTCGTTGGATCGGTTTTGGATCGAGTCGACTTAGAGACGGAGTTCTACAAGAAGACTTCAGTTTGTTTAGCTTAAGATTGTGTTTAGATCATTGTAAAGATTGGATAGTGTTGATATGCTCAAGTTCACATACACACACTTGTTTAAAGTTTCATATTTGTTTTTGAATTAACCGGTTTTTGGATTTCTAGTTTAAATATATGATTTTCATGAATAAATAGAATCTAAACAAGTTTTACATGATTTAATGTATATTAGATTTGATCTATATACATTTATGCTTTATCTATTTAGAAAAACTTATTTTGATAGTCTATTTCATGAGTTTGGAGTTTTGTATTTAAACAAAACTTATTTTTGTATTTAATGTGAAAAACATAGATATAATATCCTTCATATATATATATATATATATATATATATATATTGGATTCTATCCATATACAACATGCTTAAAAGTTATTTAATTATCATGTTTTTGTATTTGTGTTTTGAAAAAATCGGATTTCAATTTCAAAGTTTGGTTTTTGAAAAATACGATTTTTGGGGCAAATTTTCAAGAACACAAAAATGGTTTAAATTGTTTGCAATATGTGTTGAATTTTTGTTACGCATATTTGTATTTCAAAGATCTAATAAGAACTGATTTTTGTGAAATTTATGTGATTTTATGGAATTTTTTAGAAGGCAAAAACTCAAGTTTTCAATCCCTATAAGTGTTGGACCTGGCTGTCTGCCGATCGACTGAGGCAGAAGTCGGTCGACTGGTCCGGTCGACCGATGTGCACAGACTTGCACGCAGCCTAGGCTGGGAGGCCGGTTGACCGGGTTGGTAGACCGCCAGAGAGCTTCTGCTCTCTGGAAATGGCCCTGGTCGACTGGCAGAGAGCTCTGCTCTCTGTTTCCATTGTCCGGTCGACCGGTGGCTTAACGGTCATAAATATGACCGTTCGTCGATCGACCGCCCAGTCGACTGGAAGGGCAATTCTGCCCTTTCTGGCTGCCAACGGGCAGATTTGTTTTGAGGCTATATATGCCCCATTTCTTCAGCTGTTTTAGATAAGTTTTTAAAGAACTAATTTTTTCACATTTACAAGTGTTTAACAACAAGTTTTCAAAAGAGTTTTGGGTTTAAAAGATCATTCTTTATTTGTTTTTGAAGTGTTGGAAATTTCAATGAAAATAGAGTCTTTTGGGAATTGATTTTTGATAAATTTCTATATCTGTTTGAAGATTTTCCCAAGTGATTTTCTTTATTCAAAACACTTTATTTCTCACACTTGAGCTTATCATATCTATCCTATCTATAGGATCTTGTTTTAGTGAGAAAAATTGGTTTGTGGTTGCTGATACTACCAAGTGTTGTAAACCCTTCTTTCTTTGTGATATCCCTCTAGTGAGAGGTGATTGTGTTGATATCCCTCTTAGTGAAGAGGTGATTGGACTGGTGGCTTTGTGCTTTATTCTCAAGTGTGAGGTGATTGTGGTGGTTTGACTTTGTGCCTATCCCTCAATTATGATGTTGATATTGTGTTGGCTTTATGCCTTGTCTCTAGTGAGAGGTTGTATTGGTTAAGAGAGGAGTTGTGTACTCCCAAATTGTATTTACCCAAATCCTCAGTGAAGGTTCCCTGTGTGGGAAGTCCTGTGTGGATGGTATAGTGGAAATCCTTCTGTGTGAAGCGGGGACGTAGAGCTGGGTGCTCGAACCTCGAAACATATCTTTGTGTTTGCGTTTGATCCACTATCTCTAACTCTCTCTTATATTGTGTATTGCATCATTTCATATTGTTCATATCATTTATATGCTTGGATTTGTTTGTGTGCCTCACTTATGTTCAACCAAGAGAGTTTTATATAGCACCTCAACTCTTATTTAGAGGAATTTAGAGGAGATAGTCCAGAGCCCTTCACCGGGAATTCGGCTACACTCTTTGGTTACACTAAGTGTGTTAAATTAGTTTTTAATTTCGCATTATTTGTCATTAGATTAGCCATACACCTATTCAATAGGTGTACTTTCAAAGCTTAATCCTCAACCCAAGATCAAGTCCATCCCGATCGAGTCCACTAATCAAATCTAATGTAAAGAATATCAATCTCAGGTCAACTCCAACTCTAACTAAGTCAATGCAATCCAAGTATCGGTAAATTAGTCTATCAGTTAAAAGTAATATCATATCTAACACTTCCTCAATATTCACAGGAGTTCTAATCGGAATAATCACCAACAATTGCCGACAAATACTATGCATAAGATAGGTCCTCTATCTTCAAATATGAAGTAGGTCAACTGATCATTAGATCGAATAAAGTCACTGTATAAGGTATATCTCAACTAATCCTAGATCAAGTGTGATAAATAACTACACATGAAATGGCGCTAATAAATACTCAGATCAATAAAATAAATACGGTTAATGTTCACTGATGTCTCATGAATTGATTCAGGTAAACATATTGGTATAATATATCAGGTGGTCACATGAAATAATATGAATAAAACATAAATATGCATTGACGACAGTAAATAAGAAAATAACATGAAAGCAAACACTCACATGAAATGACGCGGTTTCGGAGGCGAATCTCCGTCTGGTATCTGTTGCACGAACTGGCACGAATTTTCGGATCATCTCATAGGTTGATTTTTGAATCGCCTGTGTATCGGGTCCATAATGAGTACAACTTTGAATCTCGTAACGAGTCCAGATTGCACGAACGTGTCCGAAATCTCTCATGCATCCAAACACATGAACTCACACCCTGACAATTATACATATACACCCCATGCACACACACACACACTCCACATACATACACGTACACTCTTATACACATAATATACATGCAGTTACAGACATACATATATATACATTTATACATACCCATTCACACATACCATACAAACTCACGCGCACACCAACACACACTACATACAAACAAAAACATGCACATTAATTCACTCACCAACATGCAAATATTTACATAACACACGCAAGTAACTAAAACATACCATATATATACAAATATGAAAGAGAGAAATGGAGAAAGAAAAAGAGTTAAGAGGGAGTCACACAATAGAAGCTCGCGACACGCTGATGGAGACTCCCGTGGAGGGGGAGGAGGCCGTGGAGGATGTCGACGGCTAGAGGATCTCGCCGGGAAGGATGCGGGTGCGTTCGTGCTCGCCGATGACGAGATCAACGATGACTGACGGAGAGATGAAAGATGGCTCAAAGGATGCTTATTGTGGGTGTGATGTTCAGATGGCACGACGAAGATGAGAATGGTGGTATGGGGTGTAGCCTGGGGGAGACGTATGCCATGGTGGAGTGCTGCGTGGTGTTGCCACTCCCATGATGAAGAGGAAACATGGATCTTGTCGCGGAACTCGCTAACTGAGGACAAGAAGGATGGGGGCTGGTGCGGCATGCTCCGGTGGTTGTTGCGTGGGCTGCTGTGGGGACTTGGTGGGGAGAAGCACGGTTTGAAGACTTTTTTATTGAGTCGGATACGAGTCGGCCGACTCGTATCCGTCTCGGCACCCGCCGAGACGAGTCCGAGACACGATTCGAAGGATCCACTCAGAAACGACCGAATCGGTCTTGATTTGGAGTTGACTCGGCCGATTCACGATACGACTCGGACTGACTCGGTCAAGTTGGCTGAGTTAACTCCGAATCAAGGCCGATTCGATTAAAAAAACCCAAACTTACCTGGGATTTAGGGCTCCATCGCCTTCGCCACCTGCCTGCTTACCGGCGCCGCTGCCGCAGTCGCCTGCTCTGCCCGATCTTTCCCCTGCCTTCGCCGCCTATTCCTGCCCGCCGCTACTGTGAGAGAGGGAGAGAGAGAGAGAAGGAAAGGAGAGACGAGAGGAGGGAGGGAAAGGGAGAGAGACGAGAGAGGGAGAGAGAGACAGAGAGAAGGAAAGGAGAGACGAGAGGAGGGAGGGAAAGGGAGAGAGACGAGAGAGAGGAGAGAGGCAGCGGGAGGGAGAGAGTAAAGAGAAGGGAGAGGGAGAGAGACAATAGGGAGGGAGAGATCGGGTAATCTCACCCGATCTCTCTCCTTTATCCTTTTCTTTTTTTTTGTTTTTTTTAATTTTTGCGTTTTTATATTTACCCCTTCAAATTTTTTATATTTTTGAATTTACTCCCAAATCATCATATTTTCCCAATTACCCCCTCAAAATAAATTTGTTTTGGACATGTGATTTATGAATTTGATGTCTACATTTTTTTATGATTTGTCATGATTTTTTCATAATTTTTTAAGCTTTTTATGTAACGTTTTGCGCGTATCGTTCGAGTCCGATCCGAGTCGCCGAGACCGATCCGTCTCAGTGTCGGCTGAGTCGGTGGCCGAGACGGTGACTTTGGACCATGGGGAGAAGAGAGGACTGCCATGGAGGGGGAACTTGGATGTGGGTGATGGTGGCACATGGAGAGAGATTCTTGGCTGCTACTAGTTCTGGGCATGGCAGCACGCATAGAGGGGGAAGTTGATGCGGCAAGAGAGTGCTTGGTTGGGGGAGAGCCCGGTGCAAGGAGGGGGTGTTGCTATGGGCTGAAGCTTGGCTGGCGAAAAGTTGGTGCCGCAAGTCCAGGGCCTTGGGAGGTCTGTGTGACTGTGCAGGAGGGAGGCTAGGCTTGGTTGTTGGGGGGTTGCTGCGGGTCCTGGTCAAAGGAGGGAGAAGCCGGGCTACTGTGTGGCAGGGAGTAGATCTCGGGGCTTCGACAATGGAAAGGTTACGACCAGGTTGTGCACTGCTGGGTGTTCAAGGCAAGGGGAGTGAATGGCTTTGGGGGCGGCTGTACAAGGGAGAAAGAGATGATTAGAAACTTAGGGTTTAGATTAGGATTATATATATAGGGAGAGAGATATAGGGTTCAGGTTTGGGTTATTGGGTTTGGTATAGAAATGGGTTATGTGACAATCAATGGGTATAAGATTGGATCTAGGAATAAAAGAACACAATATTAATAACACTACATAATAATAATAAATAGTAATAATAATAAACATTAATAACAATAATTAATAATACTAATAATAATACTAATTGTAATATCAATAGTAACAACAACAACAATATATTAATACTAATAACACTAATAATAATGGTACTTAATTATAAAAATAATAATAATGGATACTAATAATAATAAATGATAATAAGAATAACCATATATAATAACAATAACAACTACTACTTAAAAATAATAATAGTAATAGTTATTAACAATACTATTAAATAAACTAGTAATAACACAAAGATAACTTATCATATAATATTTAAAAACAATTTGAATATTAGTACCATTAATAATCAGAAAAGAAGCGTCATAAATTAAGTTAATTAATAAAAATAAATAGAATAATAAATAAAATAAAAATAAATACTAACACTAATACAACAACTAAACCATTTGTCCCAAGTATTTGGGGTAGGCTACATGAACTAAAAGAGAATTACGCCGGATCGGGCACATAGATCAGCTTTTTTCACTTATTCCTATCGAGCAATATGCCTTCACTAAGACCTTTAGCCTCTATATCTTGTCGTATTACCTCCATTCATGTTTTCTTCGGTCTCCTCTGCGCTCTTTTAACTTGCCCTAATTCGATACGCTCTACTCGTCGGACTGGCGCATCTGTGGGTTTACGTCGCACATGATCAAACTATCATAAGCAGTTTTCTCTCATCTTCTCTTCTATAGAGCTATGCCTATCTTAGTACGAATATCCTTATTTCTCACCTTATCTTTCCTCGTGTTACCACACATCCAACGAAGCATGCACATCTCTGCTACACATCTTCTGGGCATGATATCTCTTTATAGCCCAACATTCTGTGCCATATAACAAAGCTGGCCTAATAGTAGTCCGATAAAATTTTCCTTTAGCCATAACGGAATATTACGATCACATAAAACTTTTATTGCGTTCCTCCATTTCACCCAGCCGACTTGGATCCTATGGTTGGCATCACTATTGATCTCCCCATTCTTTTAGATAATAGAACCCAAGTACTTAAAATGACTGCTCATCGGTGTTCTTGGCCATCTAGTGTCAAATACTATAATCTCACTTTCCCTGTTTACTGAATTTATCCTCCATATACTCTGTTTTGGTCCTACTTAATTTAAAACCTCGAGATTCTAGAGTTTGCTTTCATAACTCTAATTTTGCATTAACCTCAACTCTCGTTTCATCGACTAGGATAATATCATCAGCAAATAGTATATACCATGGTATCTCATCCTGAATAGACCATCACTATGGCAAATAAGAATGGACTTAATGCAGATCCTTGATGCAATCTAATTGTGATAGAAAAATCACTTGTTATGCCTCCACAAGTTCTGACATTTGCCATTACTTAATCATACATGTCCCTGATTATGTCAATACATTTGATGGGGACTCCCTTTTTCATCAATGTCCACCATAATACCTCTCTTGGCACCTTATTATAAGCTTTTTCTAAATCAATAAAGACTATATGCAAATTTCTCTTCCTCTCTCGAAATCGTTTTATAAGTTGATGAAACAAATGAATAGCCTCTGTCATCGATCGTCCCGGCATGAACCCAAACTGATTCTCTGATATTTTAACATTCCGCCTTAACCTGTATTCAACTACCCTTTTTGAAGCTTCATGGTGTGACACATGAGTTTCATTCTACGATAATTTGAACAACTCTAGATATCATCCTTGTTCTTATAGAGAGGTACTAGGGTACTCATCCTTCACTCATTTAGTTGGCCAGATCTTGTTAAAGAGGCTTGTTAGCCATCGCACGTCCATCTCTCCTAAGCATATCCATACATCAATAGGAATTTCATCCGGGTCAACAACTTTTCTTGACTTCATCCTCTTCAAGGCCTCTTTAAATTTAGATTCGCTAATTCTGCACATATAATTACGGTTCATATCTTGGCACTGAATGGTGAGCTCATTCAAATCTTAAGTAGAACTACTATTGAACAATTTGTCAAAACATTCTCTCATCTTTTTTTTATTTTTTCATCTCGAATTAGAATCTTCTGATCCTCATCTTTGACACACCTCATAGTACATAAGTTTCTAGTCTTTCTCTCCCTTATTCAAGCAATTCTATATATATCTTTTTCAACCTCTTCGGTGTCCATCTTCTTATACATTTCTTTGTACACTTTAGCTCTTACATTCTGAACAGCTTTCTTAGCCTTTTTCTTGGCTAGCTTATACCTCTTAAAACTCACTTTATTATAATTTTTCTTCAAATCTCTGTAAGAGTTTCGTTTGATCTTAATGGTAGCTTTTACCTCTTCATTCCACCATGATGTATCTTTACATGGTGGGACACCACCCCGTGACTCACCAAGTACATCTTTAGCTACTCTTTTAATGCAGCTAGCAATTTTGTTCCATGTTGTATTCAGTGTTTTAAATGTTGGATATCGGAGAAATATCGTATGTCGTAATCGGATGTCAGATTTCAGAGATATTTTGAGGCTATCTAGTAAATTTCAGACGTCATGACGGATAACAAATATATATTCTAAATGTCTTAAATACTGTAATCATATTCTTATCAAGGTAATATATACACAGCTTATGCAAAATTAGAAAAATATGTTTATGGTAGGTATACTTGTCTTAATATTTTGCATACACTCACAACTCATTGTAAAAATTTCTTAATTGCTCTAACTTTTAAGACCAACCAATACATTGGGGTTTTTCCTGAAATGTTAGCTTACACTTTCCCGAAATGGCGGCCAACATTCGTCGAAATGTCGGCCGATCTTTTCCAAAACGCCATATCAAATGAGGGTGGAGATGTCGTGGCGGTGAGGGCTTAAAAACGAAATGTCAGACGACATTTCAGAAATGTCGACTTATATTTAAAACACTGGTTATTTGGGATCATCTTGGGCTTTCCAATCTGCTTCATGTACTACTCGATCTACAAAAACTCCTTGGTTACCTTCTTTTAGCCGTTACCACTTAATCTTAGGATCAACTTACGTTTAATTTTTCTAAATCTCCTTCTAATCTGGATATCTAAAATTAAGAGTCTATGTTGGGTTACTACACTCTCACCTGGTAACTACCTTACAATTCATACAATCTCTATCTATTTTTCTAGTTAAAAATAAATTTATTTGGCTCGCACTTAATCCACTTCTAAAAGTGATTTAATTGAGACTCTCTTCCTAAACTAAGTATTCGCTAAGATTAAATCATAGGACAAAGTAAAATCTATAATCGAGTTACCTGGTTCATTTTTCCCAAAATCCAATCCTCCATGTACACTATCAAAGCCATGACGACTAGTTCCTACATGCCTATTGAGGTCACCGCCTATGAAAGCTTTTCTTTAATGGGTATGCCTTGCATTATCTCATTTAAATCTTCCTAAAATTGGCGCTTTCTAGACTTATCAAGTCCTGTTTGTGGTGCATAGGCACTAATAACATTAAAAATCTCCCTACTAAAAATAAGTTTAATTAGTAAAATTCTATCACCCTTTCTCCTAACTTCCACTACATTCTCAAGCAATTGTTTATCTATGATGACACCTACCCTATTACACGTTCTATCGCTACCAATATGCCAAAATCTATAACCCCAAGGCTCTATAATTTTACCTTTTTACCTACCCACTTAGTTTTCTGCATACACAAAATACTAACATTCTGTCTAGCTATAGCATCAATAACTCTGCTAATCTACTTGTAAGAGAATCTATGTTCCATAATGCTAACCTAATCTTATATTCAAGAGCTAACTTCTTTACCATCATCCGCTCATAAAAGTGTGAGAATCCTTGCTCATTTGACACTGCATTCGGGCGCCGATGTGGTGCGTCATTTCTTGACGATGATCTAGCAACCCTTGCCCACTTTTCACTACACTCGGGCTTCAGTGCAGCACGTCGCTTAGTGGGAAACGCTCCACTGATATTTAGTTTTTGGTTCATGTTCTTTGTATGTGACAATGTTTTACGTTGGCTGTCACAGGCTTACCACAACTCTTCTCCTTTATCCTGGCTTGGACAGGCAGTAAACGGTGCACTGGCTGAGTTAAATACTAACACTAATAAAATTATAATAACCATAGTAATAGAAAAAAATTACTAATTAGTAATAAAAATGATAACAAGTAATAATGGTAAATATATAAAGCCAAAATACCATTTACCATCTTAAAAATAATTTGTATATTTAATAATAATAACTATACATCAAGTTAATTAATAATAATTATAAAATAATTAGTAAATCAAAATAAATTCTTTAAAAATAAAAATACAGTATTACTAATTAGGGATATTACATTCTGCTCACCTTACAAAAATTTTATCTCCGAAATTTCAATAGGGCAGGGAATAGTAAAAGAATTCAAAATCAGAAGAGAAGACAAACAAGCTTCACGTTGCTTCTCTGCACATCATAAATCCGTCACGCTTCCGCTGCGCTACTCAGATCTCTACTAGCAGCTTCAACATGGAGTGGTCAAACTTAGGAGATAAAATCAGAGATGTAGAATTGGGAAGAATAAGAATCGAGATGAAAATCCGGATTACTCTAGAAGAAGAGTTGAAAACAGGGATATCAGAGATCAAAGAAATATATATCCGAAGGGAGGACGGTCAATTTTCAAGTGGACAAAATATCATTGTGTGAATAGTATATGTTATTACAGTGAATATATAGCTTGTCTCAGATCACTGGTAAGAACTAAGTTTTCTTTTAGTAAACATGGCTCTGATGCTAAGAAAATCCTGTCACGCCCTGCTTCCTAAAATACGCTGGAGCGGAGACGTGACGAGACGAGAGTCAGCGACGCATATACGTAAGGAAAATACCTCATGTATACGCGCTAAGCCTTAAGTAATCCAGAATAAGCTATAAGTCTATACTATAATGAGTTAATGATCACTACAATATCACATATAAGCATCTACATATGATATCATATAAATAAAGAACTAGAATAAGGGTTGAATCTGATTACAAGAATCAAGAAAATACAAAAACAGGAATAAAAAGGAGTAAGATATCAGAATCAAATAGGGAGAAACTCCAGACTCCTCGAACATGCACGAGCTCATCGAACATCTGATCACTGAAATAAAGTATATTCAATATCTGGACATGCAAATCCAACGTCGTCAGAAGCGACCTAATAAGTGTATAAGAAAAGGAAAGTGCTCGTGCATATAAACAGTGTGTACAATAATATGATAAACTGAAAATAAAAGATAACTGAATACTTAATATCGTGAATAGAACAATAAAGTCAGCCAGTACAAAAATCAGAGCATGTGTACAATCATATGTCTATCATAACTTATATGAGTTCAATCAGGTGAGTACAGTCGGTGAATACAGTCAGTCACAGTATAGTATAAACAGTTTATTATTATTGATTAAGCCAGCGAACACCAACTGCCATCTGTAACAGATGCATCCCATACTACGCCTATCACCCATGTCAATCGAAGTCCTAAGTTATGAAACTGATTGGTTGGAGGCATTGTCCATGCTTTAGGTGGGTCCCGTACATACCCGGGATCACGGCCCAGATGCATGGCGCTGAACCAGGCTCTACCGTCAGGTAGTCAGTAACAGTAACAGTACTCACAGTATTACCGTGGAACAATACTCACAGTAACACTGTAGAACAATAAACAGATGGGATGTCAGTCATCTCCCGGAACCCTGCAGTGAAACCGTAAGTCGGTTGCGTAACCTGTATCCTAGGTCCACCAAAAATACAGACGTTGTCTCCTCCATTAATTTCCCCAATCTCAGTATAAGTTGTCTTTTTGCATTATTATTTAATTTAGTTAAACAATCAAGATCATGTTCTTAGAATACCGGGACGATATAGTGACAGAACGATACAGTATAACATTCAACAATAATCGTATACACGGTGAACGATAATAATGACAGATGAACATTAACAATAACCGTGTATACGATGAACAATAGGAGTGTGCAAGATGTTATTGTCAAACAATACTTTTCCAGCAACTTTCTGTAACATGAAACAATACAATAATGAATTTGGACACCGCTCAATAGACGGTCTTATTTAGAACTGATCAAGATCTCATCCATCTGCACTAGGATACAATAGTAATGAATCTACCAACTTATAATCTCAATAGTCATCGCGAACATCAAATGCTAAGTCTGTAACAAAGTATCAGGTACCGTAAATCACAAGTCCAATAAGCCAATATCAGTTCTCTCTCCCCTATCAATCGACTTTAATCCTTTAGGTCACCAATAACTAAGATTAAAAAAATAACTGCTATCAAACTCTGATATATAATGTGGCTACTAATATCAATAAAATCACTCGCGTAATAACTCTATCTTTATAACTGAATAACAACAATCACTAGGAATCAATCATGAAGAGTTGTCTACTGATATCCTCAAGATCAACTAAGTCAGCGACGAATTAAATAAAGAGTAGAATATCCTCAAGCAATATGGAATCTAGAATACCTTTATGTCTGATAATATCCACAAGATATCAATAATTAAACATTATGATCAGGAGTAAAATCGGAGATACTCATAAATATCAACCCAACCACATCAATCTTATCAGAGCACAAATTAAAATCCTCTGAAAAGAACACAAATCTCATTGATGGGGACATCTCTCCAGGATTGCGAGTCTACACCAGGAGGCGTCGTCGCACACTTTCAGTTTGGTTCGATTAGGGCTGGGAAAGTCAATTTAGCTATTTTTCCCTTTTTATTGTAATTTTTTATTTATTTGGCAGTTTTCTTTTAGTCCCATATCGGTTGTAATGGGATCTTTCTGTTGATGTAGGCCTATTTAAGGCCAAGACTGGTATTGTTATTGGTAGTTTTAGAATGAATGAAAATTGCTTTTAAGCTTTGTAGCCTCTGTGCTTTGGGTGAGAAACCCTAGGGAGAGAATCCCGCCCGGTTCCCCGTCATTTTGGTATCAGAGCTTAAATTCCTGAATTCTTCCAAAACAAAAAAAATACTCCACAACAAACTTCCTCTTCTCAAAATTTAAAACCCTACTTTTTCTTCTCTCCTCGTCTGAGCGGCGCCATTTGTGGAAAAAAAAACTCTGTTTCTCAAAATCCGCCGCCTCCGTTCTCAAAACGACCCGATCTCCCACTTGTTCTTCACATCAGCAGCTTCCATTGCAGCGATCAAAGACCAAAGACGACGCAAGTCTCCTCCCACAGACGCTCACGGCTCGCCTCCATACCTCAGATCTCGCCGATCATCATCAGCAGCGCCAATACCACATCGGGTCACCATCGATCTCTTCTTCATCCTTATCATCGCCTGAGATCTCGCCATCCTTGATCGGATCCTGCGCCATCGTCCTAATCTGATCGAAGCCTGATCAGATCTTGCGTCCCTCTCCAAGATCTGATCTTGAGCCCCTTCCTCGCGCGATTCCGTCGAGCTCCTCAACCTCGCGCCACGACGGCTTTCCCATTCAACTCGTCAAACGGAACTCTTAACAAGATCTCATGATCGCCCTCGCGTCGCTCACCAATTCGACGACGTCGACACCCGCACATCGTCGCCACCCGTCGCCTCATCTACCGCCTTCATCGTCTTCACCCGGTCATCAGCCGCCAAGATCGAGATCTGCTCCATCGAGCTTGATTGTGAGCCTCACCGGATCTGCTACACCACAATCTCTGCCGCCTCTTCTTCAACGTCCCCATTCCGACCTCTCCAGAGACCTTCGTTGACATCTGCATCTTCAACGGAGCCTTTCCCCTTGCACCGATCAGCTTGCGCCATCGACATTCTCATCGAGTCGACTTCACCCGAAGTCCAGCACCACCATCTTCTCCGACCATTGCCACTGTTTGCATGCAACAGACTAGCAAGCCGATTGCTTGCTGCCCTTCTCCTCCGCGCCCCAACAACAGACTCCACGCCCTTCACAGACTCCACGTCACCAGCAAACCGATTACCACTGTTGTGTTGTGCAGTCCTGTCACTCTTCTCCTGCTGCTCTTACTCATGTCCAAGCTCCAGGCGCAACAGTAGGCCCTGATTTGGGGAGAGGTTTGAAGTTCTGATTTGAAGCTTTGAATTGGGATTTTAAGTGAAGATTTGGAGTTCTAATTTGGGCTACAGTGCTGATCTAGTAGCACCATTGAATTGCAGAGTTCCGCATCTGTTATCCAGGTATCCAGACAGTCAGGTATAATTTCCTTTAACTGAAATTTGGGTACTACTTTAAATTCTATCATAATAATTTCGTCGATTATCTGTCATCCATAAACAGTGAGTGAGTGTATCTGCTTTGCCCTTATTTGCGACATCTTTATATTAATTTAGGGACTGCTAAATACATTGGGATCTCAACAGTTGCATAGAATTCATATTTTACAAAATATTGAGGTCTAATTGCAAGTTCTTTTTACAACATAGTCTCTATTTTACACTCTTGAGCTAGCTGGCAGATTCATTCGCCTTATTGTGCGCTTTACGTTACTGAATCATTGCTGATCCTCCGCATCTTCTGCATCATCCTTCACGATTGCATTAGAATTTGTTAGTGGCATAAAGAAATTAATAGGTTGCATTCATATTTAAAAAAAATATCATCATAAATTCAGCATTTAGATAATAGCAATAAAAAAAAGAAAAAGAAAAAGAAAAGTAACTGTGCATGCGAACTCGTAGTGGTAGAGTCTACGACCTAGTTGAACCCAATACAGACATGGATCCCAATGCTTCTTCGTCTGGTATCACCTCACCAACAGATTACATGACTCTTGAATTCTCAAAACTCTTGAGGAAATTAAGGCCCAAATGAACACTCTAGGTCAGAGAATGGATAGATTGGAATTGGAACGTCCTGATAACTCTCGTAATGAAGAGCGACAACTTAATAATCGGCGAGAGGAGAGAATAAACAGGAATTATAATCGATACGATGAGGATGACCGGTATATGAAAAACATCAAAGTAGACGTATCGAACTTTGACGGCCGCTTAGACCCGCAATATTACCTTGATTGGGTAATGAGTCTAGAGCGTTATTTCAAGTGGTACGAGATGTCCCAAGAGCGGCGAGTCCGTTTCGCCGCCATGAAACTGGTAGGACAAGCGGGACAATATTGGTCTAATGTTGAAAGACTGATGGCCCTCAGGAGGCAAGAACCGATCCGGATTTGGGATGAGATGAAGGCTAAGTTAAGCCAGAAATATCTCCCTATTACTTTTCAGGATCAACTTTTAGACAAATGGAGCAGGCTAGCACAAGGGACTCGCTCTGCTACGGAATACATTGAGAAATTTGATGAGTTCTTGACCCGGTGCAGTGAGTTCGTTGATGAATCCCCAACAGTCACCCTCTCTCGGTTCAGGTCTGGCCTTCGCGATGATCTCCGTAGGGAACTCTTTGCAAGGGGTGTTAGTGATTTAGAACATGCCTATCAGATAGTTTGGGACTTAGATGCGTCTCGAGGATCTTACTATCAACGAGGTTCAGATTACAAGAACCAAGGCACTAGAGCCCCCTCTGGACAGTCACCATTCAAACCCAATCCTAACAGTTCGTTCCCAACAGGAGATCTCAAGGGTAAAGGCCCAGTTGAGAGCGTGCCACGAACCAACCCCCGCACCCAATGTTTTAAGTGTCAAGGATATGGGCACGTAGAAAAGTTTTGCCCAAGCAAATCCAGAACCTTCTTTCTGGATGATCAATCAGATGAGGTGCAGGACGAACCTCAAAAGGAAGTTGTATTTGTGGGAAATGCGAGCAGTGATTCAGAGAATGATTTAGAACAAGAGGAAGTTATTAGTTCTATCAGGCATATTGCTGTCGTTCAATGTACCCTCGCTCAACCTAAAGATATAGTTGACTGGCGTAGAACCTCAATCTTCCACACATGGATAAAGATTGGTGAAAAAAATTGTAAAATCATTATCGATAGTGGAAGCTGTATAAATGCTGTGTCATCTAGTTTGATTTCAAAGATAGGGTTGAAGACGGTCCCTCACCCTAATCCATACAAAGTTACCTGGATTAACACAGCATCGATGGAGGTGAATGAACGATGTCTTGTACCTGTGCAATTTGCCACCTATAAGGATAAAATTTGGTGTGATGTAATAACAATGGATGCAGGACATGTGATTTTTGGTCGACCTTGGTTGTTTGATATGGACGTGACTTTGTGGGGAAAGTCCAACACTTGTACTTTCAACTATGAAGGACAACGGATCAAACTAGTTCCGAGTTAACCCAGATCCAAACAAGAGAAAAAGCCAGTGGACACGAGAAAAGAAAAGAATCTCAACTTAATCAGTCCTAAAGAAATTGAACAAGAAGTGATTAGTGGGGCACAAGTCATCGTTTTGCTTGCTCGGGAAGTAGCGGAAGAATCTCATGAAATGATTCTTCCTGACGTGGCCCCTATTATCACAAAGTTTGCTGATGTATTTCCTGACGACCTCCCTGTTCAACTGCCACCAATGCGGGACATTCAACATGCCATTGATCTAGTTCCGGGAGCCACTCTACCCAACTTGCCGCACTATCGAATGAACCCAATGGAACATGCTGAATTACAGAGGCAAGTTGAAGAGTTGTTGAGCAGAGGGTTCATACGAGAAAGTTTGAGCCCTTGCGCGGTCCCTGCACTGTTAACGCCGAAGAAAGATGGGACATGGCGTATGTGTGTGGATAGCCGTGCTATCAATAAAATAACGATAAAATATCGTTTTCCAATACCAAGATTGGATGATATGCTTGACATGATGACAGGTGCTACCATCTTTTCAAAAATAGATTTGAAGAGTGGTTATCATCAAATTCGTATTCGCTCGGGAGATGAATGGAAAACAGCCTTTAAAACGAAGGATGGGCTGTATGAGTGGATGGTCATGCCTTTCGGCTTGTCTAATGCTCCAAGCACTTTCATGAGAGTGATGACACAAGTATTGCGACCCTTTATCGGAAAGTTCGTAGTCGTATATTTTGATGACATCCTTATTTATAGCAAATCAAAGGAGCAACATTTGGACCACCTCACGCAAGTTTGTGTCATTTTGAGAAAGGAAAGTTTATATGCCAACCCTAAGAAATGTACCTTTCTTACCGACCAAGTCATTTTCCTAGGAGTGGTTGTTTCTTCACAAGGTGTCCCCGCAGATCCCGATAAAATCAAAGCTATCGTGGAATGGCCAGAGCCATGCAGTATTCGAGAAGTGAGAAGTTTTCATGGGTTAGCCACTTTCTACAGACGTTTTATTCGAAACTTTAGTACGATCATGGCCCCGATTACCGATTGCTTAAAAAAAGAGGACTTCGAATGGACTAGAGCTGCTGCCAAGGCGTTTCGGGAAATCAAAGAGAGAATGACAGAAGCTCCTGTTATGAGGCTCCCAGATTTCACGAAAGTTTTTGAAATTACTTGTGATGCCTCAGGCGTTGGGATAGGTGGTGTTTTAAGTCAAGAAAAGCATCCCGTTGCCTATTTTAGCGAAAAGTTAAATGATGCTAAGCAACGGTACTCTACCTACGATAAGGAGTTCTATGCGGTAGTGCAAGCTCTGCGTTATTGGCGCCATTACTTGTTACCGCAAGAATTCGTCATTTATTCCGATCATGAAGCCCTTAAGTATCTCAACTCTCAAAAGAAGTTGAATTCGAAGCATGGTAGGTGGGTAGAATTCCTTCAAGATTACACCTATGTCCTCAAGCATAAGGCCGGGGTGGAAAATAGGGTCGCTGATGCTCTTAGCCGTCGTCGCGCTTTACTTTCTGTCATGAGTACGGAAGTGGTTGGTTTCGAGAAGATCAAAGAAACTTATGAGTCCTGTTCTGATTTTGGAAATATATACACTGTATTAAGGGATAGTTTGACACATGAGATTGATGGTTTTCTTCTGCAAGACGGATATTTGTTTCGCTCTCGTCTGTTGTGTATCCCTCGTACCTCATTGAGAGAATTTCTGGTATGGGAATTACACGCAGGGGGACTTGCTGGACACTTCGGGCGAAATAAAACAATTGAAGCTGTCGAACATCGTTTTTATTGGCCGAGCTTAAAAAGAGATGTTGCAAGACTTGTTAGTCAATGTCGTACATGTCAACTCGCCAAGCAACGAAAACAAAATACTGGTCTCTACACCCCTCTACCAGTCCCTAACTGTCCTTGGCAAGATGTCAGTATGGATTTCGTGCTAGGTTTACCAAAAACAGCAAGGAAGCATGATTCCATACTTGTGGTTGTAGACCGTTTTTCCAAGATGGCTCACTTCTTGCCATGTTTCAAAACGTCGGATGCATCTCGGGTTGCTACAATCTACTTTGATGAAGTTGTTAGGTTACATGGACTACCCAAAACAATTGTCTCAGACAGGGATGTTAAATTTACGAGCTACTTCTGGAAAACCCTGTGGCATAAAATGGGAACTAAACTTCAGTTTTCTACGGCCTTCCATCCACAAACTGATGGCCAAACTGAAGTAGTCAATAGAAGTCTTGGTAATCTGTTACGATGTTTAGTGGGTGAGAATCTTAGAGCATGAGATCTTGTGTTACCTACTGCTGAGTTTGCATACAACAGTTCTGTCAATAGAACCATAGGCATGAGTCCATTTGAGGTAGTGCATGGTTATCAACCTAGGCAACCTTTAGACTTAATTCCTATGGTACCCCATCATACTAGGATGTCTGAGTCAGCTGCATCATTTGCATCACACATTCATGACTTGCATAAGGAGATCAGTAACCAAATTCAGAAAAATAATGCAAACTATAAAGCTTATGCAGATTTGCACAGGAAAGCACATGAGTTTAACGTAGGAGACTACGTGATGGTTCGGATTCGACCAGAACGGTATCCTCCGGGTACCGTGAAGAAATTGCACGCACGTAGTGCGGGACCATTCAAAATTTTGAATAAAATTAATTCAAATGCATATGTGGTAGATCTCCCACCGGATTTTGGAATTAGTCCCTCTTTTAATATTGAAGATTTGATTGCTTATAAAGGGCCCAATTTTCCCCCTGATAATCCTTTATTGGATGAGCCTTCCCCTGTGCCACCTCCTGAGAGACCCTTATTACCTCCTCTTCCCCAAATACATCCAACCCATATGGCAGATCAAATTGATGAAATTATTGATCAGATTGTCTCTACTAGAGATAGTGGTTACCACAGATTTTTGGTTCGTTGGAAAGGACTACCTGATTCTGATAACACTTGGATTAATCGAGAGAACTCCAACGGTTGGACCCTGATCGTCTGGAGCATTATGAAAGCCGTGGAGGTTCACGTTCGACAGAGTCGAGTTTTTCCCAACCCCGAGGGAATGATGGGGACATCTCTCCAGGATTGCGAGTCTACACCAGGAGGCGTCGTCGCACACTTTCAGTTTGGTTCGATTAGGGCTGGGAAAGTCAACTTAGCTATTTTTTCCTTTTTATTGTAATTTTTTATTTATTTGGCAGTTTTCTTTTAGTCCCATATCGGTTGTAATGGATCTTTCTGTTGATGTAGGCCTATTTAAGGCCAAGACTGGTATTGTTATTGGTAGTTTTGGAATGAATGAAAATTGCTTTTAAGCTTTGTAGCCTCTGTGCTTTGGGTGAGAAACCCTAGGGAGAGAATCCCGCCCGGTTCCCCGTCACTCATGTCAATCAACTCAGCAATATATCCCTCCTCTACATCATTAGTGTATTCATCCTCTAAGTCACTGATATATTTAGGTCCCAACATATAAAATACATAATTATCTATATCGAACCAATCATCACTATCCAATCTGATTAAGATCATCATATATTCCCACTTTTGTTAAGCTCAATCGCAAGATCCAGAAATTCAAGTAATTATCAATTATGTATATACATGTACCAGGTCAGGTCAACCCAATCTACGCCTACTCCTCAACACAAGATCAAGTCCATCACGATCGAGTCTACATCAAATCCAATGTAAAAAATATCAATGTCAGGTCAACTCCAACTCTAACTAAGTCAATGCCAATCCAAGTATCGGTAAATCAATCCAAGTATCGGTAAATCTAATGTTCTAAAAAACGATTTTAGTACGCGCGCGGTCCGAGAGCGCATAATGCTTAAAAGGTTTAAACGGTTATTAAACGGATTACACGTTTTATTATTATTTTAATATATAATAATATTATAATACTTAAAATATACAAATATGAATTCTATAAACTCTAAAAAATCATAAAAGATATAACAAACATAACTTGAAAAATTAAATTGCTAGTACTAAGATTAAAAAGTAATAATGTCAATCAGCTCAAAGTACATCAATGTACCTCCATTTAGAAAAGTAATAATGGATCGGGTCTGAGTTCAGTTAGCTTAATGGGTTCGAAATTTGAACTCATTTAGAAAATGATTGAATAACATTTAAACGGACATTATTTTAATCACCGATTAAACGCTTAATCATCGTTTAAGCGAATTAATCGTTTGGCCGAGTAATCCGACCGCTTTCTTTAAGTTCTGTTCGGTTTCAGAAAACATTTAAGCGGCCGATTAATCGGCCGCTTAAACCTTTTTTTTAGAACACTGGGTAAATCAGTTTATCGGTTAAAGTAATGTCATATCTAACACTTTCTTAATATTCAAATGAGTTCTAATCAGAATAATCACCAACAACTGCCGGCAAACACTATGCATAAGATAGGTCCTCTATCCTCAAATATGAAGTAGATCAACTGATGATTAGATTGAATTAA
Organism: Agave tequilana; assembly: GCA_038442645.1. Taxonomy (NCBI): domain Eukaryota; kingdom Viridiplantae; phylum Streptophyta; class Magnoliopsida; order Asparagales; family Asparagaceae; genus Agave; species Agave tequilana. The sequence continues at coordinate 74,133 of JAVJIF010029868.1, read as the reverse complement.
ATCGCAGTATATGGTATACCTCAACTAATCCTGGATCAAGAGTGGTAAATAAGTACACATGAAATGACGCTAATAAATACTCAGATCAACAAAATAAATACGGTGAATGTTCACTGATGTCTCATGAATTAATACTGTAAACATATTGGTATAATATATCAGGGGGTCACATGAAATAATATGAATAAAACATAAATATGCATTGACGATAGTAAATAAGAAAATAACACGAAGGCAAACACTCACATGAAATTACGCGGTTTCGGAACCGAATCGCTGTCTGGTCTCTGCTGCATGAATCAACACGAATCTCCGAATCATTCAATGAGCCAGTTTTTGAATCGCCTGTGCATTGGGTATATAACGAGTACAACTCTGAATCTCCCTTAACGGGTCCAGATCGCACGAACGTGTCCTAAATCATTGTAACATGCATCCAAACACATGAACTCAAACCTTGACAATTATGCATATACACCCCGTATACATATACACTCCATATACATACACGTACGCTCTTATACACATAATATACATGTAGTTACATATATATATATATATATATATATATATATACACACACACACACACACACACACACACATTTATACATACCCATTCACACCACGCAAACTCACGCACACACCAACACACACTACATACAAACAAAAACATGCGCATTAATTCACTCACCAACATGCAAATATTTACACAACACACCCAAGTAATTAAAACATACCATATATATACAAATATGAAAGAGAGAGAAATAGAGAAAGAAAGGGAGTTAAGGGGGACTCACACAATGGAAGCTCACGGCGTGCCGACGGAGACTCTAGCGGAGGGGGAGGAGGCTGCGGAGGAGGTTTATTAGAGAGCTAAGAGGCTCAAGGTTGAGTTAGTTTTAGAGGAGTTAACAAGTGGGTTGTACCTTATTTCTTAATAGGTAGATGGAAAAAAAATGTGTGCATCCTTTTTTTTTAAATCTTTGATTCATTGCCCCCTTCAAGTTATCTTGAGGTTCTGCTAATGTTTTATAAATATTATGACTTTTTACCCTTATGTCACATGTCAGAATTCTTAACATGGATCTTACTAATTTTAGATGGTTTTAGGTGGTTTTATCCTTAGTTTTTAATGTAATTTTACCCTTCAAATCCAATCATCTCTTTCTCTCTCTCAATGTGTCTGTCACTTCAGTAAAAGTTCGGAGTTGTTTTGAGGGTTGAGGGTAATATATTTATATTCCAACACTTTCCTAGAGGTCGAGTGTCAAAACTTGGGCTTTTTTTGCCAATATTTTTTTAATTTGCTTTTTTAAATCGTACCCGATGGGAATTGATCTGAAATACTTTGATACCATATTAAAGCCCCTTCCACTATACCAGAACTTTAAAGTTGTTGTGCGGGTTGAGATTAATATATTTATATTCTACTAGTTTCTTTTTTTTTTCCCTCTCTTCTATGTCTTGTTTGGTTATGAGGAGTATAAGTGTCGGAGTTATTAGTTTTTGAAAGAGAAGTTAAGAATTGAATTTAAGAAATGAACATTTCCTAATTAATTTAATTAGAATAAAAAAATGAATTGCTTGGTTAGAGGTATAAGGGTGTAGAGTTATGTATGTTTAAGAGGGACAAGAAAAATTTGTTTACGCTAGCTAAGAGGAGGTTTAAATAACTGCTCTCTCACAGGCACTAAGAGGAGAAAATCCAATAATTGGATCACTATTTTCAAAGATACCTAAAGTGCCCTTTCTTCTGAACATATCTACTTTTGGGTGTTTGGAAGAGTTAGCAAGACGTCTAACTCTTGCTAACTCTTGTTACCAAACACTCCCTTAACTTATCTTGATCTCTTGCTTATGTTTTATAAATATCATGACTTTTTACTCTTATGTCACATGTTCAAATATTTAACATGAATCTTACTAATTTCAGATAGATTCAGAAGGTTTTATCCAATATTTTAAATTTGATTTTACCCCTTAAATCAAGTCCTCCCCTCTCTCTGACCTTCATTTCCTAAACATTTTTAATTCATGAACTCTTATTTATTTGAATGATATTGACTTTGTTGAGGTGAAGAAGATGAAGAGAAGACCATGTATCTTCAATTAATGTGATTGTTTATTTATAGAGAAAAAATACATGTCCTAATAGGACTAGGAGAATACACAATGACTTATTTAGAGTATTATAATCTAAAATAAAGAAAAAAATACTATTCCTACATAACAATGAATTCAATTCCTACTCTAATACTCTCTCAAGCTGGAGCATATATGTCAATGCCTAGCTTGCTACACAAATTTGAAAATTTTATTTAGATCAGGCTTTAGTGAAGATATCTCCAAGTTGACAACTCGATGTGATGAACGGAGTGACAATTTGATGTCAGCACCATGTCTCCGATAAAGTGGCAGTTGACTTCAATATGCTTCTTTCGCTTAAAAAAATAGAATTATTGGAAATATACATTGTCATTTGATTATCACAATACATCACCATTGCTTTATTGCAGATGACGCCCATTCAGAAAGAAAAGCTTGAATCCACATTAATTCATTAGATGTATGAGCTGACTTTATACTCAGCCTTGGCACTGGATCGAGCAATAATATTTTATTTTTACATTGTCATGTATCTAATCCAACAAAAGCACAATAACCAGTAGCAGAATGATGATCAATAGGATTACCAGCCCAATCAATAGCAGAATATCTCACAATATCCAATTGAGATGAAGGGTGATAATATAACCTTTTACTTATAGCCCCTTTAAGATATCGCAAGATACGACAAGCAGCAGTATAATAAAGCTGATACAGACTGCATATATCGATTAACACACCCACATCAAATGTAATATCAAGTCGTGTAACAATTAAGTAAATTAGTTTACCAATCAATCGTCTGTATTTTCTGGGATCAGTAAGCAGCTTTCCTAGGTTTTGACCAAAATAAATATTAGGATTCATAGGAATATAAATAGGTTTAGATCCTAATGTACCAATTTCTTTCAACAAAGCAGTAAGGTTTTTCTTTGAGACTAAGAAAGACCTTTTGGAGAGCGAGCAAAGTCGATTCCTAGAAATTACCTTAAAAGACTAAGGTTTTTTATATGAAAATGAGAACTCAAGTAAGCTTTCAACTGAATAATACCTTGATGATCTTCTTTAGTGACAACAATATCAACATAAACTGTAAGAATAATAATGCCGGTCGAATAATCTCTTACAAATATAGAGTGATCAGAGGAGCTCCGTCTCAATCCGTAGCGTGCAACAACAGTACTGAATTTGTCAAACGATGCTCGTATAGATTGCTTGAAGCCATAGATTATTTTTTTGAGTTTGCAGGCATTGTCCGTCTCCTCCAGAACTTCATAATGGGGGAATATGTACATCCTCTTAAAGATTTTCATGTAAGAATGCATTTTTAATATTTAACTGATACAAAAGTCATTACTTCACCACAATAACTGATAAAAGAATGCGAACATAATGCCGACGAGCAAACATAGAGAGTCTCAAAATAATTAACACCTCAAGCTTGTGTGTAACCTTTGGCAACCAACCGTGCCTTCAAGCGCTCAATCCTTCCATTGAAGAGAAATTAAATAGTGTATATTCATTAACAACTGACAATTTATTTTCTAGGTGGTAAAGAAGTTAATTCCCATGTTTTATTAACATGCCAAGCAGTCATCTCTTCATTTATAACACTTTTCTATTCATGATACATCACGATAGGATTTTGGGAGACAGAGAAGATAACGTGGTTTCAAAACTAAAGTATGTAGGAGATAAATAAGAAAAAGATAGCAATTTATTTATGGGATGTTGAGTAAAAGAATGAGTACCTTTCGAAGAGCTATGAAAATCTCAGACACTTCAGTGAAAGCAATTGATTGATTAGGAGGTAAGCTGTCAGGATCAGTGATAATCTTTTTGTGTCGTTGATGTATTTGGAGTGGAGACGAGTCTTCTAATGGTACAGGAAGAGTAACAAGAGTGGTTGAAGGAGTTGTAGTGGAACTTAGAGAAGCTGAAAAGTAAGGCATATTTCCAAAAAAAGTGAAATCTGTACAACTCACGTCCTTCCTGCTAACTGGATTTCAATATCGATATTCTTTTTGTGCTCCAAAATATCCTAGAAACATACCGAAGTTCTCGAGATCTAATTTATTGTCTTTTTTCGAGAATTTGAACAAAACACGCGCACAGAAAATGTTTTGAAGGTAAATCAAACGGTTGTTTTTCAAGATAAAGAACTGAGAATGGAGTTTTGTTATCTAAAATAGAATAAGAAACCCTATTAATTAAGTGACTAGCGTAAGGACTACGTGAGTCCAAATTACAAAAGGACATGTTTGAAGCCTTTTCCTATCAATTACAATTGGCCATGGATCTGGGACTCTACATTAGGAAGTTGACATGGAGATTTTCACAATATCTTACAAGCAGTTATAAATCTCACATCAGCTCTCTAACTTGATGTCAAATTGCAAGGCAACTAAACTTATGGGCAACAAAGGAACTCGCCATAAAACCTGGTAAGCAGGATTGGCATTTAGGAAAAGCTACGCAGATTAAGCTCATGACACAAGGAGCTTCTTATCATTAAATCGATCTCAAGTTGTGAAGTGGGAAACTGTTTTTTTTTTTCCCTAGAAATTTTGACTGTAGCTTGAGCGAGACTTTATCAGGCAAAGAGACTAGAGGTGATATGCTTAGTATTCACATACTTTTACATTGCAAGATCTAGATCACCTTTAAACAATAAGAGGCAACAGTAAGAGGTCAAGGGTGTGAGGTTCCTAATGAAATCCCTATGACTCAGCTTTCCATTTATTAAGAAGGCTTGCCAAGATATCAAGAGCATTTGAAGGCTTATATGAGTGTTTTCATACTTGCCAATATGGCGTTTGCCCTGTCATTTGCTGATTAAGGGATCTTATTTGGCTTCTGTTAGTGAAGATTCAACTTGCCACATGGGCTGGGTAGGTGCAGTTGACCAATTTGCATTGACTACATTTATAACCATGGTAATGTTATTGTTGTTGAAGAATTATATTTTACCTAAGATGGTGCTTCTAGGTATGTTAGACAAAAAATATGGCTTAGTGATGAAGTTTTTGCTAATGTTGAAATCTCCTTTTTTATTATTTTGCAGGGGCAGCACTGAACAAAGGGTTCAACCGGGCTGTAGGGACGGTATTTGCTGGCGGACTCGGTCTTGGGCTTGCATATTTGGCAACTTTGATAGGGAAGCTGAAGGAGATGTTCCTTGTTATCAGCATTTTTTTTGCTGGTAACGTTCATAACTGCTAATCAATTTCAATTTCGCTCTACTTCCTTTTCTTTTTTCTTAACGCTGATATGTGATTGTGGATGCTAGGTTCTGTGGCTTCCTTTATAAAACTCTATCCAACAATGAAGCCTTATGAATATGGATTTCGAATTTTCTTGCTCTCCTTTTGTATTGTAATGGTGTCGGGAAATAGGACAGGGAAATTTTTTGAGACCGCCGTGAGCCGGCTTTATATGATTCTCATTGGAGCTACTGTTAGTCTCAGCGTTAATATCTGCATCTATCCAATTTGGGCAGGGGAGGATTTGCATAACTTGGTGGCGAAAAATTTCATGAGTGTGGCTAAGTCCTTGGAAGGTATGTAATGCCATCCGTCATCATTATCTCTATATAAACTACTCTTAAACCATGTCTGCTCGCTCCATATGTCCATGATCTTTTGCAAATCAATTTTATCAATTTAAGTTCCATTTCTGTTCCACCATACATTGGGAACTTTCGAGCAGCATCATTTCACCTAATATTTTACCATCATTAAACTGTTACCAGTAGGAAGATCTGTATGGGGATGGAACCGTATACTGAGTTTTGCGTAACTTTATTGTGAGGAAATGCAGAGAGGTCATGTCCAGGGTAAACTAAATTACGAAACTATTTGAAAGCCCTTCCTTGCTGACAATAATATGCCACCATTTGAACAGTCATTTTGCTGGCACTTGAAATGTAGGATTCTTAATTGTAGACAAGCAAGTTATCCTACGTTTAGTTTGCCTACTGCTGAAGTTTAGTACGTCGGTGAGTGATTGGTTTAGCTTCAAAAGAAATAATGCCAAATCAATTTGATCACTCCTCTTGACTGGTGCAGTCTCCATGCTATGTTCAACTCGGTCTTTTTTAATTATGTTATGATTCACTGAATCTTTCTTCTCGTTTCTGATTGAGTTTGTGGTTTTGTTAGGCTGTGTCAATGGGTACCTTCAATGCGTTGAATATGAGAGGATACCCTCGAAAATCCTTACATACCAAGCTTCGGATGATCCTTTGTACAGTGGCTATTGGTCCGCTGTTGAATCAACAGCTAAAGAAGATGATCTTGTATGTTCCTTTACTGAAGCTTTTAACCCCATGTAATGGTTTTTTTCTTTTCTTTTAATGACGCTTCATTTCCATCTGTTTCAACAGTTAGGTTATGCTGTTTGGGAGCCGCCCCATGGTCCTTATAAAATGTTGAGATATCCATGGAAGAACTATGTCAAAGTCAGTGGTGCACTAAAGTATTGTGCCTTCACAGTTATGGCATTGCACGGCTGTATTCTCTCAGAAATTCAGGTAGCAATTTTTATTACATGCTAATTACTATTAGAAATTGTTTTCAAATTACAACTCTCTTTAAATCCCAAACAAGTGCTGTTTTCATCATTCCATTTTCGTGTTGAGACTGAATATTTATTTTGTTATTTTTCTTGGTAGGGTGGGAAGTTTTCCACCCGATGTAGTCCTTTGTAACTCTATTGCAGCATGTGATGTTAGACTTATTTGGATAGAGTCTAAATTGATTTGGGCCTAGTCAAGTCTACTTGGATTTATACACACGTCTCTACGAGCCTATGTTGTTGGGACTCAATAAAGAATTGATTAAGCTTAATGGTTTGGGTCTAGACACATTTCATTTACACTTAGTCATGAGTGTATTTAAATTAAGATGTGTGACTCATCTACACGTGTGGAACTCGTGTTATCAATCAAGGGTTTAGATCTATAATGAGTTGAACTAGAATTCCTTGATGCTATATATCATGGGTTGAATTCCCTCCCCACTACCATCTAATATATCATGATCTAATCTCTCTTGGAGGCCTCTCATCTCCTCTAAGTATTAAGAAGAGAACTTGGTGGCTGAAAAAAAGAATCTCCTCAACTCTGGCGTCTTCGAGATCGTACAACCTTCGACATCTCTTTTGTGATGGAATCAGGTATGCCTAAATTCTCCTTTTGTTCTTGATAAGTCTTTTAATTTATGCATGGATCTAGTTATGAATAATTATTAGATCCAACAATTGGTATCATAGCCTCCTCTTTGTCGGATCATCGGGATCTACTGAAATTTTGATCTCGAACTATAAATACCATGAATAATTCTTCCCTTGATTCAATAAATATTTGTTTCATATATTGAATTAAAAGTTTAAAGGGATGATTTTAACATGTATATATTTTTATGAAATTTAATGTGTTATTCTAGTTTTAATTAAAAAAATTGCCTTATGCCACCAAGGGGCTACACATGCAGCCATGGGGCTGCAAGCGCATGCAGGCCTCAATTTTTTTGTTTTTGTTTTTGCATGCATTATTGGACGTATGCATGGCATGCAACCTCTTGCTTTGCTGTTGGCGTGCAACAGTCACTGACCATGGCGGAAACCAAAAAAAAAATTATTTTTTGGGTTTTTCCTAATTAAGAGAGATTATGAGATTAATTAAAATAGAAAATTTAGAGATAAAAATTTTAATTTAATAAAGAAACCTAATTTTAATTAATCTTACATTAAATTTAATTAGGATTGTTCAGATTAGGATTGAGATAGAATTTCAGTCTATTAAGAATATTTTGGGTAGAATTCTAATCAAATAAAGAGACCTAATCCCAATCAATCTCACATTAAGCTAATCGGATTTTATTCAGTTTATTAAGCACGACCCATTAAGAAGAAAACTCATAAGTAAACCATTGCAGGTTGAGTCTAATCCAGACCCGATAAGCATTACAGACTCGTTTTGCCAATTGAAACTTTAATTAGCCGTTGCGTGTTTATCCGACCTCTGTTTTGGACATGTAAATAGCCGTTTCGAAGCTCTTGACGAGCACTACAGTATTACATGCACTATATATGACAAAACAGTAGTTGAATAAAGTAGGCATTGAAGTGTTTGTTTATCATGGTTATGTGTATCCTTACATGCGTCCGCTTCATAAATATTTATTATAATGCTTATATTGTTCTAGTATAAGGAATATTGATGTTTACTACAGTAGATAACACAAAGATATATACATGTTCAAATTAAAGAATTTATAAAAGAGGTTATTTAATTGTGTATATAGTTCACGAGGACAATAGCTGGCCTAAAGGAAGACTATTGCTTGGCTGAATTATGTAAGGCGTCAGATACTTGATGTGGGTAATGCATGTGGGAGAACCTTGGTGTGTGGTAATCGGCTCAAAGGAGGGTTGTCACACTATAGGCCCATATTGTATTACCCTCGTCAACTAGTCTGACGGCGGAACAAGAATCCAAATGCGTAGATTTGTGTGGCCCATGCGTGTGACAATCGGCCCAAAGGAAGGTTATTATGTCCGGGTCATTACATATAATTTTATGATCAATATAAATAACTTAAATTTTAAGACCAATCCTATAAAGAGATAGTCGGCCCAAAGGAAGGCTGTTTTCTTACATAGGACTTAGACTTTAGGATATCGATATTGGGTTAGTACAGTATTAGCATAAAGAGACACAATTTGTTCTGAAAGTTTGGCCAACAACTCTATCGGTTAAACTGGTTGCATTTTCTAAAATTTAATTTTTTATAGCTATTACAATAGAATTTTGTTAAATGCAATGTTTATGTTAAATTGATGAGAAATTATACGCTTGTGTAGTCTAAATTGAATGGTACAAATTTTAAGAAGTGGTAAGACCATGTAAAATATCGTTCTTGAATTCATGGACCTATAGTACACCTTAAGGACTGATGGACCCTACTGTTACTAACAAAAATTCATTTAAAGAAAAGGTTAATTATGATAAGTGGAGAGGTTCTACAGGATGTGTCTAATGGTCATAAAGCATATTATTTTTATAAATGTTAGGAGTTCTATGCCTGATAAAGTCAGTGCTAAGAGTTTTCTACCTGAATTAGCCGACCGGTTTATTAAATCAGATAAAGTTGAGGCCAGCATGCATCTTAGCAAGTTGATGAATTACGACAAAGAAAACATAAGGGAGTACATTATGGAAATATCCAATCTTGTTACTAAACTAAAAGTACTGATTTTAGTGCATTTTATTCTGATTTCTTTTCTTACACAGTATAACCTTTTTCAAGATTATTTATGATGCTCAAAGGGAAAAGTGAAGTCTCATTGAGCTCATCAGTTCTGTGTCCGGGAAGAAAAGAATTTGAAATAAGAAAAGACTGAAAGTGCTCACTTAGCATTCCAAGATAACACCTCTAATAAGAAAAAGAAAAGTGTAGTTAAAGGGAGGAACATAAATACTATTACAATTGCTGATCTAAACATTACTACAATTGCTGATCCTAAGTGGCGAAAGTGCAGGAGAAGAAGCCTAAAGTCATCGTATGCTTCTTCTGTAAGAAAGTAAGCCACCTCAAGTAGGATTGCATAAAATATCAGAAATGACTAATTAAGAAGAGTATATATCGTATTTATGTTTGTTCTAAAAATTTATATAGGTTCAGTGCCAACCCCATACATGATTGATAGGTAATTCACATAAACGATTCAATGCGGAACTTTCAAACTTAAAGGAGGCCCGGTCTAGCTGAACGATACGTATACATGGGTGATGGAAATAAAGTTGCAGTTAAAGCTGTTGGAGTTTGTAAGTTTAGATTGGATTTTGGTTTTTTTTTTGTTTTAGATTTGGATAAGACTTTATATATACCGTCTTTTTAGGCGGAATCGTATTTTTATTTCATTGTTAAACAAATATGGTTTTACTATGACTCTTGTAATGAAATGGTTAATTTATTTTTTCAAATCTAAAGTTGGTATTAGAATTCTGATTGATGGGTATATAAATTGAAATTTCATACTCCATATATCGAATCTTTATATGTGAATAACCCAGACACTAAGTGAACATTAATTAAAGAAACATTAGGAAGTTTGGTACTAGGGGTCTGTTTGGTTGTCGTAATTGGCCGTAATTCGTAAGTTGTAATTGGTAAAGTCTTTTACAATTGTAAATGAGTTACATGCATGTAAACTTTATGGTGTTTGGTTGGTAATATAAAGTTGTAAGTTGAAAAGTGTATCGTGCTTTACGGTGTTTGGTTGTCGTAATGTGTAAGTCGTAAGTGAAAAAGTTGATCACAAAATTAACTATTTGGTGATTTAAAAAGTTTTAATATTGCAAATAAATATTAAAAATGTTAAATATTTAAAAATTTTAATATTAACATAAAAAATAATACAAATTTGCATGACCACAAAATTAACTATAACTGGGCTGTAAGTGAGTGGTAATTGGGTTGTAAGTGAGGGGTAATTGGGTTGTGTAAGTCATTTACGAATTACGGTCCAAACAAACGCCGTAGTTGTAACTGGGTTGTAAGTCATTTATGAATTACGGACTTTTACGCGAAACAAACGACCCCTAGATGGAGTTCAGATGTCTTGAATTTGGTGTATACAGACATTTGTGGTCCATTTACTACAGCTTCTTAGAATAGTCACTAATATTTCATCACTTTTTCAGACGATTACTCTTATTATAGGTACTTATACTTGATTCATAAGAAATCCCAATCACTGAACATGTATAAAATCTATAAAGTTGAAGTTGAAAATCAACAGAATAAAAAATTAATGCCGTTAGATCTGATAGTGGCGGTGAGTACTATGGCAGATGCGACGAATCAAGTAGATGTTCAGAATCATTTGTCAATTTTTGAAAGAGTGGCATTATCGCTTAGTATACTATGTCAGGGCCACCTCGTCAAAATTGTGCTGCTAAGGATATGATTAGGAGTATGATAGCTCACACTGTCTACCTTTTTAATAGAGTACCTATAAAAATAGTAATTAAAACTCCATATGAGTTATGGATTGGGAAATCTCCCAATATTAGGAATCTACATATTTGGGGTTGTCCAGCGGAAACTCGGCCATATATATCATATGAGAAGCAGCTGGACTTAAGGACAATTAACTGTTTATTCGTAGGGTATTCTAAGAGGTATAGAAGCTTTAGGTTTTACTGTCTCTCCGCTAAGAACATAAAGACGGATAATACTAAATTTTTTGAGGATATCAGAACAGTGAGAACCTTATAAGGATTTCACATTTGATGAACATATTGTTGTACCCATGACAATTGTTCTAAATGATGAAATAGTTGTTCCACTTCAGAATAAAAATACAGTTGTATCCTTATAAAATATAGATACAGTTTATCCTTAAGTAGATTCTACTGATAAGGTAGAACCTGAAAATTCTCAACTACAAGTGCCTTGGAGATCACCTAGGGAGAGGAGATTAGCCATTGCAAATGACTATATAGTTTATCTCTAAGAGCATGAGTTTGACATAGGGATAGAGGATGACCCCACATCCTTAAAAGAGGTCAAACTCAGTATTCACTATACTACGTAGTCAAATGCCATGAAAGATGAGTTAAAATCCATGAAAAGCAATGATATTTGGGATTTAGTAGAGTTGCCTAAAAGAAAGAAGCTGATTAGTTGTAAATGGGTGTTCAAAATCAAGCGGGATTCGAAAGGCAATGTCGAGAGGTATAAGTCACGTCTTGTCGCAAAGGGATTTACTTAAACAGAGGGCATTAACTATAAAGAGACTTTCTACTTGTCTTTTTTGAATAATTCTTTTAGAATTATCATGGCATTAGCGGCTCATTTTGACCTGGGTTACACTAAATGGATGTTAAGATTGCCTTCTTTAATGGTAGCATTGAGGGAGAAATCTATATGGTGCAACCAGAAAGTTTTAAAGCGAAAGGTTTGTAATATTTGATTTGCAAATAAAGAAATTTATTTATGGTCTAAAGCAAGCATCCCGTCGATGGTACTTGAAATTTGATCAAGTAATATCCGATTTGTTTTTAAGGAGATTGTAGATGATCAATGCATTTACCATAAATTTAAAGAGTACACTTATATTTCTTGTGCTATATGTGGATGACATTCTACTAGCAAGTAACAATATGGTTCTTTTACTTGAGATCAAGAGTTTTCTCTCAAAGAACTTTGAGATGAAAGATCTTGAAGAAGCTTTTTTTGTTATAGGCATCCAGATTCAACGTGACAGGATACATAAAATATTAAGTTTATCACAAAAGACCTATATTGATAAGGTGCTAAATAGATGTGGCATGAAGAATTGCTCTAGGGGAGATAAGTTGAGTTTACTACAATGTCTCAAAAATGACCTACAGAAAGAGCAATTGAAAGACATTCCATATGCATCGGCAGTTGGAAGTCTGATGTATGTTTAAGTTTGTACCCATACTGACAGCATATACCATGGAGAAACTTGACAGATGATCACTGGAAGATTGCCAAATGCAATATCTACAGAAGACTCCATGAAATATGATCAGTTGCGGCTGATCAGATACACAGATTCAGATTATGCTAGATGTATCGATAATAGAAAGTCCACTTCAGGTTATATTTTCCTTATTATAGGAAGATGATGGATTTAGTCGATAGGCGATTACTGCTACAATGTGACAATAAGAAGCTATAGAGCTTTACTACAATAGTGGCAAGAGTTCAGCTGCATCGAAGCATATCGACATTAAGTTTCTTGTCATCAATGATAATGTTCGAAATTACATTAAGTTTGTTGATAGTGTTAGTATTATTCTTAACATTATAGATCCACTCATTAAAAGATTTTCACCTAATTTTTTCTTAGAGCATATTGCTCATATGGGGACGACTAGTCATGATGATATCCTAGTTTAGTGGGAGGAGATAATTTCATATAACAGACATTATTTTTAAGTGCACTTTATATATATTTGTTGATTCTGATAAATAAAGTTATAACTGCTTTTCTTAAAGTCTATTTTTGCGCATTTGAGTTTGTTGAATTAGCAGTTAGACTTGTTGGAGTCATATGGCTAGACTTGTTGGAGTCATAAAGTGAAAACCAGTTGGAATTGTAACTTATTTGATCAGAGGACATTTTCATACCACACATCCTTATTTGATCTATGCCGTTAATGATTCTGAAACTTGTGATATAGAAGGTTCTACCTCGATTATACAAAAGGTAACGATCGTCATGTTCGGTAGCAGGACACTTAATAGACTAGATTATTTTAAAACGTGATTTATTGATGGTTAAAGTTTTGGTACCATAAAGTTATGTATAATATCCTTCCAGTATGACTTGTTTGGCCTAAGTGAGATTGTTAGACTTATTTAGATGGAGTCTAAATTAATTTGGGCCTACACGAGTCTAATTGTATTTATACACTCGTCTCTATAAGCCTATGTTGTTAGACCTAATAAAGAATTGACCAAGCCTAATGGTTGGGTCTAGACACGTTTTATTTACACTTGCCATGAGTGTATTTAAATTAAGATGCGAGACTCATCTACTTACGTGGAACTCCCTCGTGTTATCAATCAGGAGTCTAGATTTATGATGAGTTGAACTAGAATTTCTTGATGCTATATATCATGGGTAGGCCTCTCATGACCAACTAATCTATCATGATCTAATCTCTCTCTTGGAGGCTTCTCATCTCCTCTAAGGATCAAGAAGAGAACTTGATAACTGGAGAGAAGAATCCCCTCCCTCAACTAGGCGTCTTTGAGATCGTGCAACCTTCGACATCTCTTTCGTGATGGAATCAAGTATGCTTAAACCCTCATTCACTTTGATTTTGATAAAGAGCCTTTTAGTTTATAATACTTGAATCTTGTTATGAATAATTATTAGATCCAACATGTGAATCTTATATTGGTCAAGTTTTTTGCTTTCCGTATTGCCTTTGGCGTCTCATATGAAGTTATTATTTGACTCTTTGGTTGTTAAAAGCAAAGTTTTGAAAATCTCAGTTTTGGCGGAAAGTTTATAATATTGTTATCATCAATATCAGCAATATCGGCCATCTTGTCTCGAATGTATCAATTGCTTATTGAAAATTTACAAAATAAAAATAAAATCATGTTAAGATAATTAGCAACATTTTTTTTCCTTTTTTAAAGCTTTGATGAAAATTTTTATCATATTTTGAATACCATGTAACTAATGACTTAGTGAAATAGTAATTGTTGTTTAGATAAGCTATTTGAAATATACAATCCAACATATATGAATACATGAGCGCGATAGTTTCTAGATTAATAGAATAAAAATGGAAGAAAGGAATGACGTTTAAATTGGAATTTGGTGAAATTTCATATGACAGTTTCCTGATGCAATAGTAGTTTTTAAAATTTTAGTTGATAATCAAATATATATTAATAAATAGAGAAATAAATAAATTTTCAGTTAATTTCCTTTTTCTAAAATATGAAATCTAGTACTTTTTTGCAAATTTTCAAAATCACAATTCTAATTTGGTTGAACTTTTAAGAATTTGTTATCAATCAAACTCTAGTTTATATAATATTCAGTACCAAATTGATAATGATACGACAATTATATTGTCAATGATTACAAACATACCCAAGTCTATTCTGTTCTTCTAATCAAGATACCATCAATCAACATCATGCTATATATGAGATCTATTTTAATCTTTTGACATGATGAATAACCCTTGATTCCTAATATGGTTAGTCAAATCATGTAAAATAATCATGGTAAATTTTTAAATCTTGCTCAAGGTTCTAAATATCAGATATTGGGATCGTATCGGATAAAGGTTTTTCATATGGATATTGGGGGAGATATCGGAGATACACGCACATATCGGACGTTCATATCGAACACTATATATAATGAAATTTTGATAATTAAAAATTAGTTTAGTATCTTAGATATCATCTGCCAAATAAAAATGATATAATATGCATGCAATGACGGTAAAAAAATAATGTAAGGGCAAATGTACATTTGCACGCAATAGGGCAATAAGTAAGTTATTTCATATCGAGCGATTTATTGCCTGATATCGGGCAATTTATCGGCCAATATTTCAAATATTAGTCATTTTTTGCTGCAAACGATATGATCGAACGATTTCCCTATATCATATCAACAGCAGATAAAAAATGAGATATCGGCCGATATCTCGGCCGATTATTTAAAACATGGATCTTGCCTATTGATTTTGGCTCCACATAATTACATGGGACAAAAATCAAGAAGTGATTACTAATAACCATTGACCACACGCGCACACACACGAATCCTTCACATATATAATTAATCAAATATTAGAACAATCAAATAGTTTGTAATTAAGCATACAACTATATATCGTTGAACAATAGGCAAATTTAAAATGTGGCTAAATTACAGTAAAATGCCATGAACTTTTAAGGTTTTCTTTTTTCTCCCAATTTCCATGAACTTCTTTATTATTTTTACCCTCCCATGAATTTTTTTTTCCCAAATAATTACCAAACAAAAGTTAAAACGAGATAATTTTGCGCGCATTTAAATTAGTACCAAGTATTGGGGAATTTTTTTTTTAACCGTAAAAGAACATTTATGATAATTGATGAATGTTTCACTACCTTAAAATAACATTTATTTAATTTCAAGTATCACTACATTTTCAGTCTAATCCAATGGCACATTTGTTTCTTTTGTTCTTTGAAAAGATTTTCTTTTACTGGACTCCCAGACTTAGGGGACATCGTAACAGGTGTTTTTTTAATTTTTCTGTAGGCACCACCAGAGAGGAGACAAGTATTTAGCAGTGAGCTGCTGAGAGTAGGTGTTGAAGGTGCAAAGGTACTTCGTGAGATTGGAGACAAGATCAAAACCATGAGGAAATTGAATACAATGGACATCCTCTATGAAGTCCATGAGGCAGCCGAAGAGTTGCAAAAGAAAATAGATCGGCGATCTTACCTTCTAGTGAACTCAGAGAGCTGGGAGATTGGAGGGCATCGTCCACAACCTGAAGAAGGGAATGGCACCTTTGATTGTCTTAACATCATCGGAAATGATGGAGACAAGCGCCTTGGATTCAAATCCCAGAGTGAAGCGGTGCTTGATCTTAGATCAGTCCAGCTCTTCTCAAAGAACTGGGATGTACATAACCCTAGCAAGGGAGTTGATTCCTCTTTCCAACAACAACATCAGGGAGCAACAATCGGCCACCAACCTGAAGCAGACATGTTGCTCAAACAGCAAATATCATGGCCTGTTCGACAATCCTTCAATTTGGATGATGTGGTGATCAAGGAAGAAGAGTGCAAAACCTACGAGAGCGCCAGTGCACTGTCTCTTGCAACATTTTCTTCTCTTCTGATTGAGTTTGTGGCAAGGCTTCAGAATGTTGTGAATGCATTTGAAGAGTTAGCCGAGGCTGCCAACTTTAAGGATTGTGTAGATGAACCTGTTGTGGAAGCTCCTGTTGGCTTCTGCACAAGATTCTTCAATGTTTTCAGAAAGAAGTGATGAGAAGAATGGGAAATTTTGTTTCATTTTATTTCGTTTGGGGTGAATTGATGGCTCAGTTGAGAGCAGATGGTGGCAAGCTTACAGTTGAAAGACTCTTGGTCCCTTAGAATTACCTCTACAGTGAAGAAACAAGTACATGGGGATCCTCGCCTATAGAAGTTCTTAAGGTGAAAATAGCTAGGCTAGGCTTTTTTTAGAGGAGTCCCAATTGTGCGCTCTTTTCTTCTCACTGTAAAGAAATATATTGATGGCTGTGTAAATGTATTAAAGGATCCAGATTTAAGATAATAGTATAATAAAGCTTGCCTGAGGATGCAATTAAGCCAGTTTCTAATGATTCAGGATCAATGATTTGATTCACTATCTGTATAGTAATTTAAAATGTTGTCATTTCCAACTTTTCCAGCAAAACCAGACTTAGTAGTTGATCTGTATTTCCCACGTGATTGACATATATGTCTGGGAATGAAGTAAACAAAACAAAGAAATCAGATTTGACAGGCTCATTCCTACCGCAGCTGCTGCTCTCCAATCCTATTGGGTCTAATAAACTTACTCTCATTCCAGCTGCTGCGAGCACCAGCAGTGCCCCAACCATCATGTCTTGGAACAAAAAGAGCAAGGAGAAGCTTCTCCCCTCAAAGACATGGAGTGGAGTTATCCCCACAATGGCTTTGATGATGACGATTTTGAAGATGATGGCAACTGCGGCTTCTGCTGCTGCGGGTCCGGTCTCCGTGGACAAAGGCCAAAGAGTTTGTCGTCAACGGGTTGGAGTTTGGCCGGTCTGATCCGAGGAGAGTCATCTTTGCAGCCAATTTGGGCTGGCACTCTCTCTGATATCAGTCGTCATCTGTCTCATCATGTCTCGAAGAGCCCTTTGATGATATCCATGTACAGTCTCGTAGGGCTATTTCCACTGTTCTCTTCATTTTCGAGTTCAACGTAGGTAACTCTCATTCTCAATCTCATCTGTTTTATGGCCAGAAGGTCACAGAAACAAAAATTCTAACCTTGAAATCTCCTATTATTATTTTGCAGGCTCAACACTAAGCAAAGAGTTCAACCGGGCTGCAGGGACAGTCTCTGCTGGAGGACTTGCGTTTGGGGTAGCATATTTGTGGATATTTACAGGGAAGCTGGAGGAGAAATTCATTATTATCAGCATTTTCATCGCTGGTAGTGTTCATATACCGGCTAACCAATTTCAATTTCACTCTACTTTTCTTTCTTCTTTTCTTAATGCTGATCTGTGATTGTGGATGCTAGGTTCTGTGGCTACCTTCATAAAACTATATCCTACAATGAAACCTCATGAGTATGGATTTCGAGCTTTCATGCTCACCTTTTGTATTATAATAGTGTCGGGAAATAGGAGAAGGCAATCTATTGGGACCGCCGTGAGTCGATTTTTACTTATTTCCATTGGAGGTGATGTTGGTCTGTGTGAATATCTTCATCTATCCAATTCGGGCGGGGGAGGATTTGCACAACTTAGTGGTGAAAAAATCATGTGTAGCCAAGTCCTTGGAAGGTATGTGGTGCCATTTGTGATAATTAGTTGTGTGTAAGTTATTACAATTTTAAGTGCAATTCTCTTGATCATTTGTACATTTTATCTTTTGCTTGAGTAAATCTTTCTCATCATTTCTGATTGAGTTTGTGGTTTTATTAGGCTGTTGTCAATTGTACGTTTAATGTGTTGAATATGAGAGGATACCCTCGAAAATCCTGACATACCATGCTCCTGATGATCCCTTGTATAATGGCTGTAGGTCCGCTGTGGAATCAACATCTCAAGAAGATAATCTTGTATCTTCCTCTACTGAAGCTTTTATTAAACCCCTGTAATGGTTTTTCCCCTTTACATGACACGTCATTTCTGTCTGTTTCAGCAGTTGGATTTTGCTGTTTAGGACACTAATTACATTTCATATTTGCATATTGATTATCACATTTGCATATTTATTCCTAATTATATTTTATTTAATTTTGTTATTTAACCCTCTTTTTGTTTATGGTGTGTAGTTATTATTTATATAGAAATATAAGGATGAAGGAAGATTTTAATTATCCTATATAAATTCAGATTTCAATTTAAATCAATTTGAAATCAAGAGGAAGAAAATGATATATTATCATCTTCACAATTCAAATCTAAAATCTGAATATATGTTTCTAGAAGAAGGATGGGATAAAGTTAATGTTAATTGGCTATAAGGAGGAGAATTAAGATAAATTCAGAATTATTGATTACTTATTCTCCAAGTTAAGGATAAAAAGGATATTATAAAAATATTAAAATTCAAATGCCAGTTCTGATGATATATCTCCTGATGGATGGATGAGATGAAGTCAGAGCCCAAAACACAGCACAAGATTGCTGCGGCCTCCCCTTTATTGCTACGAAAACACGGTATTCATCTGGACTCTGCTTTAGCGGTTGGGTATACATCTTCGACTGAGAGTCTACCTTATACTTCTCCTATAAATAACCATGCAGAGCAGAGGAGAGGGAGCATCTCAGAGATCAAAGAATTAGGGTTTTCTTAGTATTCTTTTTCTTCTGAATTTTCATAATTTTTTAGGATTTTAGTTTGAGTGATTTGTAAAGAGATGAAAACGCGATTGTAATTTGATGGTGACACCTTCAATAAATAAGGTTTTTTTGTTCTTCTTTCAATTTCTCTTGTCTTTTTTATTCGCTTTAGTTTTTAATTATGCAGTCTTTTTTTTTGTACACAATACTTAGTTTAATGTCGATCATGCTTAACCAATCTACTTTATGATTTGCTAATGCTTAGTTTTATACACAGAGAACTTTTCATCTTATATATCTTACTTGAAGCAAAGTTTTTAGGAATAATTTCTATGATTCAACATGAAGTTTAATCTTTATGAACTAGTAAGTTAGTAGCGGTAGATGATTAGTAAATTATGAGTTTTTCTCTTATTAAAAGAAAAACATCCAAACAATACACACTTTTCTTGTCCTATCTTCTTTCTTCAAAAGGAGATTGCTTTTAAAACTTGACTGAAACGCTTTTATCGCATCTTTTCCTGTGGATTCGACCCACTTATCCACTAGCTATTGCGTTTAAATTGCAAAAACAAGAGACACGCTCTCGAACATCATATAACACTTTCTTAAACTCTTTCTTGTGTTTTCGACAATCAATTTTTGGCACAATTGTCATGGAAGGTATGGTACAGTTCTAATAAGTTTTCTTTTCCGTTTGTGTGTGCAGGAACAGTTTATAGAAAAGTAGCTACTACAGAGGATCAAGAGCATCTCAGCAATTCTGCTCAAGAAGGTAGAACTCTAGCAGACTCCAAAGAGCCGTGCAAATGCGGCAAAGGCCGCGAATCTGCGACTTTCCTAGTGAGTTTGAGTATTTTCTTTTTTGTAGTATCATTGAATTAGCGTTCTATGTCTTCCACAGTTAAAAAATTTCATTGTTAACTTATCTGAACATTGTTTCTAACAATAACAGTAATCGAGTGATTGAATAATTAAAAAATGGATAGACTTGCATCTAGGCATTTGTCTAATTTTGTTTGCTGGAAAAAAGGTACGTTTGCATGCATCTAGATTAGGAAGCACCTGTGGTTGATTTATAATTGCTTTGAGGAACTCTTATCTATCTACTTGACCTAAAAAAACTTAAGGGCAAAACTAGTAAACAAGGTGGGAAAGTCGTTACCCTTCCTTGGCCTACAAATCACCTCCATTGTACTCACAACCTAATCCTAACTTAAAATTTGAATAGACGCTAGTCCTAGGACAACTTGGACTCACTAGGAGATTGACCTAAGGAGAAAGTTGTTAGAACTTAACTTTTGCCAAATCAGTGACTAAGGTAGGAGATTGAGAGGCAAAACCTCAAAGGTTGGTGGTTTGACTTAATTAGACTCATCGCTCTTGCGCGGATACCTCCCACCAATTTGTCACTTACTTGACCGATTAGCTCGTGGTTAGATTACTACAATATACCTCCTGTGGAAAATCTACAGTTAAGAGTCGTCTAGGTTTAAGTCTACCTTAGAATAGGCTTGATTGATTTTGTTTTCTTTTTGATTGACTGGGTGATCTTGTTTTTATTAATTGTGCATGTCAGCTTGGTTGAGAGACCCAGCTATATTTAAGCTAACTAGAAACAATTCACCACCCAAACCTGATTCACACTTTGAACAACCAACATCCCTGCAGGATAGGTTCTATCCTATGAGGACATTTCTTTCATCTTGTATTCAACATCTCGAAGATGATGGCAATAACTTTGAGCTTAAGCCATAATTTATTGACACTCTTTTAAAATATCATAGTTTAGAGTCCGAAGATGCATACTCTTCATAAGAGAATTTGAAGAGGTGTGTCTCATGATGAGGATACCACAGTTAGGAGATGATCCTTTTAGGCTATATTTTGTCCCTTTTGCCCTCAAGGACCTAGTAAAAAAGTGGCTATATAATTTAGCCGCTAATTCAATTACATCGTGGGATGATTTCGTTAAAGTATTCTTGAATAAATTCTACCCATCCATAAAACCACACTCATTTGAAAAAACATAATGCAATTTAAGTAAGGAACAACCGAACCATTTTGAATATACTTTGAACATTTCAAAGATCTCCTTGCCTAATTCCCCCATCAAGGCTTAAAGAAATGGTGGTTATGCAAATTCTCTATGATGATTTAGATTATTAAAATAAGACTTTCTTAAAAACCATGTGTCAAGAGGGATTCTTGAAAAAAGATGAATATGAAGGGTGAGAAATATATGAAGATTTAGCTTAGAAAATCATCCAATGAGAGCCAACTCCCGATAAATCTAAGAATAGTAACCCCATCTCTTGAAAAAGAGGTCTCCATTCTATAGATACATCCATAGCGATGGAGGCTAAACTTGCTAGCGCTATGCGAAGATTAGAGCTCTAGAAATTAAGAAGCCAGTTCTAGTGAACCAAGGTAGCCCAATACAATCCTCATTTAGGGGCTGCACTTACTATCAAGTTATGAACCATGTGTTCGAAAAGTGTCATATTTTTCTTACTCATTAAATGTTGCCCAAATATATGAATGTAGCCTTCCCAAGGCCCAACAACAATCCATATTCGCAAACATATAATCCCGATTAGAGAAATTATCCGAATATCTTATGGGGTCAAAACACCAATGATCAACCTAGGCCCAACTTTTTCAATAATTTTCAACTATCTCATTATCAACAAAATTTTCCCAACCAAGTTCCACCACTTTCTTTCCAAAATCCACAAATGAAGACAAGATTCTCCAATTTGGAGAGAAGACTTTCATCAAGACCCAAAAAAGACTTACACAAGCCATAATTAGGATAGAGATTCAATTAAGTCAGCAAGTTATCCAATTAGTGAAAGACCCAATGGGACTCTGCCTAGTTAACCATTGTCAAACCCTAGAAACTCTAGGCAGGCCAATGAGGCTTAAGATCCAAATCAATATAATTTGGTTCATACATTGTGGTCAACAAAATAAGTTGATAATCAAGTGTCAACGCCATCAACACAAGCATCCACTCTTCTAGTTTCACTCCATCCAACTCTAAAAAAAAGATAAGTCAGCCGAGCAAGTGCTTAAGCTTATAGCCTCATTTCCAAATAGGCTTAAAAATAACAATAATATACACATAGAGAAAATACTTGAGATGTTTAATCAAGTAAAGATTAATATATCCCTTCTTGATGTAATACAACAAGTCCCTATCTATGCTAAATTACTTAAGAAAATGTGCACCAAGAAGAGAAACTAATGTGCCAAAGAAAATTTTTCTAACCACTAATATTAGTGAGCTACTGCCTAATTAGATCCCTGTTAAGTATAAGGATTCTGGTTGTCCTTGAAAAACACCTAGAGGGGGGGTGAATAGGTATAAGTGCTAATCTAGAAAACTAAATGCGCTAAATGCGGAAACTTAAAACAAATAATAAAACATACTTAATACAACACAACAAGTGTAGCCGAATTTCCCGTGAAGGGCTCTGGACTAACTCCTCTTGATTCCCCTAGATATGGGTTGAGGTGCTATGTGAAGCTCTTGTTGGTTAAGTATAAGTGAGGCACACAAACAACCAAGCATATAATATGAATAAGCAATATGAATATATGCAAGGCACAAATGCAAGCAATAGAGATGATATGAAATGTACTGATTGAAGATGCTTTGCACAAAATAGAGAGAGAAAGAGTTAGAGAGACAATGGATCAAACGCTAAGACAAGATATGTTTCGAGGTTCGAGCCCCTAGCTCTACATCCCCTCCTTCACCACCGTGAAGGATTTCCAATCCATATCTCCCACCAAGGGAACCTCCACCTAGGAGGATTTGTTACAACTCTAGGAGTACCAAACTCCTCTTTCAAACAACCACCTCACAACCGAGGGGTAAGCCAACAACCAACACCTCTACCGAAGAGGGTTACAACCAATCTCCACCTCTCACTAGAGGGAGTAAACCAATCACCCGATCAACCTCTACCAAGGAGGGATACAACAAAAGTAAGGGTGTTTACAACTTGGAGGCTACAATAACCTCAAACAATCTCTTTTCCCACAAACAAAATGATCCTATAGAATAGGATAGATGATAGCTCAAGTGTGGAAAACTAGGTGTTTGAAAAACAAGAGCTCAAAGAAAATACTTGAAAAAACTCTTGTAAAAGATAGAGAATGAAAAACCAATACAAATATCCCAAATTCCTATTTTCTTTGATTTTTCAAAACCTAAAACAAATAAGATAAATCATTTTGGCACAAAACTCTTTTTAAAACTTGTTTAAAACAATAGAGAAAGTAAGGAAATTTTAGCTCTTAAAATCTTAATTAAAACTATGAAGAGATGGGGTATTTATAGCCCTAAAAGAAAACTAGCTGTTAGGCTGATCTGTCAGTCTGACAGAACTCTCGGTCGACCGGTCGGTCGACCGCCAACGGTCAAAAATCCGACCGTTGGAGCAATCCGGTCGACCGTTCGGTCGACCGCCCAGATACAGAGAGCAGGGCTCTCTGGTCCAGTCGACCGCACGGTAATACATGTAATACATGCATATAAAACTATAAAACCAAATTCTTCACCCCCTTTTTGTCAATCATCAACAAAGGGGTAAAACATGTAAAATAAATTCTTCTCCCCTTTTTGTATGAAACAAAGAAACAAGAAGGGGGTGAATAACAAATTATTGATACCAATTAAAAATGTGTCAATGAAGTGCATCTTGATATCAATGGAAAGTGAAAACAAAATCTTGATACCAATTGATAAGTAAACAAATAACATATCAATGGTAAATAAACAATCTTGATATCAAATTTGAAAGTATTTTACTTTAATAGCATATGATACCAATTGAAAGCATTTTTCATTCAAACTCAAATCAAAAAATTCATTTTTGAAAACATAAAGTGTGGGAGTGGGAATCAAATAATGCGTAGGCTTGAATACCAATTTAAAATATGAAATGCAAGTTTTCTCCCCCTTTATGAAATACCAACTAAAAACATGCATAAGCTTGAATTAAGATACCAATTGAAGAATTGAATCAATTGAAACAAAATTGAAGCTTAAGCTTTAGCATAAACATATATATATGTTTGAAAAGTTAATACCAATTGAAATTGATATTATTAGAATTGAAAGGCATACATACATAAACACATATGAGTATACAAAAAGTCATATTGATACCAATTGAAAGAATCCAATGATACCAATTGAAAACAACTATAAGCTCAAATGTATATCTCATATAATCAACGAAGAATACGAACTAGTTAAAATGAAAAATTGTGTTAACTAGTACGAAATCCTTCAAGCAAGGAATAAAAACAAATTATTTTTCATAAAACACATGTAAATCACATGGCACTAAGACACTCTAAATCCATAAAGCGCATATAGTACTCATGAAAACATACTCATGATAAAACATTTACATGAAGTGAGTGCACAAGTGTTATGTAGAACATGGCATTATGAAAATGGCAATTAAGCTCAATATTCCTTGAAACATGAAACCATAAAAATATATTTAATCTTCAAGGCATATGAATGTCATGTACAAACTAAAATATACATACATATCCAAACACAACAAGTCCACAAAAATAAATGCATGAAGGCACGTGCTCAAAAAGGATGTATATGTATAATTAATAGTTTGAACAAGATGGACAGATACATGAAGTTAAATATAAACACATGAAAACATGAAAAACATGAAAAACTAGATTTTTCATTAATAAATTTCATTTTAAGGTATATGTATGAATTGTCAACACAATAAGTATACATACATATCCCTAAACACAATTTGAGTCCATATATATAGATTTGCATGAAAGGCAAATGACTCAAGGGGTATACATATATATCTTAAAGTTTGACAAAATAAGCATATACATGAAATGAAACACATAACAAATCCAAAAATAGGAATACAAGTTTAAAATGTATGGATCATCAAAACTAGACTATACTAACACATCTAATGGGTACAAACAATCATTCAGGCACAAACATATATAGATTTATTTGTGGCCCATTATATGCACAAGTATAAATCCTAGTCTTAATGAAAACTAACATCTAAACAAATATTCAAGACATGAAGCATCAAACGATACACAAATCAACATGAAAATCATAAACATGATTATTATGTAAATTCACATGTTATTAGAGCTATGATAAACATGATAGCTAAACTATGGTGAGAACACTAAGATAAATATTCCATATTAAACATGGGTGTCTCAAAATGGCTATACATGCATGTCAATGTTCTAATAAGCATGGTATTTTCACAATAATCTATAAACATCAAAACATACTATAAATAATGAATATGAAAGCATGTAAACAAAGACGGGAGTAAAGGATTGTCACCAAAACTGAAGAAGCAACTCTCCTTGTCTCCAAAACAAGGTGGTCTTCCCACCAAACATCCCTTGAAAGTGATGCATCTAATTGATTTCCATGAAGCTCGGAACGCATTCACTCCAAGGTACGGCAACTCTCACGTCATGTGAGAGCCCACACCTACATTATAAACAAGTGGGGTGGTCTTTGGTACCCATACCTTTTTGGGTCCATTGGGGTTAGTACCTTCTCTAACCCAAACAAAATTAGTTGCTAAATTTGAAGTATGTAATCTATCAAAGCAAAATTTAGTAAGGTGGTCCATACGTCCACAATGTGTACAAGCGTACACATGAGCATACAAAGTGTGAAGGTGTCCGTGAGGAGCATGTGTATGCCGTGTATGGTGTGCATGCATAATAGATGAAACTTGTTTCTTTTGAACCAAGAATTCCAAGCGTGTATGGTTCATGGCACATTGGCTCATAGTGGAGCCCAAACAATCCATTTTCTTCTTAATTAAATTTATGTCATTTTCAATCAAAGAAGAAGTGGAGCATGCAATAGGTGAAGTGTGTGATACTAACCTAGCATGGCAAACATGTGCATGAATTTTATGTTGCAAAATAATGTTTTTCTCTAAACAAACATTTAAATCATTTGAAATAGAAATTATTTTATTTTTCAAAGCAACATTCTCCTTTAAAACAAAATCAACTTTTGAAGACAAATTTTCATTTTTCTTCAAAAGGTTTTCACAATCATTTTTATATTTTAAAACTTTATTTTCTTTTAGAGCAAGGTCTAGTTAAGATTTTAATGAATCCTTTTCATTAGAAATCTCCTCTTTCTCTTGCAAAATAACATCAAGTGTAGCAATCAAATTTTTATTTTCATTATTAATACCTAGACTTTTCTTTTTCAAAGTTTTATATTTCTCAATTAATTTTTCACAAACTAATGAAAGTTCTTCATTCAAAGCATGGGCATCAATATTTTCATCACATGAAGAATTAGAATCAAAACTATCTAGTTGAGTTTCCGATTGTACCTTAAGGGAGTCATTCCCTTGGACCATGAAGCATTGTGACTCGGATTTTCCACTAGATTCCTCCGGTTGGATTTGCAATTGATGCTCGAAGGTGGTGGTTGTAGTTGTCAACATATTCCATACTGTAAATGCGGAATCAAAGTTAGAAACACGTATAAGATAATCTTTAGATAATGTGCTTCTAATAGCCTCAAGGGCTTGTGCATTGGCCCCTATATGATTGCAATTACCAAGATAGCATTTCTTGGTAGCGGCAAGAAAGACATGTAAACCTAGGGTCTTTAAATACATGGACATCCTATATTTTCATGTGTCAATGTTGGAGACATCGAATATGGGAGGTGAAAAGCAATCTATGGGTTTAAACTATATGTGTGCAAGCAAGCAAATGCAAACAATAGATTAGCAAACAAAGGATCTCACTCCTAGGATGTTAAGCCTAAATATCAGGAGCGTAGGCTCTGATACCAATTGAAAAACACCTAGAGGGGGGGTGAATAGGTGTAAGTGCTAATCTAGAAAACTAAATACGCTAAATGCGGAAACTTAAAACAAATAATGCAACACACTTAATACAACACAACAAGTGTAGCCGAATTCCCCGTGAAGGGCTCTGGACTAACTCCTCTTGATTCCCCTAGATATGAGTTGAGGTGCTATGTGAAGCTCTTGTTGGTTAAGTATAAGTGAGGCACACAAACAACCAAGCATATAATATGAATAAGCAATATGAATATATGCAAGGCACAAATGCAAGCAATAGAGATGATATGAAATGTACTGATTGAAGATGCTTTGCACAAATAGAGAGAGAAAGAGTTAGAGAGACAATGGATCAAACGCTAAGACAAGATATGTTTCGAGGTTCGAGCCCCTAGCTCTACATCCCCGCCTTCACCACCGTGAAGGATTTCCAATCCACTATCTCCCACCAAGGGAACCTCCACCTAGGAGGATTTGTTATAACTCTAGGAGTACCAAACTCCTCTCTCAAACAACCACCTCACAACCGAGGGGTAAGCCAACAACCAACACCTCTACCGAAGAGGGTTACAACCAATCTCCACCTCTCACTAGAGGGAGTAAACCACAAGCCTCAACTTCTACCAAAGAGGGAGCAAACCAATCACCCGATCAACCTCTACCAAGGAGGGATACAACAAAAGTAAGGGTGTTTACAACTTGGAGGCTACAACAACCTCAAACAATCTCTTTTCCCACAAACAAAATGATCCTATAGAATAGGATAGATGATAGCTCAAGTGTGGAAACTAGGTGTTTGGAAAACAAGAGCTCAAAGAAAATACTTGGGAAAACTCTTGTAAAAGATAGAGAATGAAAAACCAATACAAATATCCCAAATTCCTATTTTCTTTGATTTTTCCAAAAACCTAAAACAAATAAGATAAATCGTTTTGGCACAAAACTCTTTTTAAAACTTGTTTAAAACAATAGAGAAAGTCAGGAAATTTTAGCTCTCAAAATCTTAGTAAAAACTATGAAGAGATGGGGTATTTATAGCCCCAAAAGAAAACTAGTCGTTAGGCTGATCTGTCAGTCTGACAGAACTCCGGTCGACCGGTCGGTCGACCGCCAACGGTCAAAAATCCGACCGTTGGAGCAATCCGGTCGACCGTTCGGTCGACCGCCCAGATACAGAGAGTAGGGCTCTCTGGTCCGGTCGACCGCACGGCCGACCGCCCAGATACAGAGAGCAAAGCTCTCTGGTCCGGTCGACCGTCCGGTTGACCGGCCAACTGTGCTGCCAGACGTGCACAAGGCTGTGCACGTCGGTCGACCGCAGGGTCGACCGGCCCTTGGTGCGGTCGACCGTGCGGTCGACCGACCAGGCCTGTCAGCCACAGTATGGGTCAGAAACTGGGTAAAAACAGTTATGTTAAAAATTCATCTATCTTTTCTAAAAATCCATAAAACTTGTTTTTAACATTTTACTTTGATAAACAAACTTGTGATAAAAAATTTCAAGACATATATCAACAAATTAAATCATTTTTGTGTCTTGTAAATTTTTATCAAAACCAACACTTGTATTTTTCAATAGGAAATCTGATTTTTCCTAAAACACATAGAAATACAAAAACATGATATTTAAACACATTTAAGCATATTGCATATGGACATAGGTCCAATATACATGAAACAAGATATATCATAGTTTTTGTCTTTAAATCCATAAAATATGTTTTGTAAAAATACCAAAACATAAAAACACATGAATAGGTAAGTCAAACTAAGTTTGTATAAAAAGTTAAGCATGCATGTATATAAAACATATCTAATATACATAAACCAATTAAACTTGTTTTGATCTACTATTCATGAAAACACATATCAAAATCAAAACGTGTGTGTATTGTGCACTTGAGCATATCAACTATTCTAAACTTTACAACATGGATCTAAAACACACTAAACTAAACTATGGATACCTAAGTCTTCTTGACGATCTTCCATCTTCAAGTCGACTCGATCCAAAACTCCGTGATCCATGAGCTAGGCAAGGTATGATCTTGATGCTTGGGCCCTGGAATCACTTGTGAAAGACTTCAAAAACTCTTTTGTTGAAGCAATCACCAACTAATATCTTGATTAATGATCTGAGACTAAAATCACAAGAATATTAGCAAACATAACTACATGAGTTGATCATCATCAAAACTACAGTGGAAGGCCTTTGGGCCAACAATCTCCCCCTTTTTGATGATGACAAAACTTATGGAGTTACATATGCATGGATTAAAGTTAAGCTTCAAAGAAGCTCCCCCTTAACTCATGTATAAACAAATAAATAATAAATATGCAATAAATGGCATTGCATTATATCATGCATGAAAACAATAAAACTCTTATATCAACAAAACATGCTCTAGGCTCTAGATACCAATGAAATATTAAATATTAAAGGTGTTCTAGATACCAATTACCAATTAAATGAACAAATAAAATATGTTCTAAAACAAATACATGTAATACATGCATATAAAACTATAAAACCAAATTCTTCTCCCCCTTTTTGTCAATCATCAACAAAGGGGTAAAACATGTAAAATAAATTCTTCTCCCCCTTTTTGTATGAAACAAAGAAACAAGAAGGGGGGTGAATAACAAATTATTGATACCAATTAAAAATGTGTCAATGAAGTGCATCTTGATATCAATGGAAAGTGAAAACAAAATCTTGATACCAATTGATAAGTAAACAAATAACATATCAATGGTAAAAAACAATCTTGATATCAAATTTGAAAGTATTTTACTTTAATAGCATATGATACCAATTGAAAGCATTTTTCATTCAAACTCAAATCAAAAAATTCATTTTTGAAAACATAAAGTGTGGGAGTGGGAATCAAATAATGCGTAGGCTTGAATACCAATTTAAAATATGAAATGCAAGTTTTCTCCCCCTTTATGAAATACCAACTAAAAACATGCATAAGCTTGAATTAAGATACCAATTGAAGAATTGAATCAATTGAAACAAAATTGAAGCTTAAGCTTTAGCATAAACATATATATATATATATGTTTGAAAAGTTAATACCAATTGAAATTGATATTATTAGAATTGAAAGGCATACATACATAAACACATATGAGTATACAAAAAGTCATATTGATACCAATTGAAAGAATCCAATGATACCAATTGAAAACAACTATAAGCTCAAATGTATATCTCATATAATCAACGAAGAATACGAACTAGTTAAAATGAAAAATTGTGTTAACTAGTACGAAATCCTTCAAGCAAGGAATAAAAACAAATTATTTTTCATAAAACACATGTAAATCACATGGCACTAAGACACTCTAAATCCATAAAGCCCATATAGTACTCATGAAAACATACTCATGATAAAACATTTACATGAAGTGAGTGCACAAG
Organism: Agave tequilana; assembly: GCA_038442645.1. NCBI lineage: Eukaryota > Viridiplantae > Streptophyta > Magnoliopsida > Asparagales > Asparagaceae > Agave > Agave tequilana. The sequence continues at coordinate 43,602 of JAVJIF010029868.1, read as the reverse complement.
TGTTATGTAGAACATGGCATTATGAAAATGGCAATTAAGCTCAATATTCCTTGAAACATGAAACCATAAAAATATATTTAATCTTCAAGGCATATTTATGTCATGTACAAACTAAAATATACATACATATCCAAACACAACGAGTCCACAAAAATAAATGCATGAAGGCACGTGCTCAAAACGGATGTATATGTATAATTAATAGTTTGAACAAGATGGACAGATACATGAAGTTAAATATAAACACATGAAAACATGAAAAACATGAAAAAATAGATTTTTCATTAACAAATTTCATTTTAAGGTATATGTATGAATTGTCAACACAATAAGTATACATACATATCCCTAAACACAATTGAGTCCATATATATAGATTTGCATGAAAGGCAAATGACTCAAGGGGTATACATATATATCTTAAAGTTTGACAAAATAAGCATATACATGAAATGAAACACATAACAAATTCAAAAATGAGAATACAAGTTTAAAATGCATGGATCATCAAAACTAGACTATACTAACACATCTAATGGGTACAAACAATCATTCAGGCACAAACATATATAGATTTATTTGTGGCCCATTATATGCACAAGTATAAATCCTAATCTTAATGAAAACTAACATCTAAACAAATATTCAAGACATGAAGCATCAAACGATACACAAATCAACATGAAAATCATAAACATGATCATTATGCAAATTCACATGTTATTAGAGCTATGATAAACATGATAGCTAAACTATGGTGAGAACACTAAGATAAATATTCCATATTAAACATGGGTGTCTCAAAATGGCTATACATGCATGTCAATGTTCTAATAAGCATGGTATTTTCACAATAATCTATAAACATCAAAACATGCTATAAATAATGAATATGAAAGCATGTAAACAAAGACGGGAGTAAAGGATTGTCACCAAAACCGAAGAAGCAACTCTCCTTGTCTCCAAAACAAGTGGGTCTTCCCACCAAACATCCCTTGAAAGTGATGCATCTAATTGATTTCCATGAAGCTCGGAACGCATTCACTCCAAGGTACGGCAACTCTCACGTCATGTGAGAGCCCACACCTACATTATAAACAAGTGGGGTGGTCTTTGGTACCCATACCTTTTTGGGTCCATGGGGGTTAGTACCTTCTCTAACCCAAACAAACTTAGTTGCTAAATTTGAAGTATGTAATCTATTAAAGCAAAATTTAGTAAGGTGGTCCATACGTCCACAATGTGTACAAGTGTACACATGAGCATACAAAGTGTGAAGGTGTCCGTGAGGAGCATGTGTATGCCGTGTATGGTGTGCATGCATAATAGATGAAACTTGTTTCTTTTGAACCAAGAATTCCAAGCGTGTATGGTTCATGGCATATTGGCTCATAATGGAGCCCAAACAATCCATTTTCTTCTTAATTAAATTTATGTCATTTTCAATCAAAGAAGAAGTGGAGCATGCGATAGGTGAAGTGTGTGATACTAACCTAGCATGGCAAACATGTGCATGAATTTTATGTTGCAAAACAATGTTTTTCTCTAAACAAACATTTAAATCATTTGAAATAGAAATTATTTTATTTTTCAAAGCAACATTCTCCTTTAAAACAAAATCAACTTTTGAAGACAAATTTTCATTTTTCTTCAAAAGGTTTTCACAATCATTTTTAGATTTTAAAACTTTATTTTCTTTTAGAGCAAGGTCTAGTTGAGATTTTAATGAATCCTTTTCATTAGAAATCTCCTCTTTCTCTTGCAAAACAACATCAAGTCTAGTAATCAAATTTTTATTTTCATTATTAATGCCTAGACTTTTCTTTTTCAAAGTTTTATATTTCTCAATTAATTTTTCACAAACTAATGAAAGTTCTTCATTCAAAGCATGGGCATCAATATTTTCGTCACATGAAGAACTACAATCAAAACTATCTAGTTGAGTTTCCGATTGTACCTTAAGGGAGTCATTCCCTTGGACCATGAAGCATTGTGACTCGGATTTTCCACTAGATTCCTCCGGTTGGATTTGCAATTGAAGCATTGTGACCGGTCAGCTAACTAGATTGTAAAAATACCAAAACATAAAAACACATGGATAGGTAAGTCAAACTAAGTTTGTATAAAAAGTTAAGCATGCATGTATATAGAACATATCTAATATACATAAACCAATTAAACTTATTTTGATCTACTATTCATGAAAACACATATCAAAATCAAAACGTGTGTGTATTGTGCACTTGAGCATATCAACTATTCTAAACTTTACAACATGGATCTAAAACACACTAAACTAAACTATGGATACCTAAGTCTTCTTGACGATCTTCCATCTTCAAGTCGACTCGATCCAAAACTCTGTGATCCATGAGCTAGGCAAGGTATGATCTTGATGCTCGGGCCCTGGAATCAATTGTGAAAGACTTCAAAAACTCCTTTGTTGAAGCAATCACCAACTAATATCTTGATTAATGATCTGAGACTAAAAACACAAGAATATTAGCAAACATAACTATATGAGTTGATTATCATCAAAACTAGAGTGGAAGGCCTTTGGGCCAACAGTCCTACCATTTCTTTCACAATCGGTCAAACTGAAATTCGTCAAGCACTTCTTAATTTGGGAGAAGTATTAATTTGCTTCCCTTCTCAGTACACCAACAACTTGGATTGGGCAAGCTTAGCCCTACTCAAGTTACAATCTAGTTAGCTGACCGGTCAGTTGAAGTTCAAAAAGAGAAAGTAACCAATGTCCTTATCCGGGTTGGAAAATTTTGTCTATCTAGTAGAATTTATTGTTCTTGAGACCTAACCAGTGTTTAATTTTAGGTCTCAAAATCCCATTATCCGAAAGCATTCATTCCTCGCGACTGCTAATGCAATCATAAATTATAGAAACAGATCCATGAGACTTTTGGAGACATGACTAAGGAAATCTATGTCTTCAACCTAGAAAAATAACCCTGTGGTATAGACGATCAACTTTTCGAAGTAAACCTCATTGAGAACTCGACAAGGGAGCACAGTAAGGAAATAAAACTAGAACCCGAGTGTGATGCCGAGTTGGAATCCGATGACTTTAGCCTTGATGAGATTGTTAATTCTACAATTGAGTGGGCATCGAGCCCGAGTTTATTAAATCTGAAGCCAACAAGCTTGACTACTCTGTCTCTTAAGTCATCTCCTTCTTTAAAACTGAAAGCCTTACCTAAATATCTCAAGTACGCTTATCTAGGTGAATAAGAGACTCTGCCAATCATCATTGCATTCCATCTGACTGACGGGCAAGAAGAAACCTTATAACAGTCCTTAGGAAATATAAAGAAGCTAATGGTTGGATGATGACCGACATAAAGGGATTGAGTCCAACTATAGTTCAACACCACATCCATCTAAATGAAGAGGTAAAATCAAAGAGGGACCCACATTTTTGGTTAAATCCTATCATGCAAGAGGCTGTTTGAGCTAAAATAGTGAAACTTTTAAATAATGAGATAATTTATCCCATTTCTGATAATCAGTGGGTCAGCCCAATCCATGTGGTTCCTAAGAAATCCAATTTTACTGCGGTGGAAAATGAAAACTAAGAGTTAGTTTAAACATGACTTCCTACAAAGTTCGAGTTTGCATTGACTACTGAAAGTTAAATGCTGCTACTCGCAAAGACTATTTCTCTCTTCTATTTATCGATCAAATGCTTGAACGACTGACCACGAGTATTACTGCTTCTTGGACGGTTACTCGGGGTCAATCAGATCCTCATAGCTCTGAAGGATCAAGAGAAGACAACGTTTACTTGCCCATTTGAGACTTTACTTATCGCCGAATATCTTTCGGTTTATGCAATGCCTCTGCAACATTTCAATGTTGCATGTTAAACTTATTCTCCGACATGGTCGAGTAATTCTTAGAGATTTTTATGAATGGTTTCTCCATCTATGGAAACTCATTCGATCAATGTCTTCACCATCTTGAACTTGTCTTCAAATAATTTATCGAAAAGAATTTGACTCTAAATTGGAAAAAGTGGCACTTCATGGTATAACATGAAATTGTCCCAGGTCATGAAATTTCTAGAAAAGTGGTTGAAGTGGACAAAGCGAAGATAGATGTCATAACTAAGCTTCCCATACCCAAATGTGTGGAAGATATCCGATCATTTTTAGGACATGCCGGATTCTATCGTAGATTCATTAAGGACTTTAGTAAGATTTCTAGACCCTTAACTAGCCTTTTAGTTAATGATTTGTCCTTTATGTTTGATGATGGATGTCTTATCGTGTGAGGGAAGCTTAAAATGGACTTATCTCTGAAATCACCTAGAGGGGGGGTGAATAGGTGATGGCTATACTAAGTGACAAATAATGCGGATTAAAAAACTATTTAACAATAAGCAACAATTATAAAAAGACTTGCAAGAAAATAGACAAATAATAGAGCAAGTAAAGGAGAGAGAGAGTTTAGAGATAAGTGGACAATCACAAACACGAGAATATGTTTCGAGGTTCGAGCCACTGCTCTACGTCCCCGCCTTCAACACGATGAAGGATTTCTACTATGCTTGATCCCACTGGATCGTCAATACAAGTTCTCACTAGAACTCTTTGGACACAATTGTCCTCTCTCACGGTGCCGCAACACCAACTAGGAGCTTACTAGCTCGCTTGAGGCCGATGCCTCTACAACTTCTCAATATGAAGAACGGTGATCAACACTTGACCACAAACAAAGGCTCACTTGCACAACCCTACAACCAAGATGAGGAGATGAAACTTCTGGGATTGTGTAGTGCACAAATCTAGAAGAGAAGTAGAGGAAGGCTTCAAGCTAAAAGGTTTGAAAATTTGGCTCAATAAAAGCTTTTTGCTAAAAGGCTAAACTTTTAAAAACTTTTGATCTTTAACTTGTAAATCTTGTTAGTTTAGTTGTAGAACACTCCCTCTATTTATAGGGATGAAAACTGGGTTACAAGGGTCAAGAGATTAGTTGGGGGAAATCCCAACACAAATCAAATCAGAAAAATAGCTGTTGGAATCTGTCAACAGATTCTGACTGCGGTCGGTCGACCGGGCCGGTCGATCGCCAACGGTTGGATTTCTGACCGTTAGAAAAGCGGTCGACCGGAACGGTCAACCGAAGACCCAAACAGAGAGTGAGTTCTCTCTGTCGGTCGACCGGTCCGGTCGACCGAGGAAAAACAGAGAGCACTGCTCTTGTTCTCGGTCGACCGGTCGGTCGACCGATGTGCACACATGCACAAAGTTGCATGTCGGTTGACCGCCCGATTGACCGACAGAGCAGTTCAGCTCTGCCAGCGGTCGACCGTGCGGTCGACCGGACTAGGCCAAAAATAGATTTTTGAAAGTTATTTTTTAAGATAGAAATTTTGATAAAATTCTTTAGATGGGTGTATACAAAATAAAGTTCTAGGGCTTATAAGGACCAAGGTGTGATCATAGATCAACACCAAAAAGATTTGAACTTTATTTTGATAAAAATCCTTTTCTAAACAAAAATGATTTTTCCAAAAACTTGTTTTTCCAAAAACGATTTTTCCAAACTTTCTTTTTCCGAAACTAGGTTAGAAATTTTGTAATAAAAAATTATTTGTAAGCATGAAGCAATATCAAATGTGTGTGTGTGACAATCCCAAAGTTATCAACCTCTATCATCTCAGTTTTGACAAAATAGACTATAAATCCTAACTAAAATGGAAATTACAAATCTTGTAGTAGTCTTCAACTTGTTTGATCCTGGAGCTCTTCTATTGTGCTGGGCTTTGGAATCCAAATCTTCGCGGCTTCCAAATGTGTGAGTCTTGTGTTGGAGCCGTCAACCAACCTATGATTTTTACCTGAAACTCATTTAAACAAACTTGTTAAAACATAACTACATATGTTTTGTTATTGATTGGTCTCTAATGTTGCATATTTAATATCATATTTCCATACTTATTTTAGAATAAAAGCCTGCATTGTCCTAATTAATTGCTTAATTTATTTGCAGGCCCATTCTTTAAGGAGATGAAGAAAAATGAGCCCAAAGCCCACAAAAATTCTGAATTAAATCAGAGTTAATTCACACTCAGTAAATCAGGGAAAAATCAAGAGGTTGAAAACTGGTTGAGAAGAATCCTCTCAGAATCGATCGGTTGAAGCAAAGATCAAGCAAGTTTGATTCAGATTCTGACTGGATACATTTTAGTATTCGAATCATAACTTTTGCTACAGAATCTCAATTCTGATGATTCAAAATGATCCAGAAAGCAGACTGACAGAGCAATAACTCTTATGTTGATCATTATTTCTAATTCTGTCAGTTGTTAAGTAATATTCAGCAATCAACAAGCCAACAAACAGCAGATCAGAACTGAATATCCACCTCTACCCCCTCCATTTCTCCTATAAATACCTGCACTCAAAGGCAAAAGGGAGGCGAATGCAGATTAGGATTTTAGACTAGTTTTTCCATTTTGTAGTTTAGTTTTTACTTTTATGTAACTTGTATGTAACTTAGGGTAGAAGAAGATTCATGTAAGTAAGAGAGAGGGACTGATGTTGAGAGTGACACCGACGATGTACCCTACTCCTTTCTTTCATTGTCTCAGCAAGTAATAAAGGTAAAGGCTTTGTTTGTTTTCTATTCTGCTTTACTTTACATTTGTTTTGCTTTTCGTTTTCCTCTTCTACTTCACCTTGGTTTTATATGTTGAGTCTACAAGTGAACTCCAAAGCAAGTACACCGATGCTACGTGAGAGCCAGCGATAGTTCATGAAAGACGTTCTCCTCTTCCAAGCTCGCATCACTTCGTTCTTCTTATGCTTGACGATATAATGTGCACGGGGACCGAGCTCGAGTTTATGATCTATACGTTGAACGCCTCCGAAGCAAAAAGGTAGAACTTGCAAAAAGGTTTCCAAGTAAGTCATCACCAAACTAGGTAAGTAATTCTTAACTTTCTTTCTTTTCTTTTATCGCTATAGTATAGATCGCCACCACGATTTCTTTCACCACTTCTTCCCAATCGTTTTCACTCTTTCTTTTCCACTTCATTGTACATTGTCGCTTTCTTTGCTTTCTGATTTTCCCACCTTCTTCATCTCTCGCTTTCTTCTTAACTTTAACCGTTAACAACTTTCTTTTCCATTTTCTTAACTTTAAAAAATAGAGAAGAACTTTCTTTTGTTTTCTTAACGATTTCAATAAAGACACATAAAGCTTCCATCGCAAACCCTCCTTGTGGATCACGACCCGCATAGCCACTTGCTATAGCGGAAGAATTGAGCACTTGCACATTTTCTTTCTTAAGTTCTCTAATCTCGTATTTTGTGTGCAGGTTTGGCCTCAATCAAATTTTGGCGCCGTTGCCGGGGAGGGTAAAAAGGTTTTATTGAAATCTGAATTTTTATTGCAAATTTTTTAGAACTAAACGAATTTTCTTCTCTGTTGCTGGTTACAGGGCAATAAAAGCAGGAAATTAATATTGCAGTGACATACAAGTGGCCTTGGGCCTCTGCTCCAAAAAGCAGAGACCAAGGGCCCTCTGAATTGTCGCGTTTTCACGGCAAAAGCCGCGGATCCGCGGCAAGGAAGAGTTGACTACTAACAGCTTTTTGCAGGGCTGCTTAGTTTAAAAAAATTCTAGTTTGCTGCAACTTTAATTTTTCTTATATGCCATAACATAAGCCTGCTAATAATCAACAGTAAAATATTTGTTGAAAAGATAAAAAATTGATTAGACATTTGCATTTTAGGCACGTGTCTTTTTAATTCCTTTATTTTTTACTGTTGAAGAGTGCTGGAGCAAGGTATGTTTGCATTGCATCTAGAATAGGACTATCTCTTGGTTGATTTATATCGCTTAGAGTGCATCTTATTTATCTTGTACACTTGCACAAAAACTGATCTTAAGGGCACCACCCAATAATAAGATAAGGTGGGGATTTAATCACCCTTCCTTAGCCCAAAAATCAGAATCCAAGCACTCACTAACCCAAGCCTAACTTAAATGAGTAGACGTTGGCCCTAGGGACATCTCGGACTCAATTAGGAGATTATCCTAAGGGGGAAAGGTATTGGAACTTGACTCTTGCCAAATCAGTGTCTAGGAAAGGGATTAAGGGCCGAAAGCCCGAAGGTTGGTGGTTATTTAATTAAGGAACGTCTTTTGACGGAAAACCTCCCACCAACCTTGCCCTGACCTGGCTGATTAGCTTGTGGTCAAAGTCTACATTAAACCTCCCGTGGATAGTCTAACCAGTTAGGAGTCGTCTAGGTCTAGGTCTACCCTAACTTAGGTTAGCATTTTTTTCTTTCTTGTTTGTTTATTTGTTTGCTTATCTTTCTTTTTTGTGTGTATTCTATAGTGTGATATGGCTTATAATAATAATTCTTTCAACTTTAATAATCCATATTACACACCAAGTTCATTTTCGGATATTACCAACCCGGCATATCATGACTTTAACCAACCTAGTGTGGCGGATTGGTCTTATCCGAATCAATATAACCCATACCCCCCATCTAATAACTATAATTTCCATAATGATTTCAACTCTTCACCGAGTCAGTGGGGATTCACCTCCCCCGAGCATAATTTCCAACCACCTTGCCCTCCTTCTCCATCCAGTCCACATTATGTTCAAGATTCATACTCAATTCCACCCGTCCAAAATAGGAAACCATCAATTATGGAAATGAGTATGCGTGAGTCCAAACACAAATCCCAAAATCTGATGGACTCACAATTTCATTACCATTTTCAAGACAATTCTTCATCTTTTCATCAAAATAATGAACCTATCAACTATGAAAAGATGCTTGAAGCCATGACTCAGGCTCAAAACACTCGTAATCGTGACATAGATATGATGGTCGAATCTCTACGTTCCCACCGTCCTGATGTCACTTACCATTCTGTTAGAGCCGAAGAGTCATGTTGTTTTGGAAATCAAGATTCTATTTCAGAACAACCATGTGAACTTACCCAAACTCCAAATTTTAAAAAAGATATTGATAGTTTGGCTAGTTTTCCTTTTCTTGAAATAGAACTTGAAAATGATTATGATCCTGAACCCCAACTTAGTGATTCAATTCTATTTCCTGATTCGATTATGACTCCGGTATCTTCACCTGACTTCAATCTTTTCCCGGAGTCAACATTGGATCCTGTACCAATTCATAAAGAAATTGAATCACCCATCTTTGAGGATCATGTTGAACTTGACCAACTTTACAATTTTGAAAGTCCCATGGATAAATTGGCAAGTTCTCCAATTTTTGATATTGAACTCAATGAGATATGTGACCTAGATTCTCACATATGTGATCCAGTTCAACTTTCTGAATCAATATTGACTCCTGTTGTGTTACCAAACTTGAGTAATATTTTAGAGTCAGTTTTGATTCCTCCACCTATCATTCCTGAACTGGAATCACCCACATTAAGTCACATTCCATTGTTAGACAATACATGTGGACTAGAGTTTCAACTTCTTGACTTGGACCCGCTTCTTGAACCAAATTCGACTCCTGAACTTTTACTTGACTTAAGTCACCTTCCCGAGTCGGTATTAGTTCCTGTCCTTCCTGAGTCCAAGTCAACCGTTCTATCATTTCATACTCCATTCTGGGACGAGGTGGTTGACAAATTTGACTCCGAAATTCGTTATGAAATATGGAAATTAGATGGGGTAAAATATTTAATAAAGATCCTTCATGGATTTATCTTTTTAATGGGTTATATTAAAGATAGTGCTGGTGGGTTCCTCCGAGACCCAAGAAAAGTTGATTGGGCCGCGTTTCGTGGACCAATCAGACCACCACCGGAACCACCACCATAAGGTAACCTTTTCCTTCCCTTTCTTCTTTTTCATGCATCTATGCATAAATTCATACATTGAGGACAATGCATGAGATAGGTGTGGGGGAGGGTCTAACATAACTTTTCTTTTTCTTTAAAATAAAAAAAAATTGACATTTTTTCTTTACTTTTAAAAACTTTTTGAAAAATAGAAACAATATTTTGACTTATTTTTGTAAGAAATTAAGTTAATTTTAAGGAATAGGAAAATCCAAATTAGGATTTCTTATACTTGGTCAAAATAAGATTATTTGTTTGATTTATAGAGTTAGGAAGATAATTTGTCAAAGTAATTTAGTCTTGATCTTTACCTCGATGAAATATGCGCACTTCATACACTTACACACTTAGGGTTCAAAAACAAAGATTCTTATGCCTTATAAAAAATATATATTTAAAAAAAAAATGAATAAGTCTGATTATTGATTAGCTAGGTGCTTTGGCCTAAGCAAGCCTTAGTATTTATGCGAAAGATAATTAGATAAGTTTGAAAAAAAATATATGAATAAGTCTAATTATTGATTAGCTAGGTGCTTTGGCCTAAGCAAGCCTTAGTATTTATGCGAAAGATGATTAAATCCTTTGATTAAGCTGGGTATTTGTGCCTAATAAAGCATAAGTATTCACGCCTAAAAGAGGTTCATATAATAAAATCCTTAGTTTTGTGGCCTTGTTTGCTCGAGTCCTTAAGTCCGAGGGGTGTTTTCTCACCCGGTGCCCTAAGACCGTCTGGTTTGGGAGTCATCGATTAAAGGCTCGTTACATGGGCAGATTAGAAAGCCTAAACTAAGGAATAATACCACAAAAAATATATATATATAAATAAATGAGGCATAAGAGTTAGAGTTAATGAACCCTTAGTCAAAATTTTCACAGTCACAAGTGCATATGACTTAGGGTAAAGTAATAGACTAAATGAGAAGTACAATTTGACCCCTTGCTCTACTTGATAACAAATTTTTGAATAGAGACTAAGTTTAGGAATGAAAATTTTAGTTTTCCTATAACTTATAGATTGCTTAGATCTTATAATTATATGTCAAATATTTTTTCTCTTTCAAAATGCTTTTCGAAAATACTAACTCTTTATTTCCCTTTCTTTATGGATTTTGTGGGTGCAATCCGCTGAAAACCCTCACGAGACAAAACTCGTCCTCTAGGGGAAACCTAGAGGTTTAACGGCTTGTTGCACATGCTAAGTGCAATCGCGTGACCTGCGAAAGTGGTCTAATAATCCTTAGTATAATTTAGTTGTTTTGCTCGAGGACGAGCAAAAGATAGGTATGGGGGTGTGATTGGTCTCTAATGTTGCATATTTAATATCATATTTCCATACTTATTTTAGAATAAAAGCCTGCATTGTCCTAATTAATTGCTTAATTTATTTGCAGGCCCATTCTTTAAGGAGATGAAGAAAAATGAGCCCAAAGCCCACAAAAATTCTGAATTAAATCAGAGTTAATTCACACTCAGTAAATCAGGGAAAAATCAAGAGGTTGAAAACTGGTTGAGAAGAATCCTCTCAGAATCGATCGGTTGAAGCAAAGATCAAGCAAGTTTGATTCAGATTCTGACTGGATATATTTAGTATTCGAATCATAACTTTTGCTACAGAATCTCAATTCTGATGATTCAAAATGATCCAGAAAGCAGACTGACAGAGCAATAACTCTTATGTTGATCATTATTTCTAATTCTGTCAGTTGTTAAGTAATATTCAGCAATCAACAAGCCAACAAACAGCAGATCAGAACTGAATATCCACCTCTACCCCCTCCATTTCTCCTATAAATACTGCACTCAAAGGCAAAAGGGAGGCGAATGCAGATTAGGATTTTAGACTAGTTTTCCATTTTGTAGTTTAGTTTTTACTTTTATGTAACTTGTATGTAACTTAGGGTAGAAGAAGATTCATGTAAGTAAGAGAGAGGGACTGATGTTGAGAGTGACACCGACGATGTACCCTACTCCTTTCTTTCATTGTCTCAGCAAGTAATAAAGGTAAAGGCTTTGTTTGTTTTCTATTCTGCTTTACTTTACATTTGTTTTGCTTTTCGTTTTCCTCTTCTACTTCACCTTGGTTTTATATGTTGAGTCTACAAGTGAACTCCAAAGCAAGTACACCGATGCTACGTGAGAGCCAGCGATAGTTCATGAAAGACGTTCTCCTCTTCCAAGCTCGCATCACTTCGTTCTTCTTATGCTTGACGATATAATGTGCACGGGGACCGAGCTCGAGTTTATGATCTATACGTTGAACGCCTCCGAAGCAAAAAGGTAGAACTTGCAAAAAGGTTTCCAAGTAAGTCATCACCAAACTAGGTAAGTAATTCTTAACTTTCTTTCTTTTCTTTTATCGCTATAGTATAGATCGCCACCACGATTTCTTTCACCACTTCTTCCCAATCGTTTTCACTCTTTCTTTTCCACTTCATTGTACATTGTCGCTTTCTTTTGCTTTCTGATTTTCCCACCTTCTTCATCTCTCGCTTTCTTCTTAACTTTAACCGTTAACAACTTTCTTTTCCATTTTCTTAACTTTAAAAAATAGAGAAGAACTTTCTTTTGTTTTCTTAACGATTTCAATAAAGACACATAAAGCTTCCATCGCAAACCCTCCTTGTGGATCACGACCCGCATAGCCACTTGCTATAGCGGAAGAATTGAGCACTTGCACATTTTCTTTCTTAAGTTCTCTAATCTCGTATTTTGTGTGCAGGTTTGGCCTCAATCAGTTATCATCAAAACTTCGGGCTAATGGCCTTTGGGCCAACAATCTCTCCCTTTTTGATGATGAAAAAACATATAGAGTTATTACAAATATTTTGGGTGGAGACTTCAAGTGAAGCTCCCCCTTAACACATGCATTTAAAATAATCTGATAAAGAGGTGTACATGCATATCACAGGCGTATATAGGATATGAAAATGACACATATGGCAACCATCCATGCATACCAAAGATACAAAAATATAGAAGTGTATGCATACATGGTTACCTCCATCCATCCAGAAATACCTCCGTCCTCCAAAATAGATGATTGGGTCAATAAAAGCATAAACACAATATACAAACCAATCACATATGCCACATGGAGATAAGAAACATAATTGCCATAACATAGTAAAACAATGTTCATACAAATAGGAGGTTCATGCCAACCTCAAAACCATAACACATGTCCACAAACACCAAAACAAACACAAAATGTGTCCAAATACATGTAGAAAAAGCAACATCCCAAAATAACACATAAATAACTAAATAACTCCCCAAATATCTCTCCCCCTTTTTGACCTTATCAAAAGGGGTCAGTAATCATCAGAATCATAATCAGGGTCCGGCTGTGTAGTAGATGGCGTGGTGGAACAGAAGAAGCCCTGGCGGGAAAAGGAGGGCCGGTAGAAGGAAGTGGCCTAGCACGATCAGATGGAAGAGGAACCGGCCAATCATACTTCTGGTAGATGCCGCCGAGATATGCATCTAAATAGCGCATGGAGTCACAGATATAGCTGAGATCATGGTCCAAACGCTGCTCCATCCGCTGATAGTGTGCGGTCATCTCAGTAGAAAGCTGCTGGCGATGCTGGCCATCTCAGCGAAAATCTGCTGGCGATGCTCGGTCATCTCAGCAAAAACTGCTGGCGATGCGCAGACATCTCAGCAGAAAGCTGCTGGTGGTGCTCCCGAAGCTGAGAAGATATGGCAAGATAGGGGTCGACAGGAGCAGAAGAGCCAGAGGAGGATCCAGTGACATGAACAACAGGGAAGATAGGCTGCGGCTGAGGAGCAACAGGACGCTCTCTAGCACGCATCCTCTTGAGGAGGGTGCTGTTGATGTCAACTGACGGTTCAACCGACCATTCAGAGGAAAGATCAAAGTTTAATTGCTTCAAAAGATGTGTAATGAGCATCCCAAAAGGTAAGTGCCGGTTTGGGACAAGAAGATGATCAGATGTCATATAACTGATGATAAGCCTAGGGATGTTAATTCTAATGCCTCGCAGAAGGTAGTAGATGACAAGAGGAGCAGAACCCCTAGCGTGACTATATTCTCCTGATTTTGGCAGGAGGTTATAGAACACGATCTTGGCCAGGACTTGGGCGGTGAGAGTATAGTACTTCACCTCCTCGTTCCTAACTAAATCAGGGTTATCATCATCATGAAGCAATGTGGAGGCGGTGTAGACAGACTCACCGTCAGGATAAATAAAATCATGCAAATCAAGGTTATAGATGTCTTCCCCCTCACAGGAGAGGTGAAGGAGATGTGCAAATTCTTGAAGGGTGATGTCAATATCTCTGCCTAAGATTTTGGATCTTATATGCTTTGATTTAAAGGTGAGATTTGAGTAAAAATATTGCACTAGGGAAGGATAAATAGGTTCCCTAATTGTGACAAAATATTATAAGGAACTGGATCTCAAAATAGAAGCTAGATTTAGATGTTCAAAATCATTAAGCACAACAGATCTACCAGAGTTCACATTTTTAGTAGAAATAATGATATGTCTATATGATGCATTTTGTGATACAAAAGGGGATAATGAAGACTGAGAGGTTTTTCCCTTTTCAGATCTAGTTCTTTTGGACATGGTTGAAGGATAATCAAGATTAATGCAAGATCTAAGCAAAAAGATATGAAATTAAACAAGGTAGATTGAAGGATCTAAAGGGAAAGCTTATACCTTGAAATCACTGAAAAAATAAGAGAAATCCTCAAGAAGGAGAGTAGATCTGGAGCCTGAAACTGCGTATCCCAATTTTTGTGAAATTAATTTGAGATTTGGAGAGTAAGAGAGGGTATGGATTTGATTTAGGGTTGAGAGATTATGAGAGAGGAGAGGTTGGAGGCTGTGAGAATGAGAGAAAAGGGATTTAGGGATTTATATAGAAATGGGTAAAAAACAGCAGACCCGTCGGCCGGTCGACCAGGCCGGTCGATCGGTGGAAACCGAGAGCAAACTCGGTTTCAGTCGGTCGACCGGTGCGGTCGACCGGCTACGGACAGAAAATATTTTCTCTGTTCCAGGCTTGGTCGGTCGACTGGGTCGGTCGACCGGGCTTATGCCAGGCCAACTCGGTCGACCGGCCGGTCGACCGTATAAGCTGAAAAACAGTGAATAAAGCAACTTTCAAAATAGGGTTCTTAATCTAATTTCCTTTAAACCACAAATGTATATTTATCTTGAAAAATCATAAAAATGATGTAGAAACAATTTAAATCTTTCTAGGCATGAAAAACAATCAAAAATTTTATTTATTTATTTATTATTATTAATATTTATTTCTATTTATTAATAAAGCGATAAATAAGAGATGTTGAAGACGAATACCCCGTTAAGGGTTCTGAACTTCTTCTCGAAATTCCTCTGGATAAGAGTTGAGGCGCGCAATTGCCATCTCTATTTATTTGCTTACTTTGATTAAATAAATCTTTATTATAAAAATTTCATTTTAACAAAAACTTGATATATGGACAAATAACATATGGCAAAGAAATATGAATATATTCTCAATCATGGCAAAGTTATAAACAATTGGATATGCAAGTTTACATATGGCACATTATCACAAAAGTGTAACTAGCAATCCTATGCATAAAAGAAATTTTTGTGGAGAAGTTACCAAACTATAGGTATTCTCCATAAATGGGTGCCTCTTCGATAGTGATGCAAGCGATGATGTGTTCGTTGAGCGTTGATGCATCCATCACCCGGGCACCATTTCCCTCTAAGTCTTGGAGGAGGACGACCCACCTGCATCAATTAAGTTTGGTGCGTCTTTTGGTATCCAAATCTTTTTGGGTCCTATAGAGTTAGTGTTTTCTCGAACCCAAACACTTTTATTTAACAAGTTTAGCTTAGCATAATAAAACTTTTCTAAATGGCCTTTGCGGCCATAATGAGCACAAGTATAAATTCTACCATACATAAATGCATGTTTGTGTGAGTGTGCATACTTGTGTGTGTTTGATGCATGGTGATGAGTATGTTTCCCTTGGGATTTTCCTTTAGGAAACATAGATGCAAATTTTGTCATGTCAAAAGCACATTTCTTTAAAGTTGTATCCAAAACTTCAATACGCTTTTGGATATCTAAAAATTCATTTTTATTGCAAATAGAAATAGGACTTTTTCCTTTACAAGAGGTTTTGTGTTTTTCAAAATCCTTTTTCATTTTCTCAAAAGAATTTGATAATTCATTTTTCTCTTGTAAAACAAGTTCAAATTTACCTTTTAAATATTCATTTTCCTTTTTCAATTTTTTATTTTGAGCTTGAGAAATTTCATACCTACTTTGTAATTCTTCAAACAAATGTGCAAGTTCATCCATAGTTAAGTCTTCATCAACTAGAGAGTTTTCTAGACATACCTTGGAAGCATCTTCGCCATGTGCCATGAAGCACATGTGAGCGGCGTCGATCTCCTCTTCGAATTCTGACTCCGAGTCATCCCACGTGGCCACCATCGCCTTCTTTTTCTTTTGCCCATTCTTGGAGGTAGTAGCTTGTAGAGAGGGACAATCGACAATTAAGTGTCCCGTCTTCTTGCAATGAAAACATGGACCCAGTTCCTCTCTCTTCTTTTCAAATCTTCCTTGAGGTCTCCCTCTTCAGAAGTTGCTTTGTCTGCCTTTCTTATAGAACATTTTGCCCACCTTCCTTATGAGCATGGCAAAGTCTTCATCGTAGTCTTCCAACGAATCCTCCTCATTATGGGTGGATGGAACGGCCTTGAAAGCAAGGGCTTTCTTCTTTGGTGCCTCCCTTTCTTCTCTTACCTTCATCTCCATCTCATGAGTTTTGAGATTGCCGATGAACCCGGGAAGTCCATCTCCTCTCTATCATTTAGCTCCTTGAGGGTGGTTGCCTTGACTTCCCAAGACTTGGGAAGAGTTCTAATGACCTTCCAGATCTTTTGGTCATTGTCGATGTTATCACCTAAAGAAGATAGAGCATTAGTAATCTTGGTAAAACGGGTGAGCATATCATCTATGCATTCATTATCAAGCATATAAAAATTCTCATATTGAGAACGGAGCAAGTCAATTTTAGATCTCTTGACTTGAGACGTTCCCTCATGAGTAACAATAAGAACATTCCAAACTTCAAAAGCAGATTTGCAGTTAATGATACGTGAAGGATCATCTTCATTTAAAGCTTGGGTGAGTGCATATTGGGCTCTAACATTGGCTTCATAGTCCTTAGAGGTGTCTTCGGACCATGTCTTCTCATCAGTGAGAGGTTCAATAAATTCTTTGGTGATGGACCTGGCAACTCTAACTCCTAGGGATTTTAGGAATGGTTCATTTTAACCTTCCAAATAGGGAAGTTCAATCCATCAAATTTATGTGGGGACTTGATGCTAGAAAAGTCAACAGATGCCATGAATACAAGTATAATGCACAACAAATGATAAATGCAACAATTAGATATAGCCAAAAGTGAGGATCTCCCTAAGGTGGTTAAATCAAATGCTAGGGTTAGGCTCTGATACCAATTGAAATCACCTAGAGGGGGTGAATAGGTGATGGTTATACTAAGTGATAAATAATACAGATTAAAAAACTATTTAACAATAAGCAACAATTATAAAAAGACTTGCAAGAAAATAGACAAGTAATAGAGCGAGTAAAGGAGAGAGAGAGAGTTTAGAGATAAGTGGACAATCGCAAACACGAGAATATGTTTCGAGGTTCGAGCCACCGCTCTACGTCCCCGCCTTCAACACGATGAAGGATTTCCACTATGCTTGATCCCACCGGATCGTCAATACAAGTTCTCATTGGAACTCTTTGGACACACTTGTCCTCTCTCACGGTGCCGCAACACCAACTAGGAGCTCACTTGCTCGCTTGAGGCCTATGCCTCTACAACTTCTCAATATGAAGAACGGTAATCAACACTTGACCACAAACAAAGGCTCACTTGCACAACCCTACAACCAAGATGAGGAGATGAAACTTCTGGGATTGTGTAGTGCACAAATCTAGAAGAGAAGTAGAGGAAGGCTTCAAGCTAAAAGGATTAGGAATTTGGCTCAATGAAAGCTTTTGCTAAAAGGCTAAACCTTTAAAAACTTTTGATCTTTAACTTGTAAATCTTGTTAGTTTAGTTGTAGAAGACTCCCTCTATTTATAGGGGATGAAAACTAGGTTACAAGGGTCAAGAGATACGTTGGGGGAAATCCCAACACAAATCAAATCAGAAAAATAGCTGTTGGAATCTGTCAGCAGATTCTGACTGCTGTCAGTCGACCGGGCCGGTCGACCGCCAACGGTCGGATTTCCGACCGTTGGGAAAGCGGTCGACCGGGATGGTCGACCGAAGACCCAAACAGAGAGTGAGTTCTCTCTGTCGGTTGACCGGTTCGGTCGACCGGTCTGGTCGACTGAGGAAAAACAGAGAGCACTGCTCTTGTTCTCGGTCGACCAGTCGGTCGACCGATGTGCACACATGCACAAAGGTGCATGTCGGTCGACCGCCCGGTCGACCGACAGAGCAGTTCAGCTCTGCCAGCGGTCGACCGTGCGGTCGACCGGACTAGGCCAAAAACAGATTTTTGAAAGTTATTTTTGAAGATAGAAATTTTGATAAAAATTCTTTAGATGGGTGTATACAAAATAGAGTTCTAGGGCTTATAAGGGCCAGGGTGTGATCATAGATCAACACCAAAAAGATTTGAACTTTATTTTGATAAAAATCCTTTTTCTAAACAAAAACGATTTTTCCAAAAACTTGTTTTTCCAAAAACGATTTTTCCAAACTTTGTTTTTCCGAAACTAGGTTATAAATTTTGTAATAAAAATTTATTTGTAAGCATGAAGCAATATCAAATGTGTGTGTGTGACAATCCCAAAGTTATCAACCTCTATCATCTCGGTTTTGACAAAATAGACTATAAATCCTAACTAAAATGGAAAATACAAATCTTGTAGTAGTCTTCAACTTGTTTGATCCTGGAGCTCTTCTATTGTGCTGGGCTTTGGGATCCAAATCTTCGCGGCTTCCAAATGTGTGAGTCTTGTGTTGGAGCCGTCAACCAACCTATGATTTTTAACTGAAACTCATTTAAACAAACTTGTTAAAACATAACTACATATGTTTTGTTATCATCAAAACTTCGGGCTAATGGCCTTTGGGCCAACAATCTCTGTACCAGTAATTTTTACCCCGGATTAATTCAAATCATTTGAGATCATGTGTGATGCTTTCGATTTTGTCATAGGCGTTGTCTTAGGACAGCGCATCAATAATAAGTAGCATGTGATCTATTATTCAGGTAGGACTCTTAATGATGTCCAATTAAGCTATACTACAACCGAGAAAAAATTCTTAGTTCCAGTGTTTGCATTTGAAAATTTTCATCGATACCTATTTGGGATCAAAATCATCATATTCACCGACCATTATATTCTTCGATGCCTAATGCTTAAGAAGGATGTGAAGGCCCGACTAATTCATTAGATTCTTCTTCTTCAAGAGTTTAATCTCAAAATTCGAGATAAAAAGGGTATCGAAAATGTCATCACCAATTACCTCTTACGTGTCCCAAACACTCTTTTCAACGAGTTGTCAATTAATGATGACTTCCCTGATGAACAACTCTTAGCTACCTTTAGGGAACCATGGTTTGCCGACATAGTCAATTACTTAGTCACAAACTAAACTCTATCTTATTGGTCAAAAATAAGATGTATACGGTTCTTGTCTCAAGTCCGATATTTCATTTGAAAGGAACCATATCTCTTCAGATATTGTTCCGATCAAATCATTAGGAGATGTATCTTCGATGAGGAAGTTAAGAGTGTTATATCCTTTTGTCACGAGCTTGTATGCGGTGGACATTTAGTCCTCGTAAAACTGCCGAAAAAGTGCTACAGAGTGGGTTTTATTGGCCCACTTTGTTCAAAGATGTCTTTGACTTTTACAAGACGTGCCCAAGATGTCAAATGATAGATAGGATTTTGAAATATAATATGATGCCCCTTAATCCAATTCTAGAAGTAAAACTATTTGACGTTTGGGGCATCGACTTTATTGGTCTTTTTTTAATACATTTGGACACCAATATATCTTGGTGCTTGTGGACTATATGTCTAAATGGGTAGAGGCCATTCCTTGCAAGACAAATGACAACAAAATTATTGTCAAGTTCTTGAAAGAGAATATTTTCTCCCACTCCGAAATCTCTCGAGCCATAATCAGCAATAATTGTACTCATTTCTGCAATAGAACTTTTGAAGCTTATTTGCGAAAATATGTCATTACACATAAGTTGTTCACACCCTACTATTCTCAAACAAGTGGGTAAGTTGAGTCTCTAAGTGACAAATAATACTTATTTTGGAGAAAACTGTGAGTCAAAACTGGAAAGACTGGTCCACCAAGCTCGTAGATGCACTATGGGCCTGTCAGGCCGCTTTCAAAACAATTTTAGGTATGTCTCCTTATAAGTTAGTTTTTGGTAAGGCCTGTGACTGATAGGTAGTAAAAATTGCATATTTATCACTACATTTACTATCATGTTTCCTATTTATTCTTTTAATTATGCACTAATTACTAAATTTTTGTTATTTAATGTGTGTAGGCCTTGAGTATTTATTTAAATAAAAAAATAAAGCCTAAATGAAGCCCAGAAGCCCAAGAAAGCCCATGTGCAAGCCCAAATATAAAAGTTGCAATTACCAAATGTAAAAGTTGCAAATACCAAGTGCAAAAGTTGCAATTACTAAAAGAAGAGGGAAGGGATAGACTTCTACTCAACCTTAAACACTTGCAGGACAAGGATAAAGATAAAAGGAGGAGAGTGCAAAGATAAAATTTGTTTTAAAGATATTTGGATTTAGGGTAACTTGCTTCCCAAGTTATCCTGAATTTTCAAAATAAAGAGTCAGGATTCCAGATCTAGAAGGATAGACCCAGATGGACGGACCAGAGGAGGCCACGCACGAAAGAGCGTGGCCAGGAACAAGGCTATGGTCGCGACATCGCGGCCAAAGCCGCGTTTTCGCGGCTAGATGGATGAGAGGGAATACCTGCTTTCGCATGAGAGTTTTACCGGGACTCTACTTCTTCCAGCGCCTATAAATACCCCTGCAGAGCAACAGAGAGGGGCATCCAGAGATGGGAACTTAGGGTTTTCTTTAGTGTTTCTCTTTTCAAATTTCTGTAATCTTCGTTTCGTTTTTAGCATACTTTGGAGAAGGAGGAGCATTGTATTTGGAAGCGATTTCGAATAAAGGTTACCTTTTTTGCCATTTAAATTTTTGTTATTTAATTTTATGCTGTGATCTTTTGGTTTGTCTTATTCTTCTCTCTCTCACAATTCTTCACATTAAACAAAATAAAAAAAATTGAAAATATAAAAAAGAAAAAGATGATTAACTAATTCTAAAGCGTGGTTTGCTGATCTCTTAAACAACCCTAGTATAGTTTAGGAATTGGATGGATTGATAATCATTTTTAGAAATCTTAGGTTTAAAACAGTTTTTCTTGAAGATTAATAGATGTTTAGTGTTTCTAATCTAGGTTACATATCTAAACAATTCTTCATAAAATCATGCTTAAGTACTTTGACAGTATAACCTTAAGAAAACACCTTTTCTTATGCTGTACTTAGAAGTTAGATGAATATTTGTTGAATTTTTGGTAATGCAAACTAGTTAGATTCTAATATCATTTTTTTTCTTACTTGAATTTCTAATAAACCTAGGAAAGATTATTTATTCCAAGATGATATCCAATTTTCAAGACTTACACTATGGGTTGTGGTAGAAAGATCAGTAAAACTACATATCTCCAATCACATATTTCAAATCTAATCTCTCTTTTGTTTTGTTCTAAGGATACAGAGAAATCGTCCGAAAAGCTTGCATCGCATCCTTCCCTGTGGATCGACCCGCTTTGGCCCTTGCTACAGCTGATAGAATTGAGACTGAGAACTTTAACTTTAACTTTTTATTTGCAATCTCAAGTTTCAATCAAAATTTTGGCGCCGTTGCCGGAGAAGGAACGACACGATATTCTCAAAACTAATTCTTTTATTCTTTCTGTTTGCAGGTTCAGAGAACCAGAAAACTAACAGCAGCAAAGGACATATAGCAACTCTGTGCCTCTGCCCTCGAAGGCAGAGCAACATGGCCTACTACAGAGCCGCATTAGTTTTCGCGACCTGAGTAGTGAACTACTCACCCTGTTTTCTGCAGGTTGCTGCAACTTGCAAATTTGGTTTACTGCTCTGTTAAATTTTCTCTGTGATAACCCTGCACACTGCTAATTAATTAACAATAACTTATTTGTTAAAAAATAAAAAAATTAGACTTTGCATCTTAGGCACGTGTCTATTTATTTTTTTTTTAATTCTGTTGAAGAGTGCTGGCGACAAAGTACGTTTGCATTGCATATAGATTAGAAAACACTCTTTGCTGATTTACTGCTTTTTGAGTGATTACTTATCTACTGCTTTACACGTACACAAAAAAAAATTAAGGGCAAAACTCATTAACAAGATAAGGTGGGGATTTCATCACCCTTCCTTGGCCTACAAATCATCTCCGTCACACTCACAACCCTAACCTTAAGTAAAATTTGACTAGACGTTGGCCCTAGGTTAACTCGAACTCACTAGGAGATTGGCTGAAGGGGGAAGTTGTTCGAAATTAACTCTTGCCAAATCGGTGTCTAGGCAGGGGATTGAGGGCCGAAAGCCCAAAGATCGGTGGTTATTTAATTAAGGAACGTCTTTGACGGAAAACCTCCCACCGGTCTTGCCATCTACCTGGCCGATTAACTTGTGGTTAAGGTCGGCAATATACCTCCTAAGGACAGTCTAAAGTTAGGAGTCGTCTAGGTCAAGGCTTACCCTAGATTAGGATTTTTGATTTTTTTTCTTTTTCATTGATTGATTGGGTGAACTTGTTTGCTAATTGTGCATGTCAGCTTGGTCGAGAGACCTATTTACATCTAGACTAACTAGAACCAGTTCACCACCCGAGCAAAAGCCCGACTCACACATGGTACAAACACTGTCACTACAAGATAGGTTCTATCCTATTAGGACCTCTCTTCCTTCTTGCATTCAGTTATCCGATGAAGGTGTTGACCAATTTGAGCTCAAGACACAATACATCAACACTCTTCCCAAATTTAATGGACTTGAATCCAAGGATGCATACTTTTTCATAAGGAAATTTGAAGAAGTATGTCTCATGATGAAGATACCCAGCCTAGGAGAAGATGCCACGAAATTAAGGTTTGTCCCATTCGCTTTGAAAGACTTAGCAAAGAAATGGCTCTACAGTCTAGAGGCCGGTTCAATATCCTCGTGGGATAATTTTGTCAAAGCCTTCCTAAAGAAGTTTTATCCCTTCCACAAGACTGCACTAATTAGGAAGAGTATCTTACAGTTTAAGCAAACAGCCAATGAACCTTTTTGGAAATACTTCGAACGTTTTAAGGACCTCCTTGCCCAATGCCCTCACCATGGGATAGAGAAATGACGACTTTGCCAAGTCCTTTATGATGGATTAGAATATCAAACTAAAACGCTATTAGAATCCATGTGCCAAGGAGGATTTTTGAAAAAGAACGAAAATGAAGGATGGTTATTATATGAAGAATTAGCTGATAATACCATCCAATGGGAACCAACTCCGGAAAAATTTAGGACTAATGACCCTACTTCTTCTAAAGAAGGTATCCATTCCATTGAGGCCAACGTAGCCACCGACGCTAAGTTAGCTGCTGTTATACGAAGACTAGAAGCTCTTGAAACTAAAGAAACAGTCTCTGTGAACCAAGTCAACCTAACACCTTCAGCGGACTGCACTTATTGTCAAGACATGAACCATGTGTTCGAGGAATGTCCCGTCTTTATCGCGCATCAAACCTTGCCCGAGCATATGAGTGCGGCCTTCACAAGGCCCGCCAACAATCTATATTCGCCCACCTACAATCCCGGTTGGAGAAATCATCCAAATTTTTCATGGGACCCAAGCAACAATGATCAAACAAGGCCCAAATTCTCCAACAATTTTCAAAGTTCACCTTATCAACAAAATTTCCCTAGTCAAAATCCTCCACACTCTTTCCAAAATTCACAAATGGAGACAAGACTCTCAAACATGAAAAGAAAGGTGGACACTCTAGTTAAAAGCCACGACACGCTGGCTCAAGTCTTAACTAGGATAGAGATCCAACTGAATCAACAAGAAAGACAAAGGGGAACTCTACCAAGTCAACCATTGTCAAATCCTTGGAATCCTAGGCCAACCAATGAGGCTCAAGACCCAAACCAGTGTAACTTGGTTCATACACTGAGATCAGGGAAACAAGTTGATAATCATGTATCCATGCCACAGGACCCATCTCAGTTGTCCATTCCATCTAGCTCCACTCCATCTCCACACAGCTCCAAAGAAACTGAAGTTGAAAAATCAGCAGGATAGGTGCACCAGCCTATAGCCCCATTTCCGAATAGGCTTAGGAGCGATAATAATGCACACATGGAGAAACTACTAGAGGTGTTCAATCAGGTTAGGCTCAACATCCCATTTCTTGATGCAATCCAACAGGTCCCTAGTTATGCCAAATTCCTTAAGGACATGTGCACCAAGAAAAGAAAGACAAATGTGCCTAAGAAGGTTTTTCTAGCAACAACATTAGTGAGCTATTGTCCAACCAGATCCCAGTCAAGTACAAGGACCCTGGTTGCCCCACCATTTCTTGCACAATAGGTCGAGCTGAAATCAATCGAGCACTCCTCGATTTAGGAGCTAGCATTAATTTGCTTCCTTTCTCCGTATATCAACAACTTGGATTAGGTGAACTCAACCCAACCCAAGTTACAATTCAATTGGCTGATCGATCAATTAAAGTTCCTAAGGGAGAGATTAATGATGTCCTCATACGGGTGGGAGAATTCATTTACCCAGTCGATTTTATTGTTTTAGAGACACAACCTGTGTCTAATCTTAGGTCCCAAACTCCCGTCATCTTAGGTCGCCCGTTCCTAGCAACCGCAAATGCAATCATAAATTGTAGAAACGGATCCATGAGATTGACTTTTGGGGATATGACCAAGGAAGTCAATATCTTCAACTTAGGTAAACATCCCTACGACATGAACGACCAACCCTTCGAGGTTAACTTCATTGAAAACATGACTAGTGAGCACAATGAGGAGATCACACTAGAGTCAAAGGAAGAGGAAGAGTTAGAATCAATGATCTCACCCTTGATGAGATTGAATGGGCAGCAAATCCAAGTTCTATAGAGATGGAAAATTCAAGCTTAACACCTCCACCCATCGAGCCACCTCCTTCTTTGGAGTTAAAGACCTTGCCTAAACATCTTAAGTACGCCTACCTTGGTGAACAAGAGACGTTATCAGTCATAGTTGCCTCAAATTTGACTAATAGGCAAGAGGAAGACCTATTGGCAACCCTTAGGAGACATAGGGAAGTCATTGGTTGGATCATGGCAGATATCAAGGGACTGAGCCCTCAGATAGTCCAGCATAGAATCCATCTAGAGGAAGGGGTTAAACCGAAGAGGGATCCACAACGTAGGCTAAACCCGCTCATGCAGGAGGCTGTACAAGCCGAAATAGTGAAACTGTTAGATAATGGGATCATTTATCCCATTTCCGATAGCGAATGGGTTAGCCCAATGCATGTGGTCCCTAAGAAGTCCAGCTTTACTGTGGTAGAAAATGACAAGCATGAGTTAGTGCAAACACGATTGCCTATCAAAGTTCGAGTATGCATAGACTATCGCAAGTTGAACGCCGCCACTAGGAAAGATCATTTTTCCCCCATTTATCGACCAAATGCTGGAACGATTAGCCGGCCATGAGTATTACTGTTTCTTGGACGGTTACTCAGGGTATAACCAAATCCCAATAGCCTCGGAGGACCAAGAAAAGACAACGTTCACGTGCTCATTTGGGACATTTGCCTATCGTCGAATGCCTTTCGGCCTATGTAATGCCCCCGTCACATCCCAACGTTGTATGTTAAGCCTGTTCTCTGACATGGTCGAGCGCTTCTTAGAGATTTTCATGAACGACTTCTCCGTCTATGGAAATTCATTTGACCAATGTCTCCATCACTTGGAGCTAGTACTGAATAGATGCACCGAAAAGAACTTGACCCTAAATTGGGAAAAGTGTCACTTTATGGTGCAGCATAGAATTGTCCTAGGTCATGAGATATCTAGGGAAGGGATCAAAGTAGACAAGGCTAAGGTGGAGATTATAGCCAAACTTTCAATTCCACGATGCATGAAGGACATTCGTTCATTCTTAGGACACGATGGGTTTTACCGTAGGTTCATTAAGGATTTTAGCAAAATTGCTAGACTCTTTACAAACCTTCTAGCTAAAGACGTGCCCTTCATCTTTGATGATAGGTGTAATAGTGTGTGGGAGAAGTTGAAAGTGGAACTTATCTCTGCACCTATCATCTCACCTCCGGACTGGTCTAAACCTTTTGAAATCATGTGCGATGCCTCAGATTTTGCGATAGGCGCTGTCTTAGGACAGCGAAAGGATAACAAGCAACACGTGATCTATTATTCAAGTAGGACACTCAATGACGCCCAAGTGAACTATACTACAACCGAGAAAGAATTCTTGGCAGTAGTGTTCGCTTTGGAGAAATTTCGCCCATACCTACTTGGGACCAAGACCACGATTTTCATCGACCATTCTGCACTTCGATACCTAATACTAAAAAAGGATGCGAAGGCCAGACTCATTCGTTGGATCCTCCTCCTTCAAGAATTTAATCTCGAAATTCGAGATAAAAAAGGTGTTGAAAATGTCGTCGCCGACCATCTCTCTCGTGTGCCAAATGCACCTTCCGACGAACTGCCCATCAATGACAATTTTCCCGATGAACAACTTCTAGCCATCTCTAAGGAACCATGGTTTGCCGACATAGTAAATTACTTAGTCACAAACCAAACACCACCTAATTGGTCAAAACAGGATAGATACCGATTCTTGTCTCAAGTCTGGTATTACATATGGGAAGATCCTTACCTTTTCAAGTATTGTAGCGACCAAATTATTAGGAGATGTGTCCCCGATGAGGAAACTAGAAGCGTTCTAGCCTTTTGTCATGAATTTGCTTGTGGTGGACACTTTGGTTCCCGCAAAACTGCCGAAAAGATCCTACAAAGTAGCTTTTATTGGCCAACTGTGTTCAAAGACGCATTCGAATTTTGCAAAACTTGCACAAGATGTCAAATGATAGGAAGAATTTTCAAACAAAATATGATGCCCCTAAATCCAATTCTAGAAGTAAAACTTTTCGATGTCTAGGGCATTGATTTTATGGGACCCTTCCCTAATTCGTTTGGGCACCAATACACCTTGTTGGCCGTAGATTACGTATCGAAATGGGTTGAAGCCGTCCCTTGCAAGACAAATGACAACAAAGTTGTTATCAAATTCTTGAAAGAAAACATCTTCTCGCGCTTTGGAACCCCTCGTACCATAATTAGTGACAATGGTACACATTTTTGCAATAGAACTTTTGAAGCTCTTATGTGAAAATATGCCATAACTCACAAGTTATCTACGCTGTACCATCCTCAAACCAGTGGACAGGTAGAAGTTTCCAATAGGCAAGTCAAGCTTATCTTGGAGAAAACTGTGAATTAGAATAGGAAGGACTGGTCCACCAAATTGGTGGATGCCCTATGGGCTTATAGGACTGCCTTTAAAACGATTCTAGGAATGTCTCCCTGCAGACTAGTCTTTGGAAAGGCTTGCCACCTTCCTGTTGAGTTAGAGCACCGAGCCTTATGGGCAATTAAGCAGCTAAATGTCGTTCTAGATAAGGCCGGTGAGCTTCGAAAATTGCAAATTTCTAAAGTGGAGGAATTGAGGAACGATGCATATGAAAATGCGAAAATTGCGAAGGATAGGGTTAAGGTTTTTCACGATAAGTTCATCACGAGAAAAACTTTTGTCTAAGGACAAAAAGTGTTACTCTATAACTCTAGACTTCATCTCTTTCCCGGCAAGTTAAAATCAAGATGGACAGGGGCCTTCATTGTTAAGACTGTGTTTCCACACGGAGCCGTAGAGATCTACGACCCAAAAAATGGCAGTACATTCAAGGTAAATGGTCAACGTCTTAAAATCTTTTTGGAATCAGTATCGGAAGTAAATGCAGCCATGGGTCTTTTGACCCAATGTATCGGTAACTCTATCTTTCTGCCAATTCATGCATCCATTCATTTCATTCATACATTGGGGACAATGCATAAAACAAGTGTGGGGGAAGGGAAAAATGTAAAATAAAAAATAATAATAAAATAAAAATATTATAAATTTTTTTATTTGTTCTAACATAAAAAATAAAAAAATAAAAAATGAAAAAAATGTGTTATAAAAAGGAACAATATTTTGACTTATCTTTTGAAAGAAATCTAAGTTAGTCTTAAGAATTAGGAAAATCATGATTAGGATTTCTAAAAACTTGGTCAAAATAAATAAATTGTTGAATTTTTAGGTATAGGAGGAGAAATTGAATAAGTAATTAGTCTTGATTTTTACCTTAATGAAATGTGCATACCTAATGCATATCTAGGATTCTAAGACAAAGACTCTTGTGCCTCGTAAAAAAATAATATTAATAATAAAATAAATAAATAAATAAAGAAAATAAAGAAATTCACTAATTAAGCTGGATACATGTGCCTCAAGAAGCATAAGTATTCACGCCTAAAGGTGATTTTATAAATAGAGTCCTTAGTTTTGCGGCCTAGTTCACTCGAATTTGAGTCCGCGGGGTGTTTTCTCACCCGGTGCCCTAAAACCAACTAGTTTGGGAGTCACCGACTTTAAGTTCGCTATATGGGTGGATTAGAAAGCCTAAGAAAACTAAAAATATTATTTATATATGTACTAACACATCTAATAGTCAATTAGTTAGGTATGAGGGCCTCAAGAAGCCTTCATACTTACACGAAAGAAAATTAGATGAGTTATACATATTTTTATTAAAAAAAAGAGAAAAAGAAAAAAAATATAATGAAGAGGCATGAGAGTCCAAGTTAAGGAATTCCTAGTAAAAATTCACAAGGATGCATATGACTTTTGGTAACGAAAAAGACTATACAAAAATTCAATTTTGATCCTTACCTAAAATGGATAACGATTTACTATATAAAGACTAAGTTTAAGAATGAATAAAAATGATAATCCTAAAAACTTATAGACTACTTAGTCTCTTCAAACATATTTCAAATATTTTCCTTTTTATGGATTTTGTGGGTGTAATCCGCTGAAAACCCTCACGAGACAACACTCGTCCTCTAGGGTAACCTAGAGGTTTAAAGGCTTGTTGCACACGCTAAGTGCAACCGTGATTCCTACGAAAGTGAGTTAGCTAGATTAGTTTTTCTTTTCTTATTCTTTTTTATTTTTACTCGAGGACGAGCAAAAAGATAAGTGTGGGGGTGTGATAGGTAGTAAAAATTGCATATTTATTACTACATTTACTATCATGTTTCCTATTTATTCTTTTAATTATGCACTAATTACTAAAGTTTTGTTATTTAATGTGTGCAGGCCTTGAGTATTTATTTAAATAAAAAAATAAAGCCTAAATGAAGCCCAGAAGCCCAAGAAAGCCCATGTGCAAGCCCAAGTATAAAAGTTGCAATTACCAAATGTAAAAGTTGCAAATACCAAGTGCAAAAGTTGCAATTACTAAAAGAAGAGGGAAGGGATAGACTTCTACTCAACCTTAAACACTTGCAGGACAAGGATAAAGATAAAAGGAGGAGAGTGCAAAGATAAAATTCGTTTTAAAGAGATTTGGATTTAGGATAACTTGCTTCCCAAGTTATCCCGAATTTTCAAAATAAAGAGTCAGGATGTCAGATCTAGAAGGATAGACCTAGATGGACGGACCAGAGGAGGCCACGCATGAAAGCGCGTGGCCAGGAACAAGGCTATGGCCGCGAAAAGTTGCCAAAGCCGCGTTTCCGCGGCTAGCTGAGAGGGAATACCTGTTTTCGCATGAGAGTTTTACCGGGACTCTACTTCTTCCAGCGCATATAAATACCCCTGCAGAGCAACAGAGAGGGGCATCCAGAGACGGAAACTTAGGGTTTTCTTTAGTGTTTCTCTTTTCAAATTTCTGTAATCTTCGTTTCGTTTTTTAGCATACTTTGGAGAAGGAGAAGCATTGTATTTGGAAGCGATTTCGAATAAAGATTACCTTTTTTGCCATTTAAATTTTTGTTATTTAATTTTATGCTGTGATCTTTTGGTTTGTCTTATTCTTCTCTCTCTCACAATTCTTCACATTAAACAAAATAAAAAAATTGAAAATATAAAAAAGAAAAAGATGATTAACTAATTCTAAAGTGTGGTTTGCTGATCTCTTAAACAACCCTAGTATAGTTTAGGAATTGGATGGATTGATAATCATTTTTAGAAACCCTAGGTTTAAAACAATTTTTCTTGAAGATTAATAGATGTTTAGTGTTTCTAATCTAGGTTACGTCTCTAAACAATTCTTCATAAAATCATGCTTAAGTACTTTGACAGCATAACCTTAAGGTAACACCTTTTCTTATGCTGTACTTAAAAGTTAGGATGAATATTTGTTAAATTTTTGGTAATGCAAACTAGTTAGATTCTAATATCATTTTTTTGCTTACTTGAATTTCTAATAAACCTAGGAAAGATTTTATTTATTCCAAGATGATATCCAATTTTCAAGACTTACACTATGGGTTGTGGTAGAAAGATCAGTAAAACTACATATCTCCAATCACATATTTCAAATCTAATCTCTCTTTTGTTTTGTTCTAAGGATACAGAGAAATCGTCCGAAAAGCTTGCATCGCATCCTTCCCTGTGGATCGACCCGCTTTGGCCCTTGCTAAAATGGATAGAATTGAGACTGAGAACTTTAACTTTAACTTTTTACTTGCAATCTCAAGTTTCAATCAGTGACTATTGACACTTAAAAAAGACAAGATTCTTACTGGCCTGAACAATGTCTAAACTTGTTGACATTTACAAAAGACAAGTGACAGACGAGCAGACGACCAGTTTTCACCTATCTCCGAGGGACAAGGAAGCAACTTGGATTCCACAGATCCAGCAAGTAGACAGTGAGCCCGGATTGTTTCTGAACAGACCTCAGCAGGTCTAAGGTGCTAGCACTTAGCATCACATGAGCCCAAAGGGATAGCCTCGCTTGAGAGGCTAGGATCATCCGACTTCGCCTTGAAGCCATTCAAAGCCTCACCAGGAAGCTAACTCATAGCTTCGCCTGAACTGCTAAAAGCGTAACTCCGCAGAGAGAGTCAGCTCCACCTGAAGCCATACACAACTGCGCAGAAAGGGTATATGATAGCTTCGCCATAGACGATATCTAGCTTCGCCGAAGAGCTTTCTTCTGACTTCGCCAGATACAGCCTCCATCTCCGCTGTGAGTTCAAAGCGGGCAGCGCCGCTATTGGTCTGCTATGGTCAACCTTTGACCAATCAAATCTCCAGATGAGATCAGATCAAATCAGATCAAATCCAATTAAGATCAAATCTGAGATCAAATTTGACAGTTGATTGCCACAATCTCTTGACTCTCCTAAAACGAGTAAGAAGATCAGGGGAAATCCTCCAACGATATGGAAAGGATCAAAACATATCAAGAAGATCAACCGACCTGCTATTTCTAGCTTCGCAGAAGCTGATCCTAGCCTCACAGTAAGGCTACTTTTCAGATTTAAAAAGATTTGATGCAATCTGTTTCCATATTTTCAAGGGATAATTATACCCTTGCTCTCCCTATAAATAGCCCATCAGGGGTACAAGGAGAGAGGACCTCCAGAGAGAGAGAGAGAGAGAGAGAGAGAGAGAGAGAGACGAGACGTCCACGCACGCACAAGAGGACTCCACAAGCAGAGACTTCTTCACGACGTACCGCGCGCTCCTGAATTCAGAGACTTTTAGAGGATTGCTTCTCCATCCAGGGTGTTGATACCCTAACACCTTCTTCTCAAGGAATCTCCGGAACCAGGCGAGAAGGAATTCCTAATTGAAGGCGATTTTGAGAAGTAGAAAGAGGGTTCTACCAATCTTCTATTCTCTGATTCCGGAACCAGGCGAGAAGGGAATCTCATCACTCGCATCGCCAAAGGGATAAAGTGGTCGCGCACTGACCAGACTCCTATCGGCATACTTCTCCAGAATCTCTGAGGAGATCTACTTGTAATCTTTTTAAGAATACTTGTAATTTAGCTCCTCAAACCTTTTTATTGTAAGTTTTTCCCTTTGCAAATCTATGGAAAACAACCAGTCTGAGACCGGAAGTAGTAGATGTGCTGATTTGGTGAACTCTTACCATCATACGTATGCAACGTTGGTGGTTTGAACTTCGGTGGATATGGCACCGAATCCCACTCCAGTGGGTAAGGACGGACTGCCCCTACTTTCTTTAATTCATCCCTCTGAGCTAGGGATGCAATTTGAGCTTGGAGGCCCTTAAGGACTTCGGCGTCTAAGGAAGAACCCTCCTTAGATTTCTCCGTCTTTAGCTGCTCATTGCTGAAATGTTCCTCCTTATCGTGATTTCTCCCGGCATCATTGTCATTCTGATTACTGAGGAGTCGAGCAAGCATCTGTTGAATATTGTTCAGGGCTTCTTGTTGGGTCTTGGAAGTTTGCTCCTGAGCTTCTAGGCGCCGACGAAGGTCGTCATTAACGTTATCAGCCATATTGACTGATGCTCTGTCCGTTCGCACTGAGTTAACTGTCGCCGAAGAGGCGTACCGACTGTCTTCATCTTCTTCATCCGATGGTTGGGGTGATCTCCTGGGCTGTGGCGAGGCTAGGGCCGTTGAGGAGGAAGGCTGTTCATAACTGTGGGGTATCGCCACCCTGGATCTGGTGTTTCAGAGAACATCTTCTTCGTGCACTAAGACTTCGCCTAAGCTTGGGCTGTAATCTGGATCTGGGGAGCTATAAGGGGTGTCGTCAGATGTTTGACCTCTCCTGTGTAACTCTCGTCCTCTTCCGATCATGTTGACGGATGCAGAGGCTGGATCTGGAGAGATGCTCCTTTTGCGATGCTTCATTGGGATTTATACCGACAGCCGATCAAAAACTGATCGCCGGCATGGAGAAGTGGCGAGGATTGGTCGTAACCGGCAACAAGCTGAGTGGACTGTCACTAGCTGACATCCCTTTTGTTGACAATAGGGGGAGTAGTTCGAAAAGACTCCGACTTCCGCTTGTTCGCCAAGAGTTCCCGCAAGTCAGGCCCATTAGAGCCTGAACAATCTCGCGTAGAGGCCCTTTTGGAGCGTACATAGGATAATGTCCCGTTCCTCTTATCCCTGCAGAAGGGATTAGCGCTGAATAGTACTTCAGCTCCAGCTTCGCCAACAGGTGCGAGCTTAGTGCTTGACGAACTGGAGAGCGGAGCACACTGTGATGCTTTACCCGCTATGCCGCTGCGAAGGGGATTAGCCTTAGATAATACTTTGGCTCTAGCTTCGCGGTCATGGACCCAGTGAGTACGCTGAGGTACAGTAGCTTCGCTCATATGAACGAGGCTGGCACAAGGCATTGCTGCTCTTGAATTGGGCGACGGTATGATTGCCGTCGTGACTTCATGGTTAGTAGCATTGTTGGAGCAGACAGATATCTTGCCTTTTTCTTCGCGAGAGAGGCACGGTTTTGGCGTAGCTACGCCTGAAGCTTCAGCCAGAGACCTTTGTTTAGGCCTCCACATCCGCTTTGGCAGAGGATACTTTGGTTCGCATGGAACCTGATTAGCCACACGCGAGGCTGAAGGGTGTTGGCAGAATTCTGCTTCTGGTTTCTTCTTCGAAACCTTGGTCATAGAGACCTTTCTATGCTTCCGTGCTCGAAGCATTAAGCCACCCCCAGAGAGGACTTCTTCAAATCTTCTTTGATCGAACTGAACCACCAAGTTCTCGAAAGTGAAGGAATTGGACTGCGGACGTGCTTCCTTGTTGCGCCAGAGAACCGCAGTAGGTTCATAGAGAACCTTTTCTATCTCCGCAGAGACTTTCCTTGAAGATTTAGCCAGAGAGGCTCTGGCTGCACCGGCTTTTTTGATTTCAGAGTTAGACCCGAAAGTCTGTTCGTCGCATTGCGACACTTGATTCTCAGCAGTGGAGAATACACTCCCCAGTGGAGTCGCCATCTTGTTTTCCATAGATTTGCAAAGGGAAAAACTTATAATAAAAAGGTTTGAGGAGCTAAATTACAAGTATTCTTAAAAAGATTACAAGTAGATCTCCTCAGAGATTCTGGAGAAGTGTGTCGATAGGAGTCTGGTCAGCGTGCGACCACTTTGTTCCTTTGACGATGCGAGCGATGAGATTCCCTTCTCGCCTGGTTCCGAGAATCAGAGAATAGAAGGTTGGTAGAACCCTCTTGCTACTTCTCAAAATCGCCTTCAATTAGGAATTCCTTCTCGCCTGGTTTCGGAGATTCCTTGAGAAGAAGGTGTTAGGATATCAACACCCTGGATGGAGAAGCAATCCTCAAAAAGTCTCTGAATTCAGGAGCGCGCAGTGCGTCGTGAAGAAGTCTCTGCTAGTAGAGTCCTCTTGTGCGTGCGTGGACGTCTCGTCTCTCTCTCTGGAGGTCCTCTCTCCTTGTACCTCTGATGGGCTATTTATTGGGAGAGCAAGTGTATAATTGTCCCTTAAAAATATGGAAACCGATTGCATCAAATCTGTTTAAATCTGGAAAGTAGCCTTGCTGCGAGGCTAGGATCAGCTTCTGCGAAGCTAGAAATAGCAGGTCAGTTGATCTTCTTGATCTATTTTGATCCTTTCCACATCGTTGGAGGATTTTTCCTGATCTTCTTACTCGTTTTAGGAGAGTCAAGAGATTGTGGCAATCAACTGCCAAATTTGATCTCAGATTTGATCTTAATTGGATTTGATCTGATTAGATCTGATCTCATCTGGAGATTTGATTGGTCAAAGGTTGACCATATCAGACCAATAGCGGCGCTGCCCGCTTTGAACTCACAGCGGAGCTGGAGGCTGTATTTGGCGAAGTCAGAAGAAAGCTCTTCGGCGAAGCTAGATATCGTCTGTGGCGAAGCTACCATATACCCTTTCTGCGCAGTTGTGTATGGCTTCAGGCGGAGCTGACTCTCTCTGCGGAGTTACGCTTTTAGCAGTTCAGGCGAAGCTATGAGTTAGCTTCCTGGCGAGGCTTTGAATGGCTTCAAGGCGAAGTCGGATGATCCTAGCCTCTCAAGCGAGGCTATCCCTTTGGGCTCATGTGATGCTAAGTGCTAGCACCTTAGACCTACTGAGGTCTGTTCAGAAACAATCCGGGTTCACTGTCTGCTTGCTGGATCAGTGGAGTCCAAGTTGCTTCCTTGTCCCTCGGAGATGGGTGAAAACTGGTCGTCAGCTCGTCTGTCACTTGTCTTTTGTAAATGTCAACAAGTTTAGACATTGTTCAGGCCAGTAAGAATCTTGTCTTTTTTATGTGACAACAAGACTCCCTTCAAAGTTTTCAAAAGTCTGCAATGGCTTAGACTTCGAAATACTTTGAATTGCTTTGATCGGTGGTATGTGGAGTATGAACGTCACCATGGTGGTTGAGTTCAGCTTCGCTTTCAATCCTGCTTTGGGATAAGTTTGTCGAAGAATCATGTAGATTCGCGTCTGGGTAGCTTCGCGGCTAGGTAGGTTCGCATCTGGGCTTCCAGGAATAAGTTTGCTCTGGAACATCTGTTGCTTTCTCAAGGCCAACTGCTGTGGGCCTTTTACGAGAAGGATTATTTCTTCTCTCGCACTGATCGAGGGAGGTATTCTCCCCTATTGCATTTCCGAGGGAGGATATCTGCTACTTGGAGCCTTATGTTCCCAGTCGGTTTGTTCGATAGTTTGGATATGACCAACTGTACGTGGGCAACCCAAATCTCAATCTGGCTTTCATAGGGAGTCTCATTGATGGAGCCCGTGCCTGGCGATTCTTCATTGCAGGCTGTACCGGGGCGCGGCTGCGTACGTCGTTGAGGACTCCCAATCTTCTAATGACTCTGTGCTTCTGCCAGTGGTATGCAACTTCCAACTCCACACCCCTTGGATTCAATGCTAACAGTTCTGGTGTGAAGTTAATTTCTCAGCGGCTGAAGCGGAAGGTCTCTGAGAAAAGGGAAGGTAAGGGGGTTGCGTCCCAGGCATAGAGGAATTCGTTGCTGTGGATGACAGCGAAGCCTCGGATGCAGAAAGTCCTCGCTTCGAAGCGGAGACAGGTGCCGGGACTCCTGCAGCTGGTTCTGGCGTGATGGGGACAGCTCCCTCAAGACATGTAGAAGAAGTGGAGGAGGAGGATCCCGATGTTCCTGTCAAGCGCAAACGGACAGGTGGGTCTCGTAGGAAGCAGTTGGTGAAGAAGCCCCGTCGCCAAGCTCCTACGGTTGTCGTAGAGGGCGAACCTTCTGCAGCATTTCCTCCTGCTGCCCCCTTAGTAGTTGAACCGTCGGTTGCTGAACTGATTACTGGTGAAGTTGCTCCGGACTTAGGTAAGATCAGCTTCGTCTTTGTAATATACCTTCTATGTGTTCCGGATAGCTCATTATTTGCTTTATGATATAGGGACTGAGGCGGCGGCAAGCCGGAGAGCTGAGGCCGTCGGAGAACAAGGGGGACATTATGATCCTCTGTTCGCTTACAAAGAGGGTGATGAGGTCAGCTATTTTGCCGTCTCGGAGGAATCCGGAGGTGATGCAGCTGACGTTGGTCCTCCGGGTGTCGGGACTTCAAGGAGAAATTCTGACACTTCTAGTTCCCTGAGTGGACAACGGAAGGTTCGGCGAGCGAAAGCGGGCCGGCCATTCGTATCGACTCCGCCAAGGATTTTCCAATAGAGCCCGTAGAGACTGATGCGGCTGCCAAGACGTTTGAGGCGACATCATCTTTTGGTATTGTTTCGACCTTGTAGCTTTTACTATTTATTGTGTCTTGCCTAAACACAATCTTGTTGCAGGTGTTCCGCCTCTGGGTGAGTCACCTTCAAGGGACCAACCGATCTTCCCGAGGAGTCCAGGGGTGATATGAGCACTTCGACCGTGGCGGATGCTGCTGTGCTGGACACGCTGTATGGCGACCTACCCCCTTATCGGCCTGAGTCAGTCGAAGGAACAGAGGTTGAAGGGATGGTAGTCCCGGAGGCGTCTTCACTCCCAACTGTATCAATGAGTGAGGTGCCGTCAGTTTTGCCAGGTGCGGAGCTGAGAGTGATTACAAGTCCTACTTCCCTAACGCTGATGGTTGAGCCTGCTGTCCCAGAAGTGGTCACCAGTCCTACCTCGATTGTGGTTAGTGTACTGGCTTTGATGAAGACTCCGCCGACATCACCTATGACCTCCCATGTTGTTGCAGCCAGTGTTCCCGTTATTCCTTCCACGGTAGTGTCAACCAGGCTGGTGGAGTCTTTTGAGGCTGCCCGTCTACCAAAAGTGACCGAGGTTGAAAATGATTTTGTTGCTGACATAGTCGATAGCTTTTATAAGGGCTTAGGGCGATCCATCGATCTGGTCTTGAAAGGCTCGACTATGTCGTTTTCTACTTTAAAGGTGGTCCTCTCCCGTAGTATTGAAAGTATTCGGGACTTTGGAGGGTATAACCAGGCCACTGCCTTGGAACACCTGGTAGATCAATTTGAGAGGGACGTAGAGGAATGGCGCCGTCTTAGCCGTTCAGACCTGGAGTCTTCGGTTAATGAGCAGCTTGCACATCTTATCGCTCAAATGCATGAAGCCCGTCTTGCTGCTCAGGAAGCTGCTAAGGCTATTTCTTCTTACTTGAAATTCTTGGAAATAAGGCAAGCAGAGGTTGGAAACGACATTGATGCCTCCACTAGTGCTCTTCTTGATGCTGAAGATAAAATTTAGAAGGCCAAGGAAATGATCAGGAAGGGGAATCTTCTCCTATTCAAGGCTGAACCAGTGCGTCTTGAAGAGACCATGCGGCTTGAACAGCTCAAGGCTCAGAGTGATGAACTCTCGCGGCAGGGGTTAGCTCAAAGGGCAACTTTGGCTGAGGTCGAAGCTCATTTGGCCCAGGCGGCGAACTTTAACGAGGCTGAGCTAAGGTCGCAGGCGCTTGTCCAGGCTATTGATGATAAGAAGACAAAGCTGGCTTCCCTTGAAGAACGGATCAGATCTTATGATACACGCTCGTAGGTTGTAGTATACGTGCCTCCATGTATCCCTTCTTTCTGGAATCAATAAAAATAATTTTGTTTTGACTCCCCTGTCGAGTCTCCAACTTGTTTTATCTGCTGAATGTCATTTCCAAGTTGTATTGCAGCCGCTTGAGAACATAGTCCTTGTTGGATTGAATAATGAGACTTGGTTATCTGCCAGTTCAGAGGTCGCGATGACATAACTGGTTGAGAAGCCACCAAGCCCAAAACTGGTCCTTGTCGGACTGAAAGATGAGACCTGTCTTTTGTAAATGTCAACAGGCTCGAAATTGTGACTTGGCTGTCTACTGGTTCAGAGGTCACAATGACATAACCGATTGAGACACCACCAAGCTCGAAATTGGCCCTCGTCGGACTAAAAGGGGATACTTGTCTTTTGTAAATGTCAACAAGTATCGAGACCTGTCTTTTGTAAATGTCAACAGGCTCAAAATTGAGACTTGGTTGTCTGCTGGTTCAGAGGTCGTAATGACATAACCGATTTAAGACGCCACCAAGCTTCAAGGTTGGTGATACTTGTCTTTTGTAAATGTCAACAAGTATCGAGACCTGTCTTTTGTAAATTTCAACAGGGCTCGGGGTTGAGACTTGTCTTTTGTAAATGTCAACAAGCTCAAAAATGAGACTTAGCTGTCTGCTGGTTCAGAGGTCGCAATGACATAACCAATTGAGACGCCACCAAGCTCAAGATTGGTGATACTTGTCTTTTGTAAATGTCAACAAGTATCGAGACCTGTCTTTTGTAAATGTCAACAGGGCTCGAGGTTGAGACTTGTCTTTTGTAAATGTCAACAAGCTCGAAAATGAGACTTAGCTGTCTGCTGGTTCAGAGGTCGCAATGACATAACCGATTGAGACGCCACCAAGCTCAAGATTGGTGATACTTGTCTTTTGTAAATGTCAACAAGTATCGAGACCTGTCTTTTGTAAATGTCAACAGGGCTCGGGGTTGAGACTTGTCTTTTGTAAATGTCGACAAGCTCGAAAATGAGACTTAGCTGTCTGCTGGTTCAGAGGTCGCAATGACATAACCGATTGAGACACCACCAAGCTCAAGGTTGGTAATGGAATTTGGGAAGAGGTCTCGTTTTCACGGGGAGAAACGAGGGAATCACTGTCATAGGTTTAACGTAAACGTAACAGCGAAATGTATATGTGGTCTTACCATTCTATGGATGAGAATTGGTAAGTGATTTTGGAGGTCTCATTTTCACAGAAAGAAACGAGGGGATCACTGTCATAGGTTTAATGTTAACGTAACAGCGAAATATATATGCGATCTTACCATTCTATGGATGAGAATTGGTAAGTGATTTTGGAGAGGGAATCAAATAGGAATAGGTCCCTTAGGATTTTTAGCAAATCCCCAGCTGTCAACGGGTTTGATATGCCTTTACCAACTACCGTTTGAGTCGGGCTAGCCATATTATTCCCCTCAGCATGATGAGTTGTCGAGGACTTATGTTGGGCTTATAGGCCAACATTTTTCTCTATCCTTAATCGTTAAGGATGTTGAATTATTTGGTTAATGTATGCATAACCTCGATTCGTCCTTGGGATCATCGGTGTATGGCCAGGTTCCTACTAGTTTATGGCTGCATGATCTCGCTTGGAGGAAGAGAAAGGCTCTCTTTGCATGTACTTTGGACATGAAGATCTTGATCAGAGGTGTAGTGTTAACTTGATCATGAGAAGGATCCTTGATCAAGGATAATACTTCTTTAAGAACTTGCCATTGATCGGCATCATGAGTAAGTCGCCATCTGAAGTCATAAGACAGTATGCTCCGTTTGAATAGACTGTTTCTATTACAAACGGTCCTTCCCATTTAGGCTAAAATTTGCCCTTGGTCTTATGCGTCATAATCATCGGTCGTCAACGGCTAGAACCAGATCTCCTTTCTGGAAGACTCTCTGTTTGGCCTTCTTATTGAAGGCTTTTGAAATTCGAGCTTGATACAGCTCGATATGTTACTGAGCTTGTAATCGCTTCTCATCTAGGGCTTCGAGCTCTTGAAGACGCAGCCGATCATTGTCTTCTGATGTGATCTTAGTCATTAGAGCTACTCGCAATGACGGCATATGGATTTCCAATGGGATGACTGCTTCGCACCCATATACCAAGAAAAAAGGCGTGTTGCCTGTCGGTGTCCGAACCGTGGTTCGATAGGCCCAATACATTCTCCAAGCTTTTCGTCCCAATCTCGCTTATTCGAGGAAACGAATTTCTTAAGCAACTTGATGATTGTTTTGTTGAATGCTTCCGCCAAGCCATTAGCGGCAGGATTATAGGCAGTTGAAGCCACATTCTGAATTCGGTATTTATCGCAGAACCGATAGAATACTTGGCTTATGAATTATGGATCGTTATCATGGATGATCCGCCTAGGGACACTAAATCGATGGATGACATGGTGTTTGATGAATTAACCACGATAGAGGTTTTGACTTCAGCCAATGGT
Source organism: Agave tequilana (assembly GCA_038442645.1). Classification (NCBI taxonomy): domain Eukaryota; kingdom Viridiplantae; phylum Streptophyta; class Magnoliopsida; order Asparagales; family Asparagaceae; genus Agave; species Agave tequilana. Next base: position 3,029 of record JAVJIF010029868.1, on the reverse strand, counting down.
ATAGCCTCTGCCCATTTTGAAAAGTAATCAGTTATTGCCAAGATAAACCGGTGCCTCTTGTCGAAGAGGGGCTAATTGGCCCTACGACATCTATTCCTCATGCTTCAAATGGCCATGAAGCAACAGTCGGGTGGGAGCAACTCCAAAGGCTGGTGTATGAAGTCCGCATGGATTTGACACGCTTTACACCTTCGTGCATATTAGATGGCATCGGCTATCATAGTTGGCCAATAATATCCAAGCCTATGCAACCTGTCTCTAAGTTTTGGACTTGGATGATGAGCTCCGCAAATGCCACGTGCGCTTCTTGTAGCGCTTCCTGTGCCTCTGAATTAGAAAGGCAACGGAGGAGGACACCGTCATATGAACGACGGTAAAAGGTCTTCAAAGTTGGATCGTAGTAGAATGGAGAGACCTTCGTCTGCTAGATGCTGCTTCTTTAGGATCGTCTGGAAGCAGACCGTGCAAAGCATAGTCAATGAGAGGAAAGCGCCAGTCTCTCGGCTCAAGATCCGTGGAGACATTATAACTTCTCGGGTCCCTAGCATACGCTTAGAGCATACAAGGTGTCGAGTTGCCACTGTGAGGTGATACTCGTTGTCGGCTGGGAGGGCTAGTATTATTGCTAATGCAGCAAGAGCGTCCGCCCTGGTATTCTGAGATCGAGACACGTGCCCGATGTAGAAACCTTCAAATAGATTAGCCAACTCGATGATTGTGTGATAATAAGGCACCAAGTCTTCGTGGCGAACTTCATATTCGCCTTTAACCTGATTGATGATCAGTTTTGAATCGCCGTAAGCTTCGAGGTAGCGTACCCCCATTCCATAGGCGAGTTGAAGGCTAATAAGCAGAGCATTATATTCCGCTACATTGTTGGAGCATGATTCTGTCAGAGAAAATGCTCTGGGAAGGACATGATTCTGTGGGGAGATAAACACAACCCCCACTCCGGCAATAATCTTGCCTTTAGGGCCCTTTCGCGATGCTCCATCGAAGAACATCTGCCATACTTCATCCTCTGAAGTTACATTGGACTCGAAGACTTCGTCTGGAATATCTTCGTGAAGTTTTGAGTTCTCTGGGACCGGATGAGCAGCCAAGAATTCTGCGAGGGCCTGGCCTTTAACCGCCTTCTGAGGGGTAAAGATCATGTCGTATTGGGACAATAAAAGTGCCCATTTAGCCAATCTTGAATTCAGTGATCCTGGCTTTGTCATAAGAAGACGTAAAGGATTCACTCTGGAGATGACATGTATGGTTTGGCCGACCAATAATGTCGCGTCTTCTGAACAGCAAAGACAAGGGCTAAACATTCCCTCTCGATAGGGTTGTAGCGAGATTCCGCTCCTACGAGAGTCCTGCTTAGATAATAAATGGCTTGGTCATGATCATTGTCGTCCTTTTGAGCGAGGAGGGCACCGAGAGAATAGTCCATAGCTTTCACATAAGGAAGAATGGTTTCCCTGATGTAGGGGCCACTAAGACTGGAGGCTTCGTGAGGTATCTCTTGATGTCTTCATAAGCTTCCTGACAAGCTTGATCCCATACGAAGGAAGCACCCTTTTTCATGAGTCGGGTAACGATTGACAGCGGCCTGAGAGATTTGCGATGAATCTTCTGATATAAGCCAGTCTTCTCCTTGCAAGCCTCTAAGCTCTTTGAGATTCCTCGGTGGATGCATGCTCTGAATGGCTTTGACCTTATCTGGGTCAAGATGAATTCCTTTTGATGTAACAATAAACCCAAGGAACTTGCCACTTGACACTCCCAAGAAGGATTTTGTCAGGTTCATTTTTAGCTGATGAGCCCGCATTATATTGAACATCGTTCTCAGGTCGCGAAGATGTTCATCCTTGTTGCGGCTTTTGACAGCAATGTCGTCGACATAGCATTCTACCGTTTTTTCAGAGATGATCGCGGAAGATTGTACTCATTGCCCGCTGATAGGTTGCCCCGACGTTCTTCAGTCCGAAGAGCATTACAGTGTAGCAGTATACCCCTAATGGTGTTCGGAACGAAGTATGCTTTTCGTCGTCGGGATACATCTTAATCTGGTTGTACCCTGAAAAGCCGTCCATGAAAGACATTCTTTTGAATCCACAGGTGTTGTCAATCATGACATCGGTGATGGGCAGTGGGAATTCGTCTTTAGGACAAGCCGTATTGAGATCACGGTAGTCGATGCCGATCCGTATTTTCCCGTTCTTTTTTAGGACGGGGATGATGTTAGCTACCCAATCTGGATGTTGTTCCTCCCGGATGAAGCCACATGCAATGAGCTGGTGAACTTCGGCTTCAATAGCTTCCATAATGTTCAGGCGAAACCGACGCTGTTGCTGCTTGATTGGCTTGACGTCGGGCTTGATATTTAGACGTTGCACGACTACTTGCGGATCAAGTCCGGGCATGTCTTCGTAGTTCCATGCGAAGACGTCTATATACTCCTTTACGAGTATTATCAATTCTTCCTTTTCTGTAAGTGATAGGCTTTCACTTATAAAAATGGGTTTAGGGTGTCTTGATTACCCAAGTTGACTTGCACCACCTTGTCTTCAGTAGGTGGCTCGCGCAATTCGAATCGCTTTTCCCATTGGAGGTCTAAATGCTGGGCCCATGGTTCCTCATCAGCAGCTTCTGCAGGCTCTAATTGACTGCTTGAAGTCGTATTAACCGTGAAGTTTTCGAACATTCCTCCTATACTGACATCTGAGTCCCACTCGGAGGATGAGGCTGAATCTGATGGAATTGGTACATCGTCTTTGCTTGAACCGTTGCTGACGATGTGGGTGTAACGTATCCCAACCACCTGCGTGTACTATCATAGTAATTTGCAGGCTTCCCTTTTGGCACAAAGTTACGTAGCAAGCTATGCCTTCCTTTTTCAAAATTCAGGCCTTCTCCATGCTTTAGGTCATATCCCATTTTCTTCATAATATGGCGCGCCGGCCGCGCGTAATGGAAGAACTGTGGAGTGTCTGAATCTGAACTTGAATCTGCAGCTGTGGGTCCCCGTGGTTGGGTTCTAC